>CM049315.1:65260915-65740915 GCA_026874595.1 Sipunculus nudus | reverse complement strand
ATTACCTCGCCACCCATGTCACACATTACTTCGCCACCCATGTCACACGTTACCTCGCCACCCAAGTCAAACGTTACCTCGCCACCCATCACCCATGTCACACATTACCTCGCCACCTATGTCACACATGACCTCGCCAACCATGACACACGTTACCTTGCCACTATTCAGATTGTTTTATGACAAACATTATTTCAATCTTAATCAAATTGTCGCGTGTGATCCATTCAGGTCTTAAAAAAGAAAAGTAATGATGCTGGTCATATCACCTTAAAACGTCGGCGACAAGCAATTCATTTTTAGGTCAAAATGTCGTTTAAGCTCATCTTCCCGGAAAAATCACATTTCTTTAATTTTGCTTTCTTCATGGTATGTTTCAATGGTGAAATATTTACATAGTTTGTCTCCGCTCTTAAGATTAAGGTTAAGTCATGTGAAAAGAAAATGCAGATCTTAAAATAAAATAGCATGACGTTTTATCAATAAATTGTCTGGGCAGAAATAGAACATTTATTATGTTAGCTAAAAAAACGAAGATTAATTATAATTTTAAGTTATATTTTATATGCGCTAGGCCTAGTGTTTACAAATGTTGCAGTTATATTAGTGATATGATGGGCCTGTCGAAGAGCCCAGCGGACGAATATTTTTAAAAATACAAGGCAAGCTGATCACGTGACCGAGCATTGTTTCCCTGTGGACCTCTCAGACTTTAGGTATAAGCTGCAGATTTTATCGGCTCAGCGCCAGTCTGCTTTCTCTCCATATTTACAACTTGGGGACACTTTAGCGGATCCTGGGACCGACTTCTTCAGGAGAGAAAATAAAACTAAAACTCCGGACTGGACTGTTAATGATCCATGTTTGTGTGGAGACTGGGTAAGAGTCAGAGGATATGTCATCCTCCACTCATCATCCATGTTTTTCTGGAGACTGGGTAAGAGTCAGAGGGTATGTCATCCTCCACTCATCATCCATGTTTGTCTGGAGACTGGGTAAGAGTCAGAGCGTATGTCATCCTCCACTCATCATCCATGTTGGTCTTGAGACTGGGTAAGAGTCAGAGCGTATGTCATCCTCAACTCATCATCCATCTTTGTCTGGAGACTTGGTGATAGTCAGAGCGTATGTCATTCTCCACTCATCATCCATGTTTGTCTGGAGACTGGGTAAGAGTCAGAGCGTATGTCATCCTCCACTCATCATCCATGTTTGTCTGGAGACTGGGTGAGAGTAAGAGAAAATGTCATCCTCCACTCATCATCCATGTTTGTCTGAAGACTGGATAAAAGTCAGAGCGTATGTCATCCTCCACTCATCATCCATGTTTGTCTGGAGACTGAGTGAGAGTCAGAGCGTATGTCATCCTCCACTCATCATCCTTGTTTGTCTGGAGACTGGGTGAGAGTAAGAGCGTATGTCATTTTCCACTCATCATCCATGTTTGTCTGGAGACTGGGTGAGAGTCAGAGCGTATGTCATCCTCCACTCATCATCCATGTTTGTCTGGAGACTGGATAAAAGTCAGAGCGTATGTCATCCTCCACTCATCATCTATGTTTGTCTGGAGACTGGGTGAGAGTAAGAGCGTATGTCATTCTCCACTGATCATCCATGTTTGTCTGGAGACCTGGTGAGAGTCAGAGCGTATGTCATTCTCCACTCATCATCCATGGTTGTCTGGAGACTGGGTGAGAGTCAGAGCGTATGTCATCCTCCACTCATCATCCATGTTTGTCTGGAGACTGGGTGAGAGTAAGAGCATATGTCATCCTCCACTCATCATCCTTGTTTGTCTGGAGACTGGGTGAGAGTCAGAGCGTATGTCATCCTCCACTCATCATCCATGTTTGTCTGGAGACTGGGTAAGAGTCAGAGCGTATGTCATCCTCCACTCATCATCCATGTTTGTCTGGAGACCTGGTGAGAGTCAGAGCGTATGTCATCCTCCACTCATCATCCATGTTTGTCTGAAGACTGGATAAAAGTCAGAGCGTATGTCGTCCTCCACTCATCATCCATGTTGGTCTTGAGACTGAGTGAGAGTCAGAGCGTATGTCATCCTCCACTCATCATCCATGTTTATCTGGAGACTGGGTGAGAGTAAGAGCGTATGTCATTTTCCACTCATCATCCATGTTTGTCTGGAGACTGGGTGAGAGTCAGAGCGTATGTCATCCTCCACTCATCATCCATGTTTGTCTGGAGACTGGATAAAAGTCAGAGCATATGTCATCCTCCACTCATCATGCATGTTTGTCTAGAGACTGGGTGAGAGTAAGAGCATATGTCATCCTCCACTCATCATCCTTGTTTGTCTGGAGACTGGGTGAGAGTCAGAGCGTATGTCATCCTCCACTCATCATCCATGTTTGTCTGGAGACTGGGTAAGAGTCAGAGCGTATGTCATCCTCCACTCATCATCCATGTTTGTCTGGAGACCTGGTGAGAGTCAGAGCGTATGTCATCCTCCACTCATCATCCATGTTTGTCTGAAGACTGGATAAAAGTCAGAGCGTATGTCATCCTCCACTCATCATCCATGTTGGTCTTGAGACTGAGTGAGAGTCAGAGCGTATGTCATCCTCCACTCATCATCCATGTTTGTCTGGAGACTGGGTGAGAGTAAGGGCGTATGTCATTTTCCACTCATCATCCATGTTTGTCTGGAGACTGGGTGAGAGTCAGAGCGTATGTCATCCTCCACTCATCATCCATGTTTATCTGGAGACTGGATAAAAGTCAGAGCGTATGTCATCCTCCACTCATCATCTATGTTTGTCTGGAGACTGGGTGAGAGTAAGAGCGTATGTCATTCTCCACTGATCATCCATGTTTGTCTGGAGACCTGGTGAGAGTAAGAGCTTATGTCATTCTCCACTCATCATCCATGGTTGTCTGGAGACTGGGTGAGAGTCAGAGCGTATGTCATCCTCCACTCATCATCCATGTTTGTGTGGAGACTGGGTAAGAGTCAGAGCGTATGTCATCCTCCACTCATCATCCATGTTTGTCTGGAGACTGGGTGAGAGTAAGAGAAAATGTCATCCTCCACTCATCATTCTTGTTTGTCTGGAGACTGGGTGAGAGTCAGAGCGTATGTCATTCTCCACTCATCATCCATGTTTGTCTGGAGACTGGGTGAGAGTAAGAGCATATGTCATCCTCCACTCATCATCCTTGTTTGTCTGGAGACTGGGTGAGAGTCAGAGCATATGTCATCCTCCACTCATCATTCATGTTTGTCTGGAGACCTGGTGAAAGTAAGAGCGTATGTCATTCTCCACTCATCATCCATGTTTGTCTGGAGACATTGTAAGAGTCAGAGCGTATGGTATCCTCCACTCATCATCCATGTTGGTCTTGAGACTGAGTGAGAGTCAGAGCGTATGTCATCCTCCACTCATCATCCATGTTTGTCTGGAGACTGGGTGAGAGTAAGAGCGTATGTCATCCTCCACTCATCATCCATGTTTGTCTGGAGACTGGGTGAGAGTCAGAGCGTATGTCATCCTCCACTCATCATCCATGTTTGTCTGGAGACTGGATAAAAGTCAGAGCGTATGTCATCCTCCACTCATCATCTATGTTTGTCTGGAGACTGGGTGAGAGTAAGAGCGTATGTCATTCTCCACTGATCATCCATGGTTGTCTGGAGACTGGGTGAGAGTCAGAGCGTATGTCATCCTCCACTCATCATCCATGTTTGTGTGGAGACTGGGTAAGAGTCAGAGCGTAAGTCATCCTCCACTCATCATCCATGTTTGTCTGGAGACCTGGTGAGAGTAAGAGCTTATGTCATTCTCTACTCATCATCCATGGTTGTCTGGAGACTGGGTGAGAGTCAGAGCGTATGTCATCCTCCACTCATCATCCATGTTTGTGTGGAGACTGGGTAAGAGTCAGAGCGTATGTCATCCTCCACTCATCATCCATGTTTGTCTGGAGACTGGGTGAGAGTAAGAGAAAATGTCATCCTCCACTCATCATCCTTGTTTGTCTGGAGACTGGGTGAGAGTCAGAGCGTATGTCATTCTCCACTCATCATCCATGTTTGTCTGGAGACTGGGTGAGAGTAAGAGCATATGTCATCCTCCACTCATCATCCTTGTTTGTCTGGAGACTGGGTGAGAGTCAGAGCATATGTCATCCTCCACCCATCATTCATGTTTGTCTGGAGACCTGGTGAAAGTAAGAGCGTATGTCATTCTCAACTCATCATCCATGTTTGTCTGGAGACATTGTAAGAGTCAGAGCGTATGTCATCCTCCACTCATCATCCATGTTTGTCTGGAGACTGGGTGGGAGTAAGAGCATATGTCATCCTCCACTCATCATCCTTGTTTGTCTGGAGACTGGGTGAGAGTCAGAGCGTATGTCATTCTCCACTCATCATCCATGTTTGTCTGGAGACCTGGTGAGAGTAAGAGCGTATGTCATTCTCCACTCATCATCCATGTTTGTCCGGAGACTGGATAAAAGTCAGAGCATATGTCATCCTCCACTCATCATCCATGTTTGTCTGGAGACTGGGTGAGAGTAAGAGCATATGTCATCCTCCACTCATCATCCATGTTTGTCTGGAGACTGGGTAAGAGTCAGAGCGTATGTCATCCTCCAATCATCATCCATGTTTGTCTGGAGACCTGGTGAGAGTCAGAGCGTATGTCATCCTCCACTCATCATCCATGTTTGTCTGAAGACTGGATAAAAGTCAGAGCGTATGTCATCCTCCACTCATCATCCATGTTGGTCTTGAGACTGAGTGAGAGTCAGAGCGTATGTCATCCTTCACTCATCATCTATGTTTGTCTGGAGACTGGGTGAGAGTAAGAGCGTATGTCATTCTCCACTGATCATCCATGTTTGTCTGGAGACCTGGTGAGAGAAAGAGCTTATGTCATTCTCCACTCATCATCCATGGTTGTCTGGAGACTGGGTGAGAGTCAGAGCGTATGTCATCCTCCACTCATCATCCATGTTTGTGTGGAGACTGGGTAAGAGTCAGAGCGTATGTCATACTCCACTCATCATCCATGTTTGTCTGGAGACTGGTTGAGAGTAAGATAAAATGTCATCCTCCACTCATCATCCATGTTTGTCTGGAGACCTGGTGAGAGTCAGAGCGTATGTCATCCTCCACTCATCATCCATGTTTGTCTGAAGACTGGATAAAAGTCAGAGCGTATGTCATCCTCCACTCATCATCCATGTTGGTCTTGAGACTGAGTGAGAGTCAGAGCGTATGTCATCCTCCACTCATCATCTATGTTTGTCTGGAGACTGGGTGAGAGTAAGAGCGTATGTCATTCTCCACTGATCATCCATGTTTGTCTGGAGACCTGGTGAGAGTAAGAGCTTATGTCATTCTCCACTCATCATCCATGGTTGTCTGGAGACTGGGTGAGAGTCAGAGCGTATGTCATCCTCCACTCATCATCCATGTTTGTGTGGAGACTGGGTAAGAGTCAGAGCGTATGTCATACTCCACTCATCATCCATGTTTGTCTGGAGACTGGTTGGGAGTAAGATAAAATGTCATCCTCCACTCATCATCCTTGTTTGTCTGGAGACTGGGTGAGAGTCAGAGCGTATGTCATTCTCCACTCATCATCCATGTTTGTCTGGAGACTGGGTGAGAGTAAGAGCATATGTCATCCTCCACTCATCATCCTTGTTTGTCTGGAGACTGGGTGAGAGTCAGAGCATATGTCATCCTCCACTCATCATTCATGTTTGTCTGGAGACCTGGTGAAAGTAAGAGCGTATGTCATTCTCCACTCATCATCCATGTTTGTCTGGAGACATTGTAAGAGTCAGAGCGTATGTCATCCTCCACTCATCATCCATGTTTGTCTGGAGACTGGGTGGGAGTAAGAGCATATGTCATCCTCCACTCATCATTCTTGTTTGTCTGGAGACTGGGTGAGAGTCAGAGCGTATGTCATTCTCCACTCATCATCCATGTTTGTCTGGAGACCTGGTGAGAGTAAGAGCGTATGTCATTCTCCACTCATCATCCATGTTTGTCTGGAGACTGGGTGAGAGTCAGAGCGTATGTCATTCTCCACTCATCATCCATGTTTGTCTGGAGACTGGGTGAGAGTAAGAGCATATGTCATCCTCCACTCATCATCCTTGTTTGTCTGGAGACTGGGTGAGAGTCAGAGCGTATGTCATCCTCCACTAATCATCCATGTTTGTCTGGAGACTAGGTAAGAGTCAGAGCGTATGTCATCCTCCACTCATCATCCATGTTTGTTTGGAGACCTGGTGAGAGTCAGAGCGTATGTCATCCTCCACTCATCATCCATGTTTGTCTGAAGACTGGATAAAGTAAGAGCGTATGTCATCCTCCACTCATCATCCATCTTTGTCTGGAGACTGGGTGAGAGTGAGAGCGTATGTCATCCTCCACTCATCATCCATGTTTGTCTGGAGACTGGGTGAGAGTAAGAGCGTATGTCATTTTCCACTCATCATCCATGTTTGTCTGGAGACTGAGTGAGAGTCAGAGCGTATGTCATCCTCCACTCATCATCCATGTTTGTCTGGAGACTGGATAAAAGTCAGAGCGTATGTCATCCTCCACTCATCATCCATGTTTGTCTGGAGACTGGGTGAGAGTAAGAGCGTATGTCATTCTCCACTCATCATCCATGTTTGTCTGGAGACCTGGTGAGAGTCAGATCGTATGTTATCCTCCACTCATCATCCATGTTTGTCTTGAGACTGGATAAAAGTCAGAGCATATGTCATCCTCCACTCATCATCCATGTTTGTCTGGAGACTGGGTGAGAGTCAGAGCGTATGTCATCCTCCACGCATCATCCATGTTTGACTGGAGACTGGGTGAGAGTGAGAGCGTATGTCATCCTCCACTCATCATCCATGTTTGTCTGGAAACCTGGTGAGTGTCAGAGCGTCTATCATCCTCTACTCATCATCCATGTTTGTCTGGACACTGGGTGAGACTAAGAGCGTATGTCATTCTCCACTCATCGTCCATATTGTCTGGAGACTGGGTAAGAGTCAGAGCGTATGTCATCCTCCACTCATCGTCCATATTTGTCTGGAGACTGGGTGAGAGTCAGAGCGTATGTCATTCTCCACTCATCATCCATGTTTGTCTGAAGACTGGGTGAGAGTAAGAGCGTATATCATTCTCCACTCATCGTCCATGTTTGTCTGGAGACCTGGTGAGAGTCAGAGCGTGTGTCATCCTCCACTCATCATCCATGTTTGTCTCTAGACTGGGTGAGAGTCAGAGCGTGTGTCATCCTCCACTCATCATCCATGTTTGTCTGGAGACTGAGTGGGAGTCAGAGCGTATGTCATCCTCCACTCATCATCCATGTTTGTCTTGAGACTGGGTAAGAGTCAGAGCGTGTGTCACCCTCCACTCTTCATCCATGTTTGTGTGGAGACTGAGTGAGAGTCAGAGCGTATGTCATCCTCCACTCATCATCCATGTTTGTCTGGAGACTGGGTGAGAGTAAGAGCGTATGTCATTTTCCACTCATCATCCATGTTTGTCTGGAGACTGGGTGAGAGTCAGAGCGTATGTCATCCTCCACTCATCATCCATGTTTGTCTGGAGACTGGATAAAAGTCAGAGCGTATGTCATCCTCCACTCATCATCTATGTTTGTCTGGAGACTGGGTGAGAGTAAGAGCGTATGTCATTCTCCACTGATCATCCATGTTTGTCTGGAGAACTGGTGAGAGTAAGAGCTTATGTCATTCTCCACTCATCATCCATGGTTGTCTGGAGACTGGGTGAGAGTCAGAGCGTATGTCATCCTCCACTCATCATCCATGTTTGTGTGAAGACTGGGTAAGAGTCAGAGCGTATGTCATCCTCCACTCATCATCCATGTTTGTCTGGAGACTGGGTGAGAGTAAGAGAAAATGTCATCCTCCACTCATCATCCTTGTTTGTCTGGAGACTGGGTGAGAGTCAGAGCGTATGTCATTCTCCACTAATCATCCATGTTTGTCTGGAGACTGGGTGAGAGTAAGAGCATATGTCATCCTCCACTCATCATCCTTGTTTGTCTGGAGACTGGGTGAGAGTCAGAGCATATGTCATCCTCCACCCATCATTCATGTTTGTCTGGAGACCTGGTGAAAGTAAGAGCGTATGTCATTCTCAACTCATCATCCATGTTTGTCTGGAGACATTGTAAGAGTCAGAGCGTATGTCATCCTCCACTCATCATCCATGTTTGTCTGGAGACTGGGTGGGAGTAAGAGCATATGTCATCCTCCACTCATCATCCTTGTTTGTCTGGAGACTGGGTGAGAGTCAGAGCGTATGTCATTCTCCACTCATCATCCATGTTTGTCTGGAGACCTGGTGAGAGTAAGAGCGTATGTCATTCTCCACTCATCATCCATGTTTGTCTGGAGACTGGATAAAAGTCAGAGCATATGTCATCCTCCACTCATCATCCATGTTTGTCTGGAGACTGGGTGAGAGTAAGAGCATATGTCATCCTCCACTCATCATCCTTGTTTGTCTGGAGACTGGGTGAGAGTCAAAACGTATGTCATCCTCCACTCATCATCCATGTTTGTCTGGAGACTGGGTAAGAGTCAGAGCGTATGTCATCCTCCACTCATCATCCATGTTTCTCTGGAGACCTGGTGAGAGTCAGAGCGTATGTCATCCTCCACTCATCATCTATGTTTGTCTGAAGACTGGATAAAAGTCAGAGCGTATGTCATCCTCCACTCATCATCCATGTTGGTCTTGAGACTGAGTGAGAGTCAGAGCGTATGTCATCCTCCACTAATCATACATGTTTGTCTGGAGACTGGGTGAGAGTAAGAGCGTATGTCATTTTCCACTCATCATCCATGTTTGTCTGGAGACTGGGTGAGAGTCAGAGCGTATGTCATCCTCCACTCATCATCCATGTTTGTCTGGAGACTGGATAAAAGTCAGAGCATATGTCATCCTCCACTCATCATCCATGTTTGTCTGGAGATTGGGTGAGAGTAAGAGCGTATGTCATCCTCCACTCATCATCCTTGTTTGTCTGGAGACTGGGTGAGAGTCAGAGCGTATGTCATCCTCCACTCATCATCCATGTTTGTATGGAGACTGGGTAAGAGTCAGAGCGTATGTCATCCTCCACTCATCATCCATGTTTCTCTGGAGACCTGGTGAGAGTCAGAGCGTATGTCATCCTCCACTCATCATCCATGTTGGTCTTGAGACTGAGTGAGAGTCAGAGCGTATGTCATCCTCCACTAATCATACATGTTTGTCTGGAGACTGGGTGAGAGTAAGAGCGTATGTCATTTTCCACTCATCATCCATGTTTGTCTGGAGACTGGGTGAGAGTCAGAGCGTATGTCATCCTCCACTCATCATCCATGTTTGTCTGGAGACTAGATAAAAGTCAGAGCATATGTCATCCTCCACTCATCATCCATGTTTGTCTGGAGATTGGGTGAGAGTAAGAGTGTATGTCATCCTCCACTCATCATCCTTGTTTGTCTGGAGACTGGGTGAGAGTCAGAGCGTATGTCATCCTCCACTCATCATCCATGTTTGTCTGGAGACTGGGTAAGAGTCAGAGCGTATGTCATCCTCCAATCATCATCCATGTTTGTCTGGAGACCTGGTGAGAGTCAGAGCGTATGTCATCCTCCACTCATCATCCATGTTTGTCTGAAGACTGGATAAAAGTCAGAGCGTATGTCATCCTCCACTCATCATCCATGTTGGTCTTGAGACTGAGTGAGAGTCAGAGCGTATGTCATCCTCCACTCATCATCCATGTTTGTCTGGAGACTGGGTGAGAGTAAGAGCGTATGTCATTTTCCACTCATCATCCATGTTTGTCTGGAGACTGGGTTAGAGTCAGAGCGTATGTCATCCTCCACTCATCATCCATGTTTGTCTGGAGACTGGAAAAAGTCAGAGCGTATGTCATCCTCCACTCATCATCTATGTTTGTCTGGAGACTGGGTGAGAGTAAGAGCGTATGTCATTCTCCACTGATCATCCATGTTTGTCTGGAGACCTGGTGAGAGTAAGAGCTTATGTCATTCTCCACTCATCATCCATGGTTGTCTGGAGACTGGGTGAGAGTCAGAGCGTATGTCATCCTCCACTCATCATCCATGTTTGTGTGGAGACTGGGTAAGAGTCAGAGCGTATGTCATACTCCACTCATCATCCATGTTTGTCTGGAGACTGGTTGAGAGTAAGATAAAATGTCATCCTCCACTCATCATCCTTGTTTGTCTGGAGACTGGGTGAGAGTCAGAGCGTATGTCATTCTCCACTCATCATCCATGTTTGTCTGGAGACTGGGTGAGAGTAAGAGCATATGTCATCCTCCACTCATCATCCTTGTTTGTCTGGAGACTGGGTGAGAGTCAGAGCATATGTCATCCTCCACTCATCATTCATGTTTGTCTGGAGACCTGGTGAAAGTAAGAGCGTATGTCATTCTCCACTCATCATCCATGTTTGTCTGGAGACATTGTAAGAGTCAGAGCGTATGTCATCCTCCACTCATCATCCATGTTTGTCTGGAGACTGGGTGGGAGTAAGAGCATATGTCATCCTCCACTCATCATCCTTGTTTGTCTGGAGACTGGGTGAGAGTCAGAGCGTATGTCATCCTCCACTCATCATCCATGTTTGTCTGGAGACCTGGTGAGAGTAAGAGCGTATGTCATTCTCCACTCATCATCCATGTTTGTCTGGAGACTGGGTGAGAGTCAGAGCGTATGTCATTCTCCACTCATCATCCATGTTTGTCTGGAGACTGGGTGAGAGTAAGAGCATATGTCATCCTCCACTCATCATCCTTGTTTGTCTGGAGACTGGGTGAGAGTCAGAGCGTATGTCATCCTCCACTAATCATCCATGTTTGTCTGGAGACTAGGTAAGAGTCAGAGCGTATGTCATCCTCCACTCATCATCCATGTTTGTTTGGAGACCTGGTGAGAGTCAGAGCGTATGTCATCCTCCACTCATCATCCATGTTTGTCTGAAGACTGGATAAAGTAAGAGCGTATGTCATCCTCCACTCATCATCCATCTTTGTCTGGAGACTGGGTGAGAGTGAGAGCGTATGTCATCCTCCACTCATCATCCATGTTTGTCTGGAGACTGGGTGAGAGTAAGAGCGTATGTCATTTTCCACTCATCATCCATGTTTGTCTGGAGACTGAGTGAGAGTCAGAGCGTATGTCATCCTCCACTCATCATCCATGTTTGTCTGGAGACTGGATAAAAGTCAGAGCGTATGTCATCCTCCACTCATCATCCATGTTTGTCTGGAGACTGGGTGAGAGTAAGAGCGTATGTCATTCTCCACTCATCATCCATGTTTGTCTGGAGACCTGGTGAGACTCAGATCGTATTTTTTCCTCCACTCATCATCCATGTTTGTCTTGAGACTGGATAAAAGTCAGAGCATATGCCATCCTCCACTCATCATCCATGTTTGTCTGGAGACTGGGTGAGAGTCAGAGCGTATGTCATCCTCCACGCATCATCCATGTTTGTCTGGAGACTGGGTGAGAGTGAGAGCGTATGTCATCCTCCACTCATCATCCATGTTTGTCTGGAAACCTGGTGAGTGTCAGAGCGTCTATCATCCTCTACTCATCATCCATGTTTGTCTGGACACTGGTTGAGAGTAAGAGCGTATGTCATTCTCCACTCATCGTCCATATTGTCTGGAGACTGGGTAAGAGTCAGAGCGTATGTCATCCTCCACTCATCGTCCATATTTGTCTGGAGACTGGGTGAGAGTCAGAGCGTATGTCATTCTCCACTCATCATCCATGTTTGTCTGAAGACTGGGTGAGAGTAAGAGCGTATGTCATTCTCCACTCATCGTCCATGTTTGTCTGGAGACCTGGTGAGAGTCAGAGCGTGTGTCATCCTCCACTCATCATCCATGTTTGTCTCTAGACTGGGTGAGAGTCAGAGCGTGTGTCATCCTCCACTCATCATCCATGTTTGTCTGGAGACTGAGTGAGAGTCAGAGCGTATGTCATCCTCCACTCATCATCCATGTTTGTCTTGAGACTGGGTAAGAGTCAGAGCGTGTGTCACCCTCCACTCTTCATCCATGTTTGTGTGGAGACTGAGTGAGAGTCAGAGCGTATGTCATCCTCCACTCATCATCCATGTTTGTCTGGAGACTGGGTGAGAGTAAGAGCATATGTCATCCTCCACTCATCATCCTTGTTTGTCTGGAGACTGGGTGAGAGTCAGAGCGTATGTCATCCTCCACTCATCATCCATGTTTGTCTGGAGACTGGGTAAGAGTCAGAGCGTATGTCATCCTCCACTCATCATCCATGTTTGTCTGGAGACCTGGTGTGAGTCAGAGCGTATGTCATCCTCCACTCATCATCCATGTTGGTCTTGAGACTGGGTAAGAGTCAGAGCGTATGTCATCCTCAACTCATCATCCATCTTTGTCTGGAGACTTGGTGATAGTCAGAGCGTATGTCATTCTCCACTCATCATCCATGTTTGTCTGGAGACTGGGTAAGAGTCAGAGCGTATGTCATCCTCCACTGATCATCCATGTTTGTCTGGAGCCTAGGTAAGAGTCAGAGCGTATGTCATCCTCCACTCATCATCCATGTTGGTCTTGAGACTGGGTAAGAGTCAGAGCGTATGTCATCCTCAACTCATCATCCATCTTTGTCTGGAGACTTGGTGATAGTCAGAGCGTATGTCATTCTCCACTCATCATCCATGTTTGTCTGGAGACTGGGTGAGAGTAAGAGCGTATGTCATTCTCCACTCATCATCCTTATTTGTCTGGAGACTGGGTGAGAGTCGGAGCGTATGTCATTCTCCACTCATCATCCATGTTTGTCTGGAGACTGGGTAAAAGTCAGAGCGTATGTCATCCTCCACTCATCATCTATGTTTGTCTGGAGACTGGGTGAGAGTAAGAGCGTATGTCATTCTCCACTCATCATCCATGTTTGTCTGGAGACTGGGTAAGAGTCAGAGCGTATGTCATCCTCCACTCATCATCCATGTTTGTCTGGAGACTGGGTGAGAGTCAGAGCGTATGTCATCCTCCACTCATCATCCATGTTTGTCTGGAGACTGGGTAAGAGTCAGAGCGTATGTCATCCTCCACTCATCATCCATGTTTGTCTGGAGACCTGGTGAGAGTCAGAGCGTATGTCATCCTCCACTCATCATCCATGTTTGTCTGAAGACTGGATAAAAGTCAGAGCGTATGTCATCCTCCACTCATCATCCATGTTTGTCTGGAGACTGAGTGAGAGTCAGAGCGTATGTCATCCTCCACTCATCATCCATGTTTGTCTGGAGACTGGGTGAGAGTAAGAGCGTATGTCATTTTCCATTCAACATCCATGTTTGTCTGGAGACTGGGTGAGAGTCAGAGCGTATGTCATCCTCCACTCATCATCCATGTTTGTCTGGAGACTGGATAAAAGTCAGAGCGTATGTCATCCTCCACTCATCATCTATGTTTGTCTGGAGACTGGGTGAGAGTAAGAGCGTATGTCATTCTCCACTCATCATCCATGTTTGTCTGGAGACCTGGTGAGAGTAAGAGCGTATGTCATTCTCCACTCATCATCCATGGTTGTCTGGAGACTGGGTGAGAGTCAGAGCGTATGTCATCCTCCACTCATCATCCATGTTTGTGTGGAGACTGGGTTAGAGTCAGAGCGTATGTCATCCTCCACTCATCATCCATGTTTGTCTGGAGACTGTGTGAGCGTAAGAGAAAATGTCATCCTCCACTCATCATCCTTGTTTGTCTGGAGACTGGGTGAGAGTCAGAGCGTATGTCATTCTCCACTCATCATCCTTATTTGTCTGGAGACTGGGTGAGAGTCGGAGCGTATGTCATTCTCCACTCATCATCCATGTTTGTCTGGAGACTGGGTAAGAGTCAGAGCGTATGTCATCCTCCACTCATCATCTATGTTTGTCTGGAGACTGGGTGAGAGTAAGAGCGTATGTCATTCTCCACTCATCATCCATGTTTGTCTGGAGACTGGGTAAGAGTCGGAGCGTATGTCATCCTCCACTTATCATCTTTGTTTGTCTGGAGACTGGGTTAGAGTCAGAGCGTATGTCATCCTCCACTCATCATCCATGTTTGTTTGGAGACTTTGTGAGAGTCAGAGCGTATGTCATTCTCCACACATCATCCATGTTTGTCTGGAGACTAAGTGAGAGTGAGAGCCTATGTCATTCTCCACTCATCATCCATGTTTGTCTGGAGACTGGGTGAGAGTAAGAGCGTATGTCATTCTCCACTCATCATCCTTATTTGTCTGGAGACTGGGTGAGAGTCGGAGCGTATGTCATTCTCCACTCATCATCCATGTTTGTTTGGAGACTGGGTAAGAGTCAGAGCGTATGTCATCCTCCACTCATCATCCATGTTGGTCTTGAGACTGGGTAAGAGTCAGAGCGTATGTCATCCTCAACTCATCATCCATCTTTGTCTGGAGACTTGGTGATAGTCAGAGCGTATGTCATTCTCCACTCATCATCCATGTTTGTCTGGAGACTGGATAAGAGTCAGAGCGTATGTCATCCTCCACTCATCATCCATGTTTGTCTGGAGACTAGGTAAGAGTCAGAGCGTATGTCATCCTCCACTCATCATCCATGTTGGTCTTGAGACTGGGTAAGAGTCAGAGCGTATGTCATCCTCAACTCATCATCCATCTTTGTCTGGAGCCTTGGTGATAGTCAGAGCGTATGTCATTCTCCACTCATCATCCATGTTTGTCTGGAGACTGGGTGAGAGTAAGAGCGTATGTCATTCTCCACTCATCATCCTTATTTGTCTGGAGACTGGGTAAGAGTCAGAGCGTATGTCATCCTCCACTCATCATTCATCTTTGTCTGGAGACTTGGTGAAAGTCAGAGCGTATGTCATTCTCCACTCATTATCCATGTTTGTCTGGAGACTGGGTGAGAGTAAGAGCGTATGTCATTCTCCACTCATCATCCATGTTTGTCTGGAGACTGGGTAAGAGTCAGAGCGTAAGTCATCCTCCACTCATCATCCATGTTTGTCTGGAGACTTTGTGAGAGTCAGAGCGTATGTCATCCTCCACTCATCATCCATGTTTGTCTGGAGACTTGGAGATAGTCAGAGCGCATGTCATTCTCCACTCATCATCCATGTTTGTCTGGAGACTGGGTGAGAGTGAGAGCGTATGTCATTCTCCACTCATCATCTGTTTGTCTGGAGACCTGGTGAGAGTCAGAGCGTATGTCATCCTCCACTCATCATCCATGTTTGTCTGGAGACTGGGTGAGAGTCAGAGCGTATGTCATCCTCCACTCATCATCTTTGTTTTTCTGGAGACTGGGTTAGAGTCAGAGCGTATGTCATCCTCCACTCATCATCCATGTTTGTTTGGAGACTTTGTGAGAGTCAGAGCGTATGTCATTCTCCACACATCATCCATGTTTGTCTGGAGACTAAGTGAGAGTCAGAGCGTATGTCATTCTCCACTCATCATCTATGTTTGTCTGGAGACTGGGTGAGAGTTAGAGCGTATGTCATTCTCCACTCATCATCTATGTTTGTCTGGACACCTGGTGAGAATCAGAGCGTATGTCATCCTCCACTCATCAACCATGTTTGTCTGGAGACTGGGTGAGAGTCAGAGCGTATGTCATCCTCCACTCATCATCTTTGTTTGTCTGGAGACTGGGTTAGAGTCAGAGCGTATGTAATCCTCCACTCATCATCCATGTTTGTCTGGAGACTTTGTGAGAGTCAGAGCGTATGTCATCCTCCACTCATCATCCATGTTTGTCTGGAGACTAAGTGAGAGTCAGAGCGTATGTCATCCTCCACTCATCATCCATGTTTGTCTGGAGACTTTGTGAGATTTAGAGCGTATGTCATCCTCCACTCATCATCCATGTTTGTCTGCAGACTGGGTGAGAGTCAGAGCGTATGTCATCCTCCACTCATCATCTTTGTTTGTCTGGAGACTGGGTTAGAGTCAGAGCGTATGTCATCCTCCACTCATCATCCATCTTTGTTTGGAGACTTTGTGAGAGTCAGAGCGTATGTCATTCTCCACTCTTCATCCATGTTTGTCTGGAGACTAAGTGAGAGTGAGAGCGTATGTCATTCTCCACTCATCATCTATGTTTGTTTGGAGACTTTGTGAGAGTCAGAGCGTATGTCATTCTCCACACATCATCCATGTTTGTCTGGAGACTAAGTGAGAGTGAGAGCCTATGTCATTCTCCACTCATCATCCATGTTTGTCTGGAGACTGGGTGAGAGTAAGAGCGTATGTCATTCTCCACTCATCATCCTTATTTGTCTGGAGACTGGGTGAGAGTCGGAGCGTATGTCATTCTCCACTCATCATCCATGTTTGTTTGGAGACTGGGTAAGAGTCAGAGCGTATGTCATCCTCCACTCATCATCCATGTTGGTCTTGAGACTGGGTAAGAGTCAGAGCGTATGTCATCCTCAACTCATCATCCATCTTTGTCTGGAGACTTGGTGATAGTCAGAGCGTATGTCATTCTCCACTCATCATCCATGTTTGTCTGGAGACTGGATAAGAGTCAGAGCGTATGTCATCCTCCACTCATCATCCATGTTTGTCTGGAGACTAGGTAAGAGTCAGAGCGTATGTCATCCTCCACTCATCATCCATGTTGGTCTTGAGACTGGGTAAGAGTCAGAGCGTATGTCATCCTCAACTCATCATCCATCTTTGTCTGGAGCCTTGGTGATAGTCAGAGCGTATGTCATTCTCCACTCATCATCCATGTTTGTCTGGAGACTGGGTGAGAGTAAGAGCGTATGTCATTCTCCACTCATCATCCTTATTTGTCTGGAGACTGGGTAAGAGTCAGAGCGTATGTCATCCTCCACTCATCATTCATCTTTGTCTGGAGACTTGGTGAAAGTCAGAGCGTATGTCATTCTCCACTCATTATCCATGTTTGTCTGGAGACTGGGTGAGAGTAAGAGCGTATGTCATTCTCCACTCATCATCCATGTTTGTCTGGAGACTGGGTAAGAGTCAGAGCGTAAGTCATCCTCCACTCATCATCCATGTTTGTCTGGAGACTTTGTGAGAGTCAGAGCGTATGTCATCCTCCACTCATCATCCATGTTTGTCTGGAGACTTGGAGATAGTCAGAGCGCATGTCATTCTCCACTCATCATCCATGTTTGTCTGGAGACTGGGTGAGAGTGAGAGCGTATGTCATTCTCCACTCATCATCTGTTTGTCTGGAGACCTGGTGAGAGTCAGAGCGTATGTCATCCTCCACTCATCATCCATGTTTGTCTGGAGACTGGGTGAGAGTCAGAGCGTATGTCATCCTCCACTCATCATCTTTGTTTTTCTGGAGACTGGGTTAGAGTCAGAGCGTATGTCATCCTCCACTCATCATCCATGTTTGTTTGGAGACTTTGTGAGAGTCAGAGCGTATGTCATTCTCCACACATCATCCATGTTTGTCTGGAGACTAAGTGAGAGTCAGAGCGTATGTCATTCTCCACTCATCATCTATGTTTGTCTGGAGACTGGGTGAGAGTTAGAGCGTATGTCATTCTCCACTCATCATCTATGTTTGTCTGGACACCTGGTGAGAATCAGAGCGTATGTCATCCTCCACTCATCAACCATGTTTGTCTGGAGACTGGGTGAGAGTCAGAGCGTATGTCATCCTCCACTCATCATCTTTGTTTGTCTGGAGACTGGGTTAGAGTCAGAGCGTATGTAATCCTCCACTCATCATCCATGTTTGTCTGGAGACTTTGTGAGAGTCAGAGCGTATGTCATCCTCCACTCATCATCCATGTTTGTCTGGAGACTAAGTGAGAGTCAGAGCGTATGTCATCCTCCACTCATCATCCATGTTTGTCTGGAGACTTTGTGAGATTTAGAGCGTATGTCATCCTCCACTCATCATCCATGTTTGTCTGCAGACTGGGTGAGAGTCAGAGCGTATGTCATCCTCCACTCATCATCTTTGTTTGTCTGGAGACTGGGTTAGAGTCAGAGCGTATGTCATCCTCCACTCATCATCCATCTTTGTTTGGAGACTTTGTGAGAGTCAGAGCGTATGTCATTCTCCACTCTTCATCCATGTTTGTCTGGAGACTAAGTGAGAGTGAGAGCGTATGTCATTCTCCACTCATCATCTATGTTTGTCTGGAGACTGGGTGAGAGTGAGAGCGTATGTCATTCTCCACTCATCATCTATATTTGTCTGGAGACCTGGTGAGAGTCAGAGCGTATGTCATCCTCCACTCATCAACCATGTTTGTCTGGAGACTGGGTGAGAGTCAGAGCGTATGTCATCCTCCACTCATCATCTTTGTTAGTCTAGAGACTTGGTTAGAGTCAGAGCGTATGTCATCCTCCACTCATCATCCATGTTTGTCTGGAGACTGGGTGAGAGTAAGAGCGTATATCAGCCTCCACTCATCATCCATGTTTGTCTGGAGACTGGGTGAAGTAAGAGCGTATGTCATTCTCCACTTATCATCCATGTTTGTCTGGAGACTGGGTGAAAGCCAGAGCGTATGTCATCCTCCACTCATCATCCATGTTTGTCTGGAGACTTTGTGAGAGTCAAAGCGTATGTCATCCTCCACTCATCATCCATGTTTGTCTGGAGACTAAGTGAGAGTCAGAGCGTATGTCATTCTCCACTCATCAACCATGTTTGTCTGGAGACTTTGTGAGAGTCAGAGCGTATGTCATCCTCCATTCATCATCCATGTTTGTCTGGAGACTAAGTGGGAGTCAGAGCGTATATCAGCCTCCACTCGTCATCCATCTTTGTCTGGAGACTGGGTGAAAGCCAGAGCGTATGTCTTCCTCCACTCATCATCCATGTTTGTCTGGAGCCTTTGTGAGAGTCAGAGCGTATGTCATTCTCCACTCATCAACCATGTTTGTCTGGAGACTTTGTGAGAGTCAGAGCGTATGTCATTCTCCATTCATCATCCATGTTTGTCTGGAGACTAAGTGAGAGTCAGAGCGTATATCAGCCTCCACTCATCAACCATGTTTGTCTGGAGACTGGGTGAAAGCCAAAGCGTATGTCATCCTCCACTCATCATCCATGTTTGTCTGGAGACTTTGTGAGAGTCAGAGCGTATGTCATCCTCCACTCATCATCCATGTTTGTCTGGAGACTGGGTGAGAGTCAGAGCGTATGTCATCCTCCACTCATCATCCATGTTTGTCTGGAGACTGAGTGAGAGTCAGAGCGTATGTCATCCTCCACTCATCATCCATGTTTGTCTGGAGACTGGGTGAAAGCCAGAGCGTATGTCATCCTCCACTCATCATCCATGTTTGTCTGGAGACTTTGTGAGAGTCAGAGCGTATGTCATCCTCCACTCATCATCCATGTTTGTCTGGAGACTGGGTGAGAGTCAGAGCGTATGTCATCCTCCACTAATCATCCATGTTTGTCTGGAGACTAGGTAAGAGTCAGAGCGTATGTCATCTTCCACTCATCATCCATGTTTGTCTGGAGACTGGGTGAAAGCCAGAGCGTATGTCATCCTCCACTCATCATCCATGTTTGTCTGGAGACTTTGTGAGAGTCAGAGCGTATGTCATCCTCCACTCATCATTCATGTTTGTCTGGAGACTGGGTGAAAGCCAGAGCGTATGTCATCCTCCACTCATCATCCATGTTTGTCTGGAGACTTTGTGAGAGTCAGAGCGTATGTCATCCTCCACTCATCATCCATGTTTGTCTGGAGACTGGGTGAGAGTCAGAGCGTATGTCATCCTCCACTCATCATCCATGTTTTTCTGGAGACTGAGTGAGAGTCAGAGCGTATGTCATCCTCCACTCATCATCCATGTTTGTGTGGAAACCTAGTGAGAGTCAGAGCGTATGTCATCCTCCACTCATCATCTATGTTTGTCTGGAGACTGGATAAAAGTCAAAGCGTATCTCATCCTCCAATCATCATCCATGTTTGTCTGGAGACTGGGTGAGAGTCTGAGCGTTTGTCATCCTCCACTCATCATCTATGTTTGTCTGGAGACTGGATAAAAGTCAGAGCGTATGTCATTCTCCACTCATCATCCATTTTTGTCTGGAGACTGGGTGAGAGTAAGAGCGTATGTCATCCTCCACTCATCATCGATGTTTGTATAGACTGGGTAAGTGTCAGAGGGTTATATCATCCTCTACTCATCATCCATATTTGTCTGGAGACTTGGAGATAGTCAGAGCGTATGTCATTCTCCACTCATCATCCATGTTTGTCTGGAGACTGGGTGAGAGTGAGAGCGTATGTCATTCTCCACTCATCATCTGTTTGTCTGGAGACCTGGTGAGAGTCAGAGCGTATGTCATCCTCCACTCATCATCCATGTTTGTCTGGAGACTGGGTGAGAGTCAGAGCGTATGTCATCCTCCACTCATCATCTTTGTTTTTCTGGAGACTGGGTTAGAGTAAGAGCGTATATCATCCTCCACTCATCATCCATGTTTGTTTGGAGACTTTGTGAGAGTCAGAGCGTATGTCATTCTCCACACATCATCCATGTTTGTCTGGAGACTAAGTGAGAGTCAGAGCGTATGTCATTCTCCACTCATCATCTATGTTTGTCTGGAGACTGGGTGAGAGTTAGAGCGTATGTCATTCTCCACTCATCATCTATGTTTGTCTGGACACCTGGTGAGAGTCAGAGCGTATGTCATCCTCCACTCATCAACCATGTTTGTCTGGAGACTGGGTGAGAGTCAGAGCGTATGTCATCCTCCACTCATCATCTTTGTTTGTCTGGAGACTGGGTTAGAGTCAGAGCGTATGTAATCCTCCACTCATCATCCATGTTTGTCTGGAGACTTTGTGAGAGTCAGAGCGTATGTCATCCTCCACTCATCATCCATGTTTGTCTGGAGACTAAGTGAGAGTCAGAGCGTATGTCATCCTCCACTCATCATCCATGTTTGTCTGGAGACTTTGTGAGATTTAGAGCGTATGTCATCCTCCACTCATCATCCATGTTTGTCTGCAGACTGGGTGAGAGTCAGAGCGTATGTCATCCTCCACTCATCATCTTTGTTTGTCTGGAGACTGGGTTAGAGTCAGAGCGTATGTCATCCTCCACTCATCATCCATCTTTGTTTGGAGACTTTGTGAGAGTCAGAGCGTATGTCATTCTCCACTCATCATCTATGTTTGTCTGGAGACTGGGTGAGAGTGAGAGCGTATGTCATTCTCCACTCATCATCTATGTTTGTCTGGAGACCTGGTGAGAGTCAGAGCGTATGTCATCCTCCACTCATCAACCATGTTTGTCTGGAGACTGGGTGAGAGTCAGAGCGTATGTCATCCTCCACTCATCATCTTTGTTAGTCTAGAGACTTGGTTAGAGTCAGAGCGTATGTCATCCTCCACTCATCATCCATGTTTGTCTGGAGACTGGGTGAGAGTAAGAGCGTATATCAGCCTCCACTCATCATCCATGTTTGTCTGGAGACTGGGTGAAGTAAGAGCGTATGTCATTCTCCACTTATCATCCATGTTTGTCTGGAGACTGGGTGAAAGCCAGAGCGTATGTCATCCTCCACTCATCATCCATGTTTGTCTGGAGACTTTGTGAGAGTCAAAGCGTATGTCATCCTCCACTCATCATCCATGTTTGTCTGGAGACTAAGTGAGAGTCAGAGCGTATGTCATCCTCCACTCATCATCCATGTTTGTCTGGAGACTTTGTGAGAGTCAAAGCGTATGTCATCCTCCACTCATCATCCATGTTTGTCTGGAGACTAAGTGAGAGTCAGAGCGTATGTCATTCTCCACTCATCAACCATGTTTGTCTGGAGACTTTGTGAGAGTCAGAGCGTATGTCATCCTCCATTCACCATCCATGTTTGTCTGGAGACTAAGTGGGAGTCAGAGCGTATATCAGCCTCCACTCGTCATCCATCTTTGTCTGGAGACTGGGTGAAAGCCAGAGCGTATGTCTTCCTCCACTCATCATCCATGTTTGTCTGGAGCCTTTGTGAGAGTCAGAGCGTATGTCATTCTCCACTCATCAACCATGTTTGTCTGGAGACTTTGTGAGAGTCAGAGCGTATGTCATTCTCCATTCATCATCCATGTTTGTCTGGAGACTAAGTGAGAGTCAGAGCGTATATCAGCCTCCACTCATCAACCATGTTTGTCTGGAGACTGGGTGAAAGCCAAAGCGTATGTCATCCTCCACTCATCATCCATGTTTGTCTGGAGACTTTGTGAGAGTCAGAGCGTATGTCATCCTCCACTCATCATCCATGTTTGTCTGGAGACTGGGTGAGAGTCAGAGCGTATGTCATCCTCCACTCATCATCCATGTTTGTCTGGAGACTGAGTGAGAGTCAGAGCGTATGTCATCCTCCACTCATCATCCATGTTTGTCTGGAGACTGGGTGAAAGCCAGAGCGTATGTCATCCTCCACTCATCATCCATGTTTGTCTGGAGACTTTGTGAGAGTCAGAGCGTATGTCATCCTCCACTCATCATCCATGTTTGTCTGGAGACTGGGTGAGAGTCAGAGCGTATGTCATCCTCCACTAATCATCCATGTTTGTCTGGAGACAAGGTAAGAGTCAGAGCGTATGTCATCTTCCACTCATCATCCATGTTTGTCTGGAGACTGGGTGAAAGCCAGAGCGTATGTCATCCTCCACTCATCATCCATGTTTGTCTGGAGACTTTGTGAGAGTCAGAGCGTATGTCATCCTCCACTCATCATTCATGTTTGTCTGGAGACTGGGTGAAAGCCAGAGCGTATGTCATCCTCCACTCATCATCCATGTTTGTCTGGAGACTTTGTGAGAGTCAGAGCGTATGTCATCCTCCACTCATCATCCATGTTTGTCTGGAGACTGGGTGAGAGTCAGAGCGTATGTCATCCTCCACTCATCATCCATGTTTGTCTGGAGACTGTGTGAGAGTCAGAGCGTATGTCATCCTCCACTCATCATCCATGTTTGTCTGGAAACCTAGTGAGAGTCAGAGCGTATGTCATCCTCCACTCATCATCTATGTTTGTCTGGAGACTGGATAAAAGTCAAAGCGTATCTCATCCTCCAATCATCATCCATGTTTGTCTGGAGACTGGGTGAGAGTCTGAGCGTTTGTCATCCTCCACTCATCATCCATGTTTGTCTGGAGACTGGATAAAAGTCAGAGCGTATGTCATTCTCCACTCATCATCCATTTTTGTCTGGAGACTGGGTGAGAGTAAGAGCGTATGTCATCCTCCACTCATCATCGATGTTTGTATAGACTGGGTAAGTGTCAGAGGGTTATATCATCCTCCACTCATCATCCATGCTTGTCTGGAGTCTTGGTGAGAGTAAGAGCGTATGTCATCCTCCCGTCATCTGGAGACTGGGTAAGAATCAGAGCGTATGTCATCCTCCACTCATCATCCATGTTTGACTGGAGACTGGGTGAGAGTAAGAGCATATGTCATCCTCCACTCATCATCCTTGTTTGTATGGAGACTGGGTAAGAGTCAGAGCGTATGTCATCCTCCACTCATCATCCATGTTTGTCTGGAGGCTGGGTGAGAGTCAGAGCGTATGTCATCCTCCACTCATCATCCATGTGTGTGGAGACTGGGTGAGTGTAGAGCGTATGTCATCCTCCACTCATCATCCATGTTTGTCTGGAGACTGGGTAAGAGTCAGAGCCTATGTCATCCTCCACCCATCATCCATGTTTGTCTGGAGACTGGGTGAGAGTCAGAGCGTATGTCATCCTCCACTCATCATCCATGTTTGTCTGGAGACTGGGTGAGAGTCAGAGCGTATGTCATCCTCCACTCATAATCTATGTTTGTCTGGAGACTTTGTGAGTGTTAGAGCGTATGTCATCCTCCACTCATCATCCATCTTTATCTGGAGACTTGGTGATAGTCAGAACGTATGTCTAGGACCAGCAGTTACGATTCAATATTTTTTAAACTGTATGGAATATTATACTTTTTCCCCTATAAAAGTACTAGGTCTGTAGTGAGCTTGCTAATATCATTTTATCTAATTATTTTGTTTAGCCGCTTTTATTCGTGCTATAATGTATCTTTCATTGATACTATTTATTGTTTTTATTAAATGATATAGAGGTTTGCACACCCAAATCAGGGCTCAAATACAGGCACAGTGAGTAATTTTTTAACTATTTAATTTCTATTATTCATAAGTTTTTTTCTTTATTGCATTAACCCATGTTTTGTAATGAGTGATATATGTAATTAAAGGTTAACAAAATCATAAGGACTCCTGCCCAAATATCTCTCATATAAGTTTTTGGAGGCATTATGAAAGATGAAAGATAATCCTTGTTCTCAATGCGTTCCTTTACAGATGTATAAATAACATCAGAGAAATAAAGAAAGGGAAAGGAAGAAAAGGAAGCCCATGCTTTATGCCTATACTCCTATTTCTTCCTATTTCGCTGCTTTACCCTTCTTCATTTTTGTTTGTCTTTAATAACTTTACATGGAAGCACAATATATAAATCCGGTTATTGTTCCGGGCTGATGCTGCTTTTGTATACTCAGAGCCTGAACGTGTCTATTTAACACTTGGATATTTCCGCTGGATATTAAAGGTTTCATGTACCAGAGTTGGACCCTGCGCGGGGCGGGTTTTGACTCGCAGCCCATTGGGGCCCGCAGCCCAAGGGCCCCCGCGGGCCCCAGCTTAGGATTTTGTGCGGGCGGGGCGGGCTGCGGGTTTTTGATTTGGCAGTTCAGTAGAACATGAATATAAAATAATACTTTAAAAAACTATCATTTGAAGACGTAGATATTTTTGTAAAAAAAATGTTTTCAGGTGTTGTTAAACTAGTAAAATGAAAAGATAAATGTTAATAAGTATTTATTTATTCCTGTAACCCCTTACACTGACTGACAGTTGTAACAACACTTTGCAAATGTTTCTTTTCTTAGTATAACATCTATTTGTTATACAAAATAGATGATACATCATTAATCTGAAATCTAGATTTTGCAATGGGAGCTGGTCATAACTTTGTATAAAGTTACCTGGCCTGATGTTGTATATGGACTGTAACCCTGTCCTTATGTCAGGTCTCACATATTACATAATATGGCTGGGAGTGAAGCAAGGTCTTGATTACCTTTGATCTTGTAATCGACAGTGTGTGGCAATAGCTGGCTCTGTAGGTAACTCAGTTGACCGAGAACTACACAAAGCCTAAGGTGGACTCCTTATCTAATTGTAGCTCCAAGGTGCTCACTGACGGTACATTGACCACTGGCTGGTCAAATCCCTGCGTGGGCACTGCATAATGCGGTGATGACTGCTATAAGAAACACTGCTCTGGTCATGTCCATCTCAATGAACATCCTGCACCTAAAGATTATGACTAAAAAGATTTTAACCAGCAACATATCTCAGTAGTTTGATGGCTTGTGATTATCCAATATTATTCCAAAGGGTAACTTTGGGTACTCATACTTTAAAGAGATCTATTTTTTTTCTTTACTTATTTTATACAATAAAACCAAAGATTTGTTTTTTTCCCCTATAAAATATGAAAACAAAACTCTGGCACGGCTCCGGGGGAGGAGGTACTTGGCACAGTCGCTGACTTAGGCATGGTTCCGGGGGAGGAGGCACAGTGCACTGTCGCTGACTCAGGCATGGTTCCGGGGGAAGGGGTACAGGGCACCGTCGCTCACTCAGGCACGGCTCCGGGGGAGGAGGTACGGGGCACAGTCGCTTACTCAGGCATGGTTCCGGGGGAGGGGGTACAGGGCACCGTTGCTCACTCAGGTATGGCTCCGGAGGAGGAGGTACGGGGCACAGTCGCTGACTCAGGCATGGCTCCGGGGGAGGGGTTTGGGGCATCGTCGTTCACTCAGGCATGGCTCCAGGGGAGGGGGTTCAGGGAACCGGCGCTCACTCAGGCATGGCTCCGGGGGAGGGGGTTCGGGGAACCGGCGCTGACTCAGGCATGGTTCCGGGGGAGGGGGTTCGGGGAACCGTTGCTTACTCAGGCATGGTTCCGGGGGAAGGGGTACGGGGCACGGTCGCTGACTCAGGCATGGCACGGGGGAAGGGGGTTCGGGGCACAGTCGCTTACTGAGGCATGGTTCCAGGGGAGGGTTTACAGGGCACCGTCGCTCACTCAGGCATGGGTCTGGGGGAGGGGGTTCGGGGAACCCTCGCTGACTAAGGCATGGTTCCGGGGGAAGGGGTACGGGGAACCGTCGCTGACTCAGGCATGGCTCCGGGGGAGGGGGTTCGGAGAACCGTCGCTCACTCAGGCACGGATCCGGGGGAGGGGGTTCGGGGAACCGTCGCTCACTCAGGCACGGCTCTGGGGGAGGGGGTTCGGGGAACCGTCGCTCACTCAAACATGGTTCCGAGGGAGGGGCTGCGGTGAGCTTTGATCTTGGCCTCATATTTTCCGACAAACTTGTGTATTATGTCAAAAGAACATGTTAAGAATATTCTACAAGACATCATAATACGATAATCATCAAACTTAGTGTGGATCAGTTGCATACCTTTAGTTTATAGAAGAGGCCCACGACGTGCGCTCGTGCTTCGCCCGCCTACTTGTCATCACTGAACGTGCAGTTTATTAAATCATCTAGTTATCTCAATCAAAAGTGAAAAATTAATGCTTTCAATAAAGCAATAGGCAAGATTTTATAAGGTCCAAACTAGCATTTCTCTAATCCAAATGACTATAGACGGTGGGACTTTGTTTTCAAATTTAATTTTGGGACTCTTCAGTTTGATGCTGAGAAGTCAGGATATGGCGTCTAGATTACAAAAAGCTATATTGCGGATCAGGACTAGGTCCCAGGTAATGTTGCTAATTAGTGCTCGTCTCGATTCCTTAAAGGATAATGAGCGGTATGGAAATGGACTAGTTTTTGTTTTGATTATAAGCACAAAAACATTGTGTTGTGGCTCAATCGATGCTCGTAAATGATAATAAGTCCAGGTTCTGCAAGTCGAAGAAGATCCCACCTACATGGCCGAGTTTCTGTTTGTTTTGGTTTTCTTTTGTCTTATTTGTTATGTGCGCTGTCGTTTTTATTTCTTTAGTTTGGTGCTGTTGCCTGATCTTGCAAACTACTAAAGCCTGAAAAAACCATTGAAGTGCTCATTTGAAACTGTCACTGGGTCGAACTCGTCCAGAATTCAGTAAGACTATGAAATGAAACGAGTCTGTTCTGTTTTTCATTCAGGGTTCCAAAAAGTTTCAAGATTGGCTCTTCTAATTGACTTTACAGTATGAAGTTTCGTAAGTATGTCGACATACGTTTCACGATTAGCACAGGAATATTCGGGGAAATGGTCTGAATTAAACGTAAACAAACTCATAAAACTGCTGACGCCTCCTGTTCCGTCTGCCATTGGACAAAGATGTTAATTAGTTTTCGCAAACACAGATCTCCGCATACCATATGGTAAACCGACAGAAGCGTCTACTTTCTGCCGCATAAACCAGTGGCCGTCTGGAGGATCGGTTTGCACGGTAATTTATATGTTGTGTCTGTCTGTCCCAAAGCTTTCAATCAGCCGATGGGATTCCTTGTCTACCGTCCTTAATATAGCCACACTTAATATGTAACACTTGCTTTTCTGAGGTGTGACGTCTGTGGAGGACACTGTTTCTGGTCAGATTCGTTACAGGGATAGGTTTCAAGTACAGTATAACCTCGATCTCACGCCAACAATAGGAAGGACCAAAGGCATTTTTGGCAGCAGGTAAAAATGTCGAGAAGATGTCCACTACCCACCGTCAGCGCGCCCGACGCAGCAAATTTGGGAAAATAATAATAATAATAATAATAATAATAATAATCTAAGTACACTGTGTCACAGCGTAAAACCACATAAGTGCACTAAAACGCTTTACAGATATTGCAGTACTGTAAAAATCATAGTTGAGAAAGAATATGATATGCTCTATAGTAATTTGCATAGTACTTAGAGTAATAAAACTTCAATGTTCTTAAGAACTGCACACAGCTATAGTTACAAACAAGCGCTTTTAGAAAAATATGTGTTTTCAATTGTTTTTTAAACTTTCGAGTGTCTCTGTAGATATCAAAAGCTGAGCTAGTTTATTCCATAATCTAGGCCCTGCATAAACAAAAGCTCATTCCATAGGTAAAGTTGATCTAGTGAAAGTTACTGCAAGTTGGCTTATATCAGCTGATCTAAGAGACCTTGTGGATACACAAGGAACGCGTTATAAGCTCACTTAAATATGCAGGGGCCCCACAACGTATAATTTATATATTATCATAAAGACCTTGTACTCTATACGCTGACGTACTGGGAGACAGTGGAGAGTTTTCAATGTAGGAGTTATAGTACACCGTATTTTCACCAAAACCTCTCTCCAAACTGCTCCCGATCCGAAATACCTGAGGAAAAACTCCAAATTAATTTCGAAGAAACAACGACTCTTGAAACTCTTATAACTTGATATCAGGAACATATAACTGTTACAGATGTCTCTTTTATTGTATGTGTATGTGCAGCGCTAGCATTGGCCGTTGCTATGACGGCATAGCAAGGCCCACGCGTGGGGTCTCATGTGTAAACAACGGTCATGCTAGTCTGGGGCTTTCTCGCCCGGCCGAGCCGGGCCGGCCCACGCGTGAACCCTGATATGTAGAAACACAGTGATGTTGTTCTACATGTTTTCTGTAACGCGTGTGTACTGTGTATCATGTTATGTTCTTTTGATTGTTCGAGAAATGGAAAGTTCTCGGCTTGAGGTGAAAGTTATAAAGAAGGGGCTGTGTTTTAGAGCGAAACGGGGAGGAGAGAAATATTCCATCGGGCACGGAAGAGTGTGTGTCAGTTTGTGGGACCTCCTATACATGCAACAGTTTTAGGTCTTCTTCGGAATTTATGACGGATTTTATATAGTCTTCAGTTTACCTTTCGGATCACTGCCAGGATTTCACTTTTGGATTACAGTAGATTGATTTTGTGATTACATTGGACTGTTATTCTCTGAGAAGACAGTGACAGTGGTGATATCCAGGTACTGTGCACTTTGTTTATTATGCTGTGTGATTGTATTGATTTGCAGTTATACTGTTGTTTTACTGTGTAATTGTATTGATTTATTGTATTGTAATGTTAGGGTTGTTTTAAGAATAAATTATAGTTATTTGTTAACATAAAAACCACTGACTTCTTTATTCATTCCCCTAGACATTTCACGCTGCCTAGTGTTGCAGAATCTGATTTTCTTGGTCTCCATAACAAAATTTAGGCTCGTCACGACTACGTGATCTGTTGATATAAGGTTCCGTAACAATAACATAGAGAAAGCATAATAAAACTATATTATACTATGTTTTATGATGAATTTAATCATGTACTGGATAGGCAGCTACAAAAGCATACCATTGACTTGGAATTAAACATGTGAACAGTCAAATCCGAATAAAATATCTCTCAAGGACAAAGTAAGATAGAGCCGTAATCCATTATGCTTATTACGGTTACAAAATGAATTCCCACTGTGATACATATAATTACTAATAATTAATTAAGTGCGTGATCTTTAAGCATGTGTGATGTCTAACGGTTATATGTAAATATATATATATATATATATATATATATATATATATATATATATATATATTGTAGCAGGTTCGACGAACGTATTTATGTAATGTCTGTTAAGAAGTTTCAAAGTCAATCTTGAATCAAGTTGCTCAGACTTGTCGTTGTGAACAATAATAAAAGCTTTCTTGTCCTTACGAAGACATATTATATCAACCACACCTGTTTTTCTGTCGGATTTAGGCGATCGGTATCATTCCACATCAATTGTCTACATCTTACGTCAAAGTTTGTCAGGAGAATTCAAGGAAAAGATCAGATCTGTATGAAAAATGGCAGATGTTATAAGGCAAAATGCCTTAAATCCCTCTTAATCTAGCTGCGACACATTTAGCTTTAATCCCTCTTAATCTAGCTTTGACACGGTGTACTTTGATCCCTCTTAATCCAGCTGTGACGCAGTGTACTTTAATCCCTCTTAATCTAGCTGTGACACAGTGTACTTTGATCCCTCTTGATCTAGCTGTGACACAATGACTTTGATCCCTCTTGATCTAGCTGTGACAAAGTGTACTTTGGCCCCTATTAATCTAGCTGTGACACAGTGTACTTCTGAAATTATCCGTAATGAACCTGCCTTTATTCTTTTTATCTTTTTCTTAAATGGTCGGTTTGCGGCTAATACTCTGATCAATTGTGTCTGTGCTCTTAAATAGAGATTAATGCATATCCTATGCAGTTAATTATACTTAATTTTAACCGCTAGATTAAAAGGAACAGCCCCGAAATATTGAGCAGAAAGGGAAAATATTACGCCTTTAAACAAAGTAAAGTTGAAAACGTGTTTGAGCTGCAACTCGTCAAGGGATCTTAGATGACACATCTTAAACACATATATACGAGTCCCAAAACATGTTTTCATTTGATACGTGCAAGTTTTAATTTGAAACATGGGAGAAATGGAACTTTTTGCAGTGTATACACTGGTATATTTGTCCAGGTATAGTCTTACGGTGAAGTCTGTTGGGCTTTTACACCCGAGCTTGCCGGCTCATCAGGCCGGAGCTTATCCCGGTTTCTGTCGCTTTAAGCATCTTAGGCATTAGACTCCTCCTGGATGGGACGCTAATCCATCGCAGGTTTCCTTCCCAGTATTTACCCGTGCCGTTTTCTACTCTTGGGTGGAGAGAGGCATACTTTCAGTCGGGAGCTTGCTTAAGGGTCTTTGCATGGTGGGGGTCTAACCGGGATTCGAACTTACGAACTTTGATTATGAGCCCGGCACCTTAACCATTACACCACCGCCCCCGAGAAGTATAGCCTTAATTTTGTAAGGATAGGCCCATGGCCTGTAGGTGGCACTGTCTATTGAATGAGGATGAAGGTATCCATATGATATGAATGATATGTTTGTTATTAAGCCTTCTGGATTTTAGATTTATATGCACGGGGTTAGGAATAATCCAGAAGTCATAACCTATCGAAAAGACATTAGAGCGAATCTCTGAGGTTCAACGAGATTTCAGCATTATGTCATTGAGTCACCGGCGGTGTTCGAACCGGGGACCTTCAGCTCAGAAGTCCAACGTCTTAACCACTAGGCTACGTCCTACCCCTTATATAGCATTTTGTGTGCAAAAAGTTCCTGACTTTTTAAAAGCCAATCCATAATGTTATTGTTTGAGGTACCTCACTTAATATAATTGAAATTATTAGACCTGAATTGTATCCATTACCTTGGGGAGAATGGCTTTATAATGCTATTTATATATGAACATACAGAAATATACTTTTAATTTGACATAAAGCTGTCATGAGCTGGCAAACATTTATGCAGAAGCAGGTCGTGTATCACACCTTAATAAGTACGGACAGATAATTGGCTGATATTGGCCGTAAAGTTGTCTGAGAAGATTCAGTGTTGCTTCAACACACGAGGATCAATTTATGTACAGTCCTCTCTGTTCTAAAGCCGTGAGCAGTCTATTTATCGTGTTATTCTTGACTGAGGATGTTCATCCTGTCGTGTGACAGATCCAGCGTTTTATCAGTTCTTTGTCATGGCACCGAATGGTCGATCAGATTTTCCGAAATATCACCGTAGACATAGTAAGAACAGGGGAAAGACATTTTAGATAAAGTGGTTACCTTGCTATCGCGTGTTCGGTCATGAGATTCAGCCAAATGGCAGACGTGAAGCTAGCAGTTGCGCTATTTCCCAGGATCTCACGGTGAAAATGAAATAAAATCGGGGTTATATGCATGAAACATCGGTCCAATATGAGATCTCCTTACTAGCAAACGATAACGTCGCACGACAACGATTGGTCAGATATATGCGCCCGTCTTTATATGAATGAAACCTGAATAATTTCTGAGACAACATCAGAAATTAACATGATTTAATTAATAAATAGTGAATCAGCGAAGTAATTCAAACAATAGCTGCAAGAATTCATTAAATCTTTAACGATCTTGAATGTTGTTAATAACAAATCAAGAATCTAGACATGTAATCAGAGATTAACAAAATATTGTGATATCTTAAAACATTTGCGGACGACTTTTTGACAATTGTTTTGGCTTGCAGTAGTCATAGAGCACTAACCTGGCAAAAGGGTCGTCGTTCAACCCACCACACAACCAAGGTCTGACTTGATATTATGGTAGCTTTACACCTTTCGAGCACTGCTAAGGATGTAGTACTGTCAAATTGTGGTAAACGGTTTGTGCAGCTAGCCTTTTTGTAGCCGACATTTGACCATTAGAGCTGGAAAATGATAAGGGTTAGAGGTAACTTAAATGTGAATATATTGGCTTTTAATAAACCAATCTTTAAAATGAAGATATCTCTGAAAGAAAAAAATATATGCTGCTGATAGAAAAATATATATATATATTCTGGACCTATTTATACTGTGAATAATCACTGATTAGGTCTTGTGTTACCTAAATGATTTGAAATGGACCGCGAGGTATTTTGGAATGTGGACAGTTTTCTTGTGTATATCGGTGGATTACTAGAGAACACTTTATATAGTATATACTTTGCATAAATAGAAAAGAGAAGGTTCTGGTGATAACATGTCTTAAACTGCGAAACCTAGATTAATTGAAAAAAAAAATGATGAAAAGACAATTTTAGGAAATAAAAATGTCAAGTTCATTAAAAAAAATATCTTTTTTATTATATTGTGGCTTTAACTTAAAATTTTCACTTTAACTTTCTCATAAAATTGTTCATGCTGATCCTGCAGACACAAACTTTGTTCAAAGATGACAAAGCGTCATCAGTAAGATTTTTATTCAGAAAGATCTGAAGAACAAAAGCCAAGCAAAAACTGTTTATTATACACTACTTCAGTGTTCGGCCAAATATGCTTCTCTACCTACCAGACTACTTATTAGCAGGAGAGATTCCCGAACAGAAACAGCGAATGTCGTTTCTTAAAAAAAAGTAGACACTTCAATTATCAGCGAAAATAACTTATATCACAATGGCAGATATTGCAAGAAATTGTTATTATTTGGCCCTGAATATTGTGAGTCATATCAATTTAACACGTTTTTCAGTTGCAACTCAGTTTCAATTGTTCTAGGTATCCCAGGATTCGCCGTGTTACCACCTGAACCTTCTCTTTTCTGTTTATACAGAGTATATGATATATTTAATTATTCTCTAGTAAATCCACCGATAAACACAAGAAAACTGCCTACATTCCAAAATATCTCGCAGCCCATTTTTAATCATTAAGATAACATTAGACCTAATCCGTGATTATATACGGTATAACTTTTTCTATCAGCATGTATAATTTTACGGTAAAGGTTGAAATGTTGAGCCACCATTTAAATGTTAAATAGTAATCCATAATAAAAAAAGAGAATTTTTTATTGGACCTCACATTTTTATTTCGCAGAAATTTGTTTCAAATTATAAATACATGGTTGTTACATATATTGATAAACCCGTAAAAAAACTTACCAGAGATATCTTAATGATAAAGATTGGTTGATAAGAAGCCAAGATATTCACTTTTAGGTTACCCATACCCCATATCATTTTCCATATGATTTTAATTTGACGGAACTATCCCCCTAACAGTGCCGTAGAGGTATCAAGCTACCATAATATCAAATCAACTTTGACTGTGTGGTGGGTTGAACGATTTCGTTTATTTTAACCCCTACAGAAATTAGCTCCCGGACTACAGGCTGTAGGTATGGTTTCGTTACGAAGTAAATATTGCAGGATCAGTAGAAAAACGTGTATGTTACATAAGAGGCTTACCGAGCTTATCTTTATGACCAAGTTGTCTTGGCTTATTTTTTCCAGTGTAACATAAAAAAACCAGAACGTGGTCATCCAGTAATGTAAAAGCCGTCATTTGGATTGTTCCCTGCTGCGCGGCAGGTCTAAATAATCCTAGAAATAAACTCAAGTTGTTTTAGGATGTGTTAGCATGTATTTGTGCATTACAGACAAGTTGTGATGTCACTAACAATACAGATTAATTAACGATATCAACTGAAATACATTATTTCTGGCTAAACCCGAATATGCTGTCATATACATGTACATGGGCGGATAGAGGAGTTTAGACAACACCCTGGCTCAGGTATACAAGTGTGCCGGAATGGTACAACACAATACACGAAGGCCACTGAGCTGCATAAAACCTGTCTGTGCTGTTCTCTCTAACATTTGGGCATAGTAAGTGATTACCTTAAATAGTTGGATTTGATGCCTGGACAATATTTGAAGCAGCATATGAGGACTTTCTTGGTAGGTTTATTCATACGTTACGTCCTGCTTTTATTTACTGCAAGACTGAATAAGGATGGACTGACTGATAATAGCAGGAGTTGTGGCGTTTCCATCGATGCCATGGTGTTTCAATACAGTTCACAGGAACATTTGTCAGTCAGAAATGCAGCTGCGTACTGTTGATAATCAAAAGGTTAACACGCTGAAGGATTTAGAAATACATGTACCAAGGAAAGAACGCTGGAGTCGTGGAGGTATGAAGTTTAAAAGAATCAAAGCTTGGTATAACCCAAGGACTTTGGTTAAGCGATGTTCTGTTGGTGTAAACATATATTATCTGAGGCATGAAGGATGCATAGAAAATATATGTGTTGGGACATCGGCCTAAGTATCACATTTAATTGATGTGTCAAAGACGTCTGATGCAGAACAAGTAAAAAATGTCACACGTAAAAATACAGAAGAACATTGGACAAAAGAAAATAAGTGACGGTACAAAACTTTGCTTTAATGCTGAATCAGTCTAAGGCAAGCTGGATATGACATTTTATATGCAAGCAGACCCACAAGTGGGGGAGGAGTAGCAGTGATTTTCAAAAAACATTTCAAGGTAACAGAAGTTTTGCTTATTTGAGCATATGGAATGTGAAATAACCATACTCGATAAGGCTGATAAGGTTGATTCAGTTGTAGAGACCATCGACTTCATAAAAAAACTGGTCAAAGTATCAGCCATTTTTTTAACGAATTCTCTTTATTAATGGAAATTCAGATAAAATTTGGAAAACTTGTAAACACAGGGGATTTTAACATACATTTTTTCAAAATCATGTGCCATGGAGGCTTATACATTTGTCGATCTTATTGACTCATTAAATTTGGAAAACATGTCAAGGAAGCTACACGTCGGCTTGGAGGAATATTAGATCTGATTCTAACTCGCAGATGTGGGACTTCTGTCACTAATGATACTGTTACACCACTGGAAATATCAGATCATTTTTGTGTACAAGTGCCATTTAATGTCAGGAAGCCAGTTTCATTGACTCAGTCTATATCATTAAGAAAAATCAAGAAGGTTGATCATTCTTCTCTAACAATAGATATTGGTGAACAGACAACTCATTCATACCTGTGATTCAGTTGATGCTATATCAGACCACTATAACCAGATACGAACAAAATAGATAAACCTGCACACCTGTGTAATCATTGAACTAACGCAACGTGGTTTAACGAAGAGATACGAACAGCAAAGAGGGAGAGAATGGTATTAGAAATGAGATGGAGAAATTCAGCCTGACTATTGATTTTATATCAATGTGTGAAGACTCACACGTGTGATAGAGCGAAAAAATCACAACTTTTTTTGATAATTTAAGAATATGTTAACAATTAGAGGAAACTATTAAAGGTAACAAATAGTTTGCTTGGGGTATCAAATGAACCTGTTCTTCCAATTTGTGAGAACTATTGCGAGCTTGCCAATAGGTTCAAAGCATATTATACTGAGAACATTGCAAAGATAAGAAATAAATTTGAAGTGTTCTCAAGTCACTTAGAAACAGATATAGAATCAAGTATTAACGACCTTGATCATTGTTTATCACATTTCCTAAGCAGTACAGATGAACAAGTTAAAACTGTCATTAGTAACTTCACAAACAAACAGTGTGAGCTGGATCCATTGCCAACTGGACAAATAAAGAGCAATGTGGATGTTTTACTTCCCATTATTATCTCCATGATTAACAGATCTTTTCACAGTGCCTTGTGCCAACCTCCTTTAAGCATGCAATAGTAAAACCTTTGTAGCAGAAAAAAGGTTTGGATAAAGAACTTTTGAAAAAACTATAGACTAATTATTGCCGTTTGTATGTAAAGTACTGGAGAGAGCAGTGGCTTGACATCTAACTGATCATCTGCAGAAAATAAGTTATTTGAAAATTTCAGTCTGCTTATAAAGCCAATCATTCTACAGAATGCTCGGCCCCCTCCTTTTCGCAATTTATGCCATTCCACTCGGCAGAACTATCAGTCAGCACCAGATTAAATTCCACATGTATGCTGATGACACTCCACTGTATTTTAAAACTGACCCCATGGTCATGGATACAGAGGAACTTTCTCAAGATGAAAATGAATTTATTTTATTACATAGACAGGGTCATCCTGAAATTTTCCATTAACTCTCTTAACATTGATTAAAATAATTTCAAACCTGTGGATACTTAACGCAACTGAGGACTTATTTTTTATGAACATTTGAGTCATATTAAACCTCTGTGTAAATCAGTATATTATAATCTTTAAGAATAAATAAAGTTCGTCAGTATCTCAGTAATGATTCAACTAAACAGCTAGTACATGCACTGATTATATCAAAACTTGACTATGCAAATTTATTATTGTATGGTTTTCCATGGACCTCCATAAATATGTTACAGAGAGTTCAAAACATGTCAGGCCGATAAATTACAAGAACAAAAGGGAAAGAATATATCTCCAGTCTTAATTCATTTGCACTGGCTCCCTGCGGAACAAGGAATTTCGTATAAGATCTTGGTGTTTGTGTACAATTATATCAATCAAACTGTACAAAAAACACTTGCAGTAACTCTTAAAATTCATATCCTTGTCAGGGATCTAAGGTAAAGACATATGCTTCTTGTTAAGCAAACGAACAAACTGAAAATGGTGACAGACGATTTGGCGTGGCATAAACCGACATAATTTGTGGATAAGTCTGCCTTTAAATCCCCACACAGGGGATTCTTCTCGTTCTTTTAAACGTATTTTAAAGATATATTTTGAGCAAGCATTTGACTGATATATGTGAACTTCTATAGAATGATGTAAACGTTTATGGCTTGTTGTATCTTAGTATTTTAATTTTATTAATCTTTATCATCCTGGTGTGTGATGTTATATTGGTATTAAGCTGTTCTTAATCATCTTATTGGTTTTATATGTAACCATTGTACTTTTATCAACTTGCAAATTATGCATGTCTAATGATCGAATTTGTTTATGTATTTTGTATCAGCGCCACTGAACACATGCATTTATTGCAGATATTGGCGCTTTATATATATCGGTAAATAACTAAATACATAAATAACTCTCGTATGGAGAAGTAGAGGTCAGAAAATCGTGCGCGATGCTTCTGGTTTTTCGTATATCATTGTTACATAGATTTTGCAGGTCGAAGGGGTGGGGGGGGGGGGGGCCTTGTTTTAAACAGAAACGTATAATTGGCTTAGTTATAGAATTCAAGGAATTTTGTTTTATTTTGAGATCTTGAGACATTATTTCGAGTTATTTTCGAGATATCGAGATAATTCATTTCGAAATCACGATATTTACATCGTCTGTGATATAACTTTCCATGTCAAAAGGTTATGATTTATGCCCTGTTAACGAATGGACAGACCAAGGGATAAGACATAACTATATCCGAGATTACCTAAGCGAACTGAGCCAAATCATAAATGGTTTATGTAAATCAATGATAGTTCTAAATTATCTAGCTCGATCACATGATGAATTGTTAACTAGGAAGTCAACTGAAAACAACTTTTTATTAATTTCATGTATTAAGTTCTGTTGAATCCTGCCCTCAATAAACAACCGGTATGTTTATACAGCCTACCATGTTTAATATAAATGTTGTGATAATGAATGGTTTAATTATGAATGTTTATTATCACATTTTATGGATACTATAGCACAAATCACTCTTCTGTGCTCTTAGATTAGACTCTTTATGCATTTATCTGACTTTTATGTAGTTTTTATATAATATGCCTCTTTAAGATCCGGTACTCTGTTATCTCATAGTGTCTACAAATAATGTTTGGGGGGGGGGGGGGGGGCAGGGAGCGCTAGCAGACATTATTCATAACTCTCACATCCTCAAATATACAAGAGAAGCGCGCGAGACGCAAAATCCGCTGTTGCTTTCGGTATTAAGCGTGTTTTCTTCTATTTCCCATGTTTTGCCCGGCGCCGCTCTGACTTCGCCCCTGGTATGGAGGGGGCACGTGCCCGGATTCGCTCTGACTTCATTCCTGGTATACAGGGGACACGTGCCCGGCTTCGCTCTGATTTCACTCCTGGTATACAGGTGGCACGTGCCCGGCTTCGCTCTGACTTCACTCCTGGCATACAGGTGACACGTGCCCGGCTTCGGTCTGACTTCGCCCCTAGTATACATAATACATAATAAATAATACATAATACACAAACATGATCGTCGGGTTTATTCGTATCATGAAACTTTGTCAGCCAATGATATCAGAAAAATATAATTTTGGAATTTATATTAAAGGAACTGGCAACAATGGCCTTCTCTCACTCTGTATCTTAGGCGCTAACAACTGCTGTGCCGATGATTCACAAAATTACCCTTACCAGTTTGAACAAATAATTCAAATGACTGAAGATATAATCACAATCATGATGGTACGCTTAATGATTGTTGTGAGTAAGAAATAGACCAAATCCCTCATATATGTTGACCAGTATGTCCCTGGGCATCACTCGAACATATTTGTAAAGCAACCCATACGGATGAATATGGATTCGAATGTTTCCTTTAAAACTTATGATTATATACTAGAGACTGGAGAATATTCTTTGCTTTCAGTATATAAATTAACTTATTTGAAATTGTTAATATTGAGCAATCAGAGAATCCTAAGATCTTAACAGATATAATGAGTTGAGAAATAAACAATTTTATCAATTTTAATTCAACAGTTAGTGGAACGCTGAAAGTCTAGAACCTGGTGACAAGAATGGATGCACGGTGACCCATACTGGACTATTTGCAATACCTGGCCAAGTGGAGAAAATGGCCAAATGTCGAAACGAGTTCGAATAATGAACAGTTTCATTTAATTTGGTTCAAATTTTGCATCATGGAAGGGATATATCCGGGGATTAAAATGTATTTTATATTGAAATATAAAAAAATATAATAAAAATTATAGATGCATTTGAACGTAGTGACACACTTTCATCGCTGTCTTTTTTAACTGCTAAACCCCAAAAAATTCATAAAATTGTCTTAAATGTAGATAACACTAAAATGAGGAAATCAGGATTAATTAGGAAATAGTTGTCCACCATGCATTAACAGGTCTTGCTACATGTTATTCTATGATAGATGAAACACAGAAGTAGACAATAAGTTTTATTTGCGACTGACCGTTATCTAAGGGTTTATTTTTTTCATTTTCAATGGCCGAGCATATGAATTCAGATTTTGACCTGGAAGGGCGAATGGATTTCGGCTACCAATAAATCTATTAGTTTTTCCCTAGTGCACAGTTTACCCCATACATTTCAAGTAACTGGCGGAAAGATTGTTTTGTATGGGAGTGTCTGCACTTCTTAGGTTCAAAGTTCCAACCTGTCCTTCTTATCACACTCCTTTCACAATGGATTCCATTTCATGGGCCTCGCACTCGGCGAACCTTATTTAATAATGATGTCATTCTCAGGCGATGTCATGTCACACTACAGTACAGGCTTGGTATATACATATTGTCACGGTTACACTACAGTGCAGGCCTGGTTTACACATATTGTCACGGTCACACTACAGTGCAGGCCTGGTATATACATATTGTCACGGTTACACACTAGTGCAGGCCTGGTTTACACATATTGTCACGGTCACACTACAGTGCAGGCTCATACCGTCACAGGTACATTCATGGAAAGCCAACAGAAAACTTTAACAATCTTTAATTCTTATAGTTATGTACACGTTAAACTTTGTAAAAAATGATAACTTTCACACTGTGGTACACTGTTTTCAGTTAACTGAGCATCCCTAACATTAATATAAATAAAATTTATGGAAAGAAACTAGAATACTGACAGGTCAGGAAGGGCTCCACAAGCCTTCCAGTGCGGGATGAGCGATGCTTGGAAAGTATAATAAAGGACCTGATTATTTGTAGAAACAGAGGGAAATGACCCAAAACAGTAATTAAACATTTGAACCAAGATGTTAAGGGTTGAGTCAGTGATTGTCGTGTATGAAGGTGTGGGTGTGAAGCATCCAAAAATAGAAGCAAAATTACATCAGATGTATTTAATGGTAAGCAACTGGTCTGCATAAAAATCAGCAGGATGGTCCTGTGATCTTGACCTTTGAACTTGTGATGTCGAATCATTTTCTTCCCCTATTGTTAGGTAATCCAAAAGTGAAAGATTTTGGATGAAACATTTACAATGCCTCCATGATCATTTAAATATGTGGTTCCTGTGACCTTCATTTGTGACCTCATGACCCCAAAACTTTTGGTTTCTTAGTTAGTGTGGGCCATGAAGAAGTCGAGTTTGAAATCCGGATTCGAATTTGTGGACTGACGGACAGGAGAACAGTCGGACAGACAGACGGACGGATAGATCTACGGACAGGGCGAAAACTATAGGGCACCGGCTAATTCAAACGGGGCCCTAATGACACACTTAACTGAGTATCGGCAGCTGATCCAGGCGGATGCTCACCCAGGTCTTCGGACCATCCAGAAGACAGTTAACTCACATCAGATCCATTAACACAAAGCCGTCCAGGATGATAATCCACAAAGAAGCTTGAGAATTCCTAAATCTGCACTACACTGTTTACATACTCTACGCAGAATATTAAACATACATGCCCGCAGGCGTCTACGAAATTACAACCATGGATTCTAGGCCGCATTTACTCTTCGTCATGTAACAATCAGATATGGTTTGCATGACAATTAAACAATTATTTCGTAACCGTACAACACCTGGTACCCCCAGGTACAAGTCATAGTCCGTATTGTAATAAGGCTTCAAACGCAGTCACGTGACATCAAGGCCATGGTGGTAGGTTCGATGGTCTTGCACTCGATCACGTGACATCGGGGCCATTGTGTTAGGTTCGGTGTATCTAGAAGGAATTCAACTTTAATATATATATATATATATATATATATATATATATATATATATAAATATATATTGTTATAGATGTCTCTTTTATTGTTTGCAGCAGTCTTACATGTGTGTGTGTAGCGCTATCATTGTCCGTTGCCATGTGAGACGTGCGAGCTGGCCCGGCCAACGTTTGGGGTCTGACGTGTAGAAACACAGCGCTCATGCTAATCTGGAACTTTCTGGGCTGGTCCCGCTCTATTGGCGAGTGTCTTGTAATGTTCTTTGGGCGTTTTTATTAGGTATTGTTGGGTTCTTTGAGATTGTTCGTGAAACAGAAGTTTCTAGAATTTTCGAATGAAAAGTTATAAATAGGGGCTGTGTTTAGAGCCGAGGGAGGAGAGAGAAATATACCAGCGGACAATGAAGAGTGTGAAATAGTTTTGGGACCTATCCGATAATTGCAGTAGTGTAAGGGATTCTACGAACTGTATGCATATTTAATTCGGCCTGTTTCCAGTTTGCTTTCGGGATTATAAGAACTTCTCGTTTTGGATTACAACAGAATGATTTTGTGATTGAATTGGACTATTATTCTCTGAGAAGATTTATGTGAACTGTTCATCTGGATTATACGTTTTAAAGGAATTGTTGTCTCTGTGACATTGGTGGTATCCAGGTACTGTACATTTTATTTATATACTTGTATTGATTTACTGTTATACTTTTGTTATACTGTGTAATTGTATTGATTAAGTGTATTGTATTGTTAGGGTTGTTTTAAGAATAAATTATCATTATTTGTTCATCTGTTTTTTTATCTCCATAACAAAATTTATGCTCGTGACGACTACGTGATCTGTTGTTAGTAGGTTCCATAACAATATATATATTGTCTTGTATTTATTGGTATTGGTATTTGGGAAGCGAGGGAGAGAAAGAGAGAGAGAGAGAGATATTGGCAGAGGAAAAAACGTAGAAAGGGACAGACAGACAGTGGGCGTTTCCTGACTGTTATAAAATAAACCTTATATTGCGTGACAATATGTGCGGCATAAATTGTCCGGGGACAATTAGACACGACAGGACAGTAAGTATAATGAAAGGTCGGATTTAAAAGCCCTTTTTCCTGAGACACACTGGTCATGTTTTCAATAAATCCAGTTGATAGTGTTTGTCGGGACAAGCGCACAATAGTTTCATCAGTGTACAGTTAATCCCATGGATTTTGCCAACAATACGAAGTGTGATTGAAAGATTTACTTGCAAGCCCACGCTTCCCGTCATAACGACACGTACTTAAGGAAAAAATTATAAAGCTGGCGATAGCATGTTAAACTGTGTTTATAAGCCCAGCTTTATAACATTGTATTGAGCGTGGAGGTTCGGCCTGGACATTCACCTGTTCAGAAACGTGACACGTGAACGGCGGCCGTGACATATTGGTCTACAGGTATGAAAAACAGTGTTTGCACCAAAACACCGCAGAAATTTGTCAAATTACACCAAACAATTACTTGATTAAACACCATATACGGGATCTATAGTTTCTTTGAATCCTTGATTAGATTAAATCTCAATCAATCTGACTTATCTCTTACTTTGGAGTTCATAACAATCAGTAACCGTTATGGTGTCAGTAACAAGCAGTTACCGTGATGATGTTAGTAAATCCAGTTACCAGGATAGTGTACCGTGATGATGTTAAAGGTACAATGAGATCAGGGGAAGCTACCCCCGGAGACCAGGTTAAAGCTACCTCTGAGATCAAGTTAAAGCTTCCCCCAGAGATCAGGTTAAAGCTACCTCTGAGATCAGGGTAAAGCTTCCCCCAGAGATCAGGTTAAAGCTACCTCTGAGATCAAGTTAAAGCTACCCCCGGAGACCAGGTTAAAGCTACCTCTGAGATCAAGTTAAAGCTTCCCCCGGAGACCAGGTTAAAGCTACCTCTGAGATCAAGTTAAAGCTTCCCCAAGAGATCAGGTTAAAGCTACCTCTGAGATCAGGGTAAAGCTTCCCCCAGAGATCAGGTTAAAGCTACCTCTGAGATCAAGTTAAAGCTACCCCCGGAGACCAGGTTAAAGCTACCTCTGAGATCAAGTTAAAGCTTCCCCCGGAGACCAGGTTAAAGCTACCTCTGAGATCAAGTTAAAGCTTCCCCCAGAGATCAGGTTAAAGCTACCTCTGAGATCAGGGTAAAGCTTCCCCCAGAGATCAGGTTAAAGCTACCTCTGAGATCAAGTTAAAGCTACCCCCGGAGACCAGGTTAAAGCTACCTCTGAGATCAAGTTAAAGCTTCCCCCGGAGACCAGGTTAAAGCTACCTCTGAGATCAAGTTAAAGCTTCCCCCAGAGAACAGGTTAAAGCTACCTTTGAGATCAGGGTAAAGCTTCCCCCGGAGACCAGGTTAAAGCTACCTCTGAGATCAAGTTAAAGCTTCCCCCGGAGACCAGGTTAAAGCTACCTCTGAGATCAAGTTAAAGCTTCCCCCAGAGATCAGGTTAAAGCTACCTCTGAGATCAAGGTAAAGCTTCCCCCTGAGATCAGGTTAAAGCTACCTCTGAGATCAAGTTAAACCTTCCCCCTGAGATCAGGTTAAAGCTACCTCTGAGATCAGGGTAAAGCTTCCCCCGGAGATCAGGTTAAAGCTACCTCTGAGATCAAGTTAAAGCTTCCCCCGGAGATCAGGTTAAAGCTACCTCTGAGATCAAGTTAAAGCTTCCCCCGGAGACCAGGTTAAAGCTACCTCTGAGATCAAGTTAAAGCTTCCCCCGGAGATCAGGTTAAAGCTACCTCTGAGATCAAGTTAAAGCGTCCCCCGGAGATCAGGTTAAAGCTACCTCTGAGATCAGGGTAAAGCTTCCCCCTGAGATCAAGTTAAAGCTACCTCTGAGATCAAGTTAAAGCTTCCCCCGGAGACCAGGTTAAAGCTACCTCTGAGATCAAGTTAAAGCTTCCCCCGGAGACCAGGTTAAAGCTACCTCTGAGATCAAGTTAAAGCTTCCCCAAGAGATCAGGTTAAAGCTACCTTTGAGATCAGGGTAAAGCTTCCCCCGGAGATCAGGTTAAAGCTACCTCTGAGATCAAGTTAAAGCTTCCCCCGGAGATCAGGTTAAAGCTACCTCTGAGATCAAGTTAAAGCTTCCCCCGGAGACCAGGTTAAAGCTACCTCTGAGATCAAGTTAAAGCTTCCCCCAGAGACCAAGTTAAAGCTACCTTTGAGATCAGGGTAAAGCTTCCCCCTGGGATCAGGTTAAAGCTACCTCTGAGATCAAGTTAAAGCTTCCCTCTGAGATCAGGTTAAAGCTACCTTTGAGATCAGGGTAAAGCTTACCACTGAGATCAGGTTAAAGCTACCTCTGAGATCAGGGTAAAGCTTACCCCTGAGATCAGGTTAAAGCTACCTCTGAGATCAGGGTAAAGCTTTCCCCTGAGATCAAGTTAAAGCTACCTCTGAGATCAGGGTAAAGCTTCCCCCTGAGATCAGGTTAAAGCTACCTCTGAGATCAGGGTAAAGCTTTCCCCTGAGATCAAGTTAAAGCTACCTCTGAGATCAGGGTAAAGCTTTCCCCTGAGATCAAGTTAAAGCTACCTCTGAGATCAGGGTAAAGCTTTCCCCTGAGATCAAGTTAAAGCTACCTCTGAGATCAGGGTAAAGTTTCCCCAGAGATCAGGTTAAAGCTACCTCTGAGATCAGGGTAAAGCTTACCCCTGAGATCAGGTTAAAGCTACCTTTGAGATCAAGTTAAAGCTTCCCCCTGAGATCAGGTTAAAGCTACCTCTGAGATCAAGTTAAAGCTTCCCCCTGAGATCTGGTTAAAGCTACCTCTGAGATCAGAGTAAAGCTACCCCCGGAGAGCAGGCTAAAGCTACCTTTGAGTTCAGGGTAAAGCTTCCCCCTGAGATCAGGTTAAAGCTACCTCTGAGATCAAGTTAAAGCTTCCCCCTGAGATCTGGTTAAAGCTACCTTTGAGGTCAGGGTAAAGCTTCCCCCGGAGATCAGGTTAAAGCTACCTTTGAGTTCAGGGTAAAGCTTCCCCCTGAGATCAGGTTAAAGCTACCTCTGAGATCAAGTTAAAGCTTCCCCCTGATATCAGGTTAAAGCTACCTCTGAGATCAGGGTAAAGCTTTCCCCTGAGATAAGGTTAAAGCTACCTCTGAGATCAGGGTAAAGCTTCCCCACTGACATCAGGTTAAAGCTACCTCTGAGATCAAGTTAAAGCTTCCACCTGAGATCAGGTTAAAGCTACCCCTTGACATCAGGCTATAGCCACCTCCGAGTTCAGGTTTAAGCTAACCCCTGACATCAGGTTAAGGTTACCCTGATATCAAGCTTAAGCTACATTGAGATCAATTTAAAGCTGCATTAAGATCAGTTTGAAGCTACCTCTCAGATCCTCATAGGTAGCCTTAACCTGATCTCAGGGCGTAGTTTAGCCTGATGTCAGGGGATAGCTTTAACCTGAATACACGGCGGATCTGAACAGATTCTTCCCGGTAAAACACAAAGAATACACAGCAGATCTGAACAGATTCTCCCCGGTATAACACGATGAATACACGACAGATCTGAACAGATTCTCCCCGGTATAACGCGATGAATACAAAGCAGAACTGAACAGATTCTCCCCGGTATAACACGATGAATACACGGCAGATCTGAACAGATTCTCCCCGATAGAACACGATGAATACACGGCAGATCTGAACAGATTCTCCCCGGTATAACACGATGAATACACGGCAGATCTGAACAGATTCTCCCCGGTATAACACGATGAATACACGGCAGATCTGAACAGATTCTTCCCGGTAAAACACGATGAATACACGGCAGATCTGAACAGATTCTCCCTGGTATAACACGATGAATACACAGCAGATCTGAACATATCCTCCCCGTTAAAACACGATGAATACACGGCAGATCTGAACAGATCCTCCCCGTTAAAACACGATGAATACACAGCAGATCTTAACAGATTCTCCCCGATAGAACACGATGAATACACGGCAGATCTGAACAGATTCTCCCCGGTATAACACGATGAATACACAGCAGATCTGAACAGATCCTCCCAGTTAAAACACGATGAATACACGGCAGATTTTAACAAATCCTCCCCGGTATAACACGGTGAATACACAGCAGATCTGAACAGATTCTCCCCGGTAAAACTCGATGAATACACGGCAGATCTGTTCAAATTCTTCCTGGTAAAACACGATGAATACACGGCAGATCTGTTCAGATTCTCCCCGGTAAAACACGATGAATACACGGCAGATCTGAACAGATTCTCCCCGGTATAACACGATGAATACACAGCAGATCTGAACAGATCCTCCCCGTTAAAACACGATGAATACACGGCAGATCTGAACATATCCTCCCCGTTAAAACACGATGAATACACGGCAGATCTGAACAGATCCTCCCCGGTATAACACGATGAATACACGGCGGATCTGAACAGATTCTTCCAGGTATAACACGATGAATACACAGCAGATCTGAACAGATCCTCCCCGGTATAACACGATGAATACACAGCAGATCTGAACAGATCCTCCCCGTTCAAACGCGATGAATACACGGCAGATCTGAACATATCCTCCCCGTTAAAACACGATGAATACACGGCAGATCTGAACAGATCCTCCCCGGTATAACACGATGAATACACAGCAGATCTGAACAGATCCTCCCCGGTATAACACGGTGAATACACAGCAGATCTGAACAGATCCTCCCTGGTATAACACGGTGAATACACGGCGGATCTGAACAGATTCTCCCCGGTATAACACGATGAATACACGGCGGATCTGAACAGATTCTCCCCGGTATAACACGATGAATACACAGCAGATCTGAACAGATTCTCCCCGGTATAACACGATGAATACACGGCAGATCTGAACAGACTCTCCCTGGTATAACACGATGAATACACGGCAGATCTGAACAGATCCTCCCCGGTATAACACGATGAATACACGACAGATCTGAACAGATTCTCCCCGGTATAACACGATGAATACACAGCAGATCTGAACAGATTCTCCCCGGTATAACACGATGAATACACGGTTGATCTGAACAGATTCTCCCCGATAGAACACTATGAATACACGGCAGATCTGAACAGATTCTCCCCGGTATAACACGATGAATACACGGCAGATCTGAACAGATTCTCCCCGGTATAACACGATGAATACACGGCAGATCTGAACAGATTCTTCCCGGTATAACACGATGAATACACGGCAGATCTGAACATATCCTCCCCGTTAAAACACGATGAATACACGGCAGATCTGAACAGATCCTCCCCGGTATAACACGATGAATACACGGCGGATCTGAACAGATTCTCCCCGGTATAACACGATGAATACACAGCAGATCTGAACAGATCCTCCCCGGTATAACACGATGAATACACAGCAGATCTGAACAGATCCTCCTCGTTAAAACGTGATGAATACACGGCAGATCTGAACATATCCTCCCCGTTAAAACATGATGAATACACAGCAGATCTGAACAGATCCTCCCCGGTATAACACGATGAATACACAGCAGATCTGAACAGATACTCCCCGGTATAACACGGTGAATACACGGCGGATCTGAACAGATTCTCCCCGGTATAACACGATGAATACACGGCGGATCTGAACAGATTCTCCCCGGTATAACACGATGAATACACAGCAGATCTGAACAGATTCTCCCCGGTATAACACGATGAATACACGGCAGATCTGAACAGATTCTCCCCGGTATAACACGATGAATACACGGCAGATCTGAACAGATTCTCCCCGGTATAACACGATGAATACACGGCAGATCTGAACAGATTCTCCCCGGTATAACACGATGAATACACAGCAGATCTTAACAGATCCTCCCCGTTAAAACACGATGAATACACGGCAGATCTGAACATATCCTCCCCGTTAAAACGTGATGAATACACGGCAGATCTGAACAGATCCTCCCCGTTAAAACACGATGAATACACAGCAGATCTGAACAGATTCTCCCCGATAGAACACGATGAATACACGGCAGATCTGAACAGATTCTCCCCGGTAAAACACGATGAATACACGGCAGATCTGAACAGATTCTCCCCGGTAAAACACGATGAATACACGGCAGATCTGAACAGATTCTCCCGGGTAAAACAAGATGAATACACGGCAGATCTGAACAGATTCTCCCCGGTATAACACGATGAATACACAGCAGATCTGAACATATCCTCCCCGTTTAAACACGATGAATACACGGCAGATCTGAACATATCCTCCCCGTTAAAACACGATGAATACACGGCAGATCTGAACAGATTCTCCCCGGTATAACACGATGAATACACGTCAGATCTGATCAGATTCTCCCCGGTATAACACGATGAATACACAGCAGATCTGAACAGATTCTCCCCGTTTAAACACGATGAATACACGGCAGATCTGAACATATCCTCCCCGTTAAAACACGATGAATACACGGCAGATCTGAACAGATCCTCCCCTGTATAACACAATGAATACACAGCAGATCTGATCAGATTCTCCCCGGTATAACACGATGAATACACGGCAGATCTGAACAGATTCTCCCCGGTAAAACACGATGAATACACGGCAGATCTGAACAGATTCTCCCCGGTAAAACACGATGAATACACAGCAGATCTGAACAGATTCTCCCCGGTAAAACACGATGAATACACGGCAGATCTGAACAGATCCTCCCCGGTATAACACGATGAATACACAGCAGATCTGAACAGATTCTCCCCGGTATAACACGATGAATACACGGCAGATCTGAACAGATTCTCCCCGATATAACACGATGAATACACAGCAGATCTGAACAGATCCTCCCCTTTAAAACACGATGAATACACGGCAGATCGGAACATATCCTCCCCGTTAAAACACGATGAATACACGGCAGATCTGAACAGATCCTCCCCGGTATAACACGATGAATACACAGCAGATCTGAACAGATTCTCCCCGGTATAACACGATGAATACACAGCAGATCTGAACAGATTCTCCCCGGTATAACACGATGAATACACAGCAGATCTGAACAGATCCTCCCCGTTAAAACACGATGAATACACAGCAGATCTGAACAGATCCTTCCCGTTAAAACACGTTGAATACACGGCAGATCTGAACAGATCCTCCCCGTTAAAACACGATGAATACACAGCAGATCTGAACAGATCCTCCCCGTTAAAACAGGATGAATACACAGCAGATCTGAACAGATCCTCACCGTTAAAACACGATGAATACACGGCAGATCTGAACAGATCCTCACCGTTTAAACACGATGAATACACGGCAGATCTGAACAGATCCTCCCCGTTAAAACACGATGAATACACAGCAGATATGAAGAGATTCTTCCCGGTAAAACACGATGAATACACGGCAGATCTGAACAGATCCTCCCCGTTAAAACACGATGAATACACAGCAGCTCTGAACAGACCTTCCCCGGTAAAACACGATGAATACACGGTAGATCTGAACAGATCCTCCCCGTTAAAACACGATGAATACACAGCAGATCTGAACAGGTTCTCCCCGGTAAAACACGATGAATTAATGGCAGAACAGGATTTCCCCAGGTAAAACACGATGAATACACGGCAGATCTGAACAGATTCTCCCCGGTAAAACATGATGAATACACAGCAGATCTGAACAGATTCTCCCCGTTAAAACACGATGAATACACGGCAGATCTGAACAGATTCTCCCCGGTAAAACACAATGTATACACGGCAGATCTGAACAGATTCTCCCCGGTACAACACGATGAATACAGAGCAGATCTGAACAGATTCTCCCCGTTAAAACACGATGAATACACGGCAGATCTGAACAGATTCTCCCCCGTAAAACACGACGAATTCACGGCAGATCTGAACAGATTCTCCCCGGTAAAACACGATGAATACACAGCAGATCTGAACATATTCTCCCCGGTAAAACACGATGAATACACGGCAGATCTGAACAGATTCTCCCCGGTAAAACACGATGAATACACGGCGGATCTGAACAGGTTCTCCCCAGTAAAACACGATGAATACACGGCAGATCTGAACAGATTCTCCCCGGTAAAACACGATGAATACACGGCGGATCTGAACAGGTCCTCCCCGGTACAACACAATGTATTCACGACACATCTGAACATATTCTCCCCGGTATAACACGATGAATACACAGCCGATCTGATCAGATCCTCCCCGTTTAAACACGATGAATACACGGTAGATCTGAACAGATCCTCCCCGTTAAAACACGATGAATACACAGCAGATCTGAACAGGTTCTCCCCGGTAAAACACGATGAATTAATGGCAGAACAGGATTTCCCCAGGTAAAACACGATGAATACACGGCAGATCTGAACAGATTCTCCCCGGTAAAACATGATGAATACACAGCAGATCTGAACAGATTCTCCCCGTTAAAACACGATGAATACACGGCAGATCTGAACAGATTCTCCCCGGTAAAACACAATGTATACACGGCAGATCTGAACAGATTCTCCCCGGTACAACACGATGAATACACAGCAGATCTGAACAGATTCTCCCCGATAAAACACGATGAATACACGGCGGATCTGAACAGGTTCTCCCCGGTAAAACACGATGAATACACGGCAGATCTGAACAGATTCTCCCCGATAAAACACGATGAATACACGGCGGATCTGAACAGGTTCTCCCCGGTAAAACACCATGAATACACGGCAGATCTGAACATATTCTCCCCGGTAAAACACGATGAATACACAGCAGATCTGAACATATTCTCCCCGGTAAAACACGATGAATACACGGCAGATCTGAACAGATTCTCCCCGGTAAAACACGATGAATACACGGCGGATCTGAACAGGTTCTCCCCGGTAAAACACGATGAATACACGGCAGATCTGAACAGATTCTCCCCGGTAAAACACGATGAATACACGGCGGATCTGAACAGGTCCTCCCCGGTACAACACAATGTATTCACGACACATCTGAACAGACACTCCACGGTACAATGTTTTTAAGATTATGACGTCTAGATTCTCTCCAGTCTCGTCCACATAAATCCAGACAACAGTCTTATCACCCTCCCCCCACCCTCCCCCCCACCCCTAACCCCACCTTTTTAAACCTTATCAAACCTTATCAAACCTTATTATTAACTGTGAAACAAGACAATCTGAAACACTCGGAAAATGTATGAGCCTTTTTTTTCACACCGCCCCATTAGCACCAATTCCATGTCACGATGTACATTCGTCAAGAGTCAGTCAGAGAATGGTCTTTAAGTAATGTATAACGACTGTTGACAGAGCCTTGGAATGGGAACCTCAACACACTTTAAGTCCAAAGAAAAACGAAAATAACCTTGGAGAGTCACTCACTCTGATCGACTGTGTAGCATACATCCTTTCTCCCAAACGCCAGTGAGTCATTCCCTCATGAATCCCACGGCTTGCAGGACTTTCTTAACCGTCCCTTTTGACGTAGCCTATGTAATGGTGACAGCGTGTAATGGTGACAGTTGATAGAGTTAGACATAGATACCTGCGTAGAGGAAGGTTATTTGCGGAGGTTTAAATGTCGTCTGCTTTATGGGTTGTCATCTTTGACAGATGAGGAGACGACAAAGATGTGCGACCAGAATATATGACCTCACCCTGATGTGACCTTCAATCGTGCATCATGTGTCACAGTGAACATCATATGTATTTGTATAATAATATCAGCGTGTGTCGAACTAAATGTAGACTAATAAGAGTTAGGAAAGAGGGCAGTGGTTTTACCGTCTGTCTTTCATTTCCTCGGACTTGTATCCTGTGTTAACTTTTCTCACGGTCTGTCTTTCATTTCCTAGTTTTTAATGACGTTTTCGGGCTTGTATCCTGTGTTAACTTTTCTCACGGTCTGTCTTTCATTTCCTAGTTTTTAATGACGTTTTCGGGCTTGTATCCTGTGTTAACTTTTCTCACGGTCTGTCTTTTATTTCCTAGTTTTTAATGACGTTTTCGGACTTGTATCCTGTGTTAACTTTTCTCACGGTCTGTCTTTCATTTCCTAGTTTTTAATGACGTTTTCGGACTTGTATCCTGTGTTAACTTTTCTCACGGTCTGTCTTTCATTTCCTAGTTTTTAATGACGTTTTCGGACTTGTATCCTGTGTTAACTTTTCTCACGGTCTGTCTTTCATTTCCTAGTTTTTAATGACGTTTTCGGACTTGTATCCTGTGTTAACTTTTCTCACGGTCTGTCTTTCATTTCCTAGTTTTTAATGACGTTTTCGGACTTGTATCCTGTGTTAACTTTTCTCACGGTCTGTCTTTCATTTCCTAGTTTTTAATGACGTTTTCGGACTTGTATCCTGTGTTAACTTTTCTCATTCCAAGCAGCAATAGACGTCGCAAGACAGGATGACCGTGAAGATTTCACAAACGATCCTTATATTTCACCCCCCCCCCTAAAAAACCCTAGCTATGCACCCCTTAGTGAAAGGCCTTTTCCAGAAGAAGCCCACAGTCTTGCGGTCCCAGACTCAGCGTTCTACCGTACACCAATCGTTCAAACAGAATTCGTTTACAACGGAACGCGACCAAAACTTTTCCCTTCAGAAACAGTGACCGTTACCAAAACCAAGCTCCACGTACACGCGTTTATGTTTTGTTCTTCAAAGTTCAAAGTTGGAAGGTCGAAGCTCACATACTGATTTAAGGTACTTCTGGTCTCCGGCTGTAATTCAAATCAGGGTTCTTTCATCAAATGTATTGCCAGAGTAATAAGCAAGAAATTATGTAGATTTTTTTTATAATATCTTTGATTTCATAATAATAAGTATTACATATATGACTAGTCGAAAAAAACTGAAGTCGGTATAATCTACAACAGGGGAAGAAAAATTACACATAGAAATGGCATTTTTTAATCAGATTAATTTTATTAAGTGTGTCTTTATCTGTTCAACAATCTGCACTAAAAGAGGAAATGATTTGCCTCTTAATGCATTATAATCATTATGTGAATTTAAGAAACAGGAATACTGGTCCAACTGTTGTCCCCTGAAGCATGAAAAATCTCGGCACAAAGGTCCTGGTAACCAACAGCCACATCGCCTGGACCTCTCTCTCCTCCTCTGGTCGGTCTGTTTTTTATATTTATTTACACACAAACAATTTAATTTACCGGTAATTAGTTTGGAGGGCCCATATCGGATTCAAGTTCAAACACGAAGTTCGAAGAGGCTTTCGTGGTTTCGCTGATGTTTGTTTGTGTATTTCTTTGTGTATAAGCTAACAAGATTACGCAAAAAAAATAAAACACTTTTGAACTTATATCTACAATACTTTATGGACTGATGCGACATGGGCCATGCAGGCAGAACCCATCAAATATTGGTGAGAATCTTGTTGAAGCAGTAGGTCAAATCAGGGGTAAAGCAGTAGATCCAATCAGGAGTGAAGCAGTGGATCCAATCAGGAGTGAAGCAATGGATCTAATCAGGAGTGAAGCAGTGGATCCAATCAGGCGTGAAGCAGTAGATCCAATCAGGAGTGAAGCAGTAGATCCAATCAGGAGTGAAGCAGTAGATCCAATCAGGAGTGAAGCAGTGGATCCAATCAGGAGTGAAGCAATGGATCTAATCAGGAGTGAAGCAGTGGATCCAATCAGGAGTGAAGCAGTAGATCCAATCAGGAGTGAAGCAGTAGATTCAATCAGGAGTGAAGCAGTGGATCCAATCAGGAGTGAAGCAATGGATCTAATCAGGAGTGAAGCAGTGGATCCAATCAGGAGTGAAGCAGTGGATCCAATCAGGAGTGAAGCAGTGGATCCAATCAGGAGTGAAGCAGTGGATCTAATCAGGAGTGAAGCAGTGGATCCAATCAGGAGTGAAGCAGTAGATCCAATCAGGAGTGAAGCAGTGGATCCAATCAGGAGTGAAGCAGTGGATCCAATCAGGAGTGAAGCAGTAGATCCAATCAGGAGTGAAGCAATGGTTCTAATCAGGAGTGAAGCAGTAGATCCAATCAGGAGTGAAGCAGTGGATCCAATCAGGAGTGAAGCAATGGATCTAATCAGGAGTGAAGCAGTGGATCCAATCAGGAGTGAAGCAGTAGATCCAATCAGGAGTGAAGCAGTGGATCCAATCAGGAGTGAAGCAGTGGATCCAATCAGGAGTGAAGCAGTGGATCCAATTAGGAGTGAAGCAGTGGATCCAATCAGGAGTGAAGCAGTAGATCCAATCAGGAGTGAAGCAATGGATCTAATCAGGAGTGAAGCAGTGGGTCCAATCAGGAGTGAAGCAGTGGATCCAATCAGGCGTGAAGCAATGGATCCAATCAGGGATAAAGCAGTGGGTCCAATCAGGCGTGAAGGTGCTTTTATCATTGACCTCTAAGACTGCATAGGGTTCATGATCTTAGCCTTTACTGTTACGATTGGTGCTCTGATAACGGAAGGCCAGACGGCGTGACGTCCGGAGGACAGATAATGACCTATAAAGGCCATCGTAATAGCTCAGCATGACAGTCAGCGGAACAGAAAAAAATTAGCCCGATCGGCTTTGTCTACTACATGTTCTCATTATGCTCCAACATTGATAATGTAGGTTGTTGTTTTTTACCAAAGATAACCTTAGAAATTTTCCATAATGCTGGACACTGAGTATGTGGGTCTCTGAGTTTTATATTTATATTCTTTAAGTATAGCTTATAGCTCTTTCTATTTTCAAGCACTACGGAGTTTGGAATTTTCTTATAATTTTGGTTGTGTTCTCGATTTTTTATCTTCGTGTATGTCTTCCAGTTTTCGATTTCACTTTCAAATATGTTGCTTTAATTTATGGTTCATCCACGGCTTGTCATTCGACTTAATATTAACAACTTTGTAAGGTACGAATGTATTTACAGCGTCAACAAATATGTAATTAAAATAGTTATGTCAGAGACATCATTGTATATACTAAAGGCTGTATCCCATGGGACACTTTCTAAAGATTCTTTAAGTCCAGTCAGATTCGCTTTATCGTAGTAATATACTTTTCTTGTGAAAGTTGATGGTTTCTTAATTTTCATTGAGATTGACTACACGATTAAGCTGTGATCTGTTGCGAAGACGAATTGTTCAGGGGGAATCATTGGGCCGATCCAAGATTCGAACCTATGCTGGTAGCGCACAAGTCCGGCGTACACAAGCTTCACTAGCGAGACAGTTCGGTCCGCTTTTATGTCACCCCGTAATAGATCATATGTAGAAATGGTACTAAGTATATCTTTAAATCACTTGCCAAGCCAGGCTTATCTGTTATTTCAAGATCGAGTTATGATGATGAAATGTAAGTCATTCTTGTGGGTTGAATTACCAATTGATGTAGGCCGTTCTACTCGGTCAATATAACTAAATTATTGCCTAAATCACTCGTCATGTGAACGGAATTTCATTTATTACACCTTTATTTAAAATCACCCGTTAAGATTCTCTGAAAGAGCCTTGGTCATACTTTCTAAACCAGAAAGAAAACGGTCTACACAAGGTCGCGATTGGTCTGGTGGTCTGTAGTATGTTCCTACGATGATTTATTAGGGCCCCGCTTGACAAGCGGTGCCCTATAGTGATCACCGTGTCAGTCCATCCTTCCGTCCATCCGTCCTTCCGTCCTTCCGTCAGTGACACTTTCTTTTGCGCGCGATAACTCAACAACAACCTACTGCAGCTTTCCCAAATTCACAGGGATGATTGGTACCTATGAGGGCTACAGACCTATTGAATTACAGACCTGCTGGAATTCCAATATGGCTGCCACAGCCCGATCGCTGATTTTCTTTCGCGCGCGATAACTCAACAACAACTTACTGCAGCTTTCCCAATTTCACAGGGATGATTGGTACCTATGAGGGCTACAGACCTATTGAATTACAGACCTGTTGGAATTCCAATATGGCTGCCACAGCCCGATCGCTGATTTTCTTTCGCGCGCGATAACTCAACAACAACTTACTGCAGCTTTCCCAATTTCACAGGGATGATTGGTACCTATGAGGGCTACAGACCTATTGAATTACAGACCTGGTGGAATTCCAATATGGCTGCCACAGCCCGATCGCTGATTTTCTTTCACGCGCGATAACTCAACAACAACCTACTGCAGCTTTCCCAATTTCACATATCTTCTTTAATATTATTTGATCCGGTAGGATTTTCCCCCTCATGCATATGGATAAAAACCTGTTTTTTGTTTGTCATATTTTTCAAATTTAACTTAATTTTTCACCCACATCTAAACTAGTCCTGTACTAACAAAAATGCGGGGCCCTCTGAGGACCATTGTCCGACCACATCTAGTTTTTTATTTATTTTGATTTCGACCCATACGCTTTCACCATCTGATTCCTCTAGATCTGTACAACGTGTACAGGATAAATTTGTACTGGTTTAAACAGCTGCAACACCGCCATGTCTATTACGATCAGACCTGATTGGCTCAGAAAATCCATTTATACAAATCAAGTCTTTATATACAGCAGAATCTAACCAAGTTTATGTTACACATAAAATATTAATGGCCATGTCTCTACAAATGTATGCTAGTTCATCTAGATTAGGTTCTACTAGTAAACTTCTGATGTTTGCAGAACAAAATGTCAGTGACGGACCTAGATTTGGATGGATATCAGCGCAAAGTACGAGTAATTTTCATCAACACTTCACTAGTAATATTTCCATTCACGGATTTCAATAATGCAAATTTCTCGTTTGAGATCCTAATGTTACGGCGAAAATGAGTTCTTCAGAGCTGTTGCACGGTATTGCTCTAAGGATACACTCATAGGATCATTTAAGAAATGCACTCATGGTTTCCTGATTAAATACGACAACAACCTACCATAAAATTACGATAAAACAATTAACATGTAAAGAAAACACATTATGTTTAAATGAATAATACATCGCTGCTTTGATTTGCACATACCTCAAAATATTTGCTGGGGCTTACCTCCTTTTCTGCCATAACATATTAAAAACCAAGACTGATCAGTCAATGACCATAATCAACTCGTGAAAAAGGGGCTCATCGAAGTATAACATTTGTAACATAATAGTCCTGATCATTTAATTCAATAAAACCACTGTGATAGTGAACAAGTATTTTAACCCCTTTATTACGATTATCCCAGAGTATCACCACTGTAACCTTTTATAAATATGTAAACCACTGTGCAGAAATACCTGCCGCCCAGTTGTAAGTACATGCAGAGGGGTAAACACAGGAACAAAAGCTGGTTTGCCGGGGTTATGTTTGTGCAGTGCGAGATGCCTGTAGAGGCCGGGCACGTGACAAGAGAAGATGTCCACAGTGAATCTGAGGCCCCCTCGTCAAAACGTTTCGAGTTTTGCCCCCGAATTGAGTGCGATAATCGAATATCGAATATCACTATAATTCATATGAATTTTGGTGATAGTCGCATACGAATATATCGAATGTCACTTATGTATGAAATATTGGATATTCGCGTGCGAATATCGAATGTCACTAATTTATTTGGTATTTTGATATTCGCATGCAAATATCGAATATCGGTCCAACTTCAGTCCCGTTAAAGCAGCAATGGAGACTTTTAACGCCACCTGCTTATTAAAATAATTGCAAGATATGGATGTAGTTTCCTTAACTGGCTGGGTTCCTGATCGTTTGCTTCCAAATACCCCTGGGGCCGATAAATGTCATGATAAATCGCTAGAATCTGATTATATCCGATACATTTCATGATCTTTAAATATATTTGTTAGAGCATCTACTTTCTAAGGAATATATGCATATATATGATTTTAATTTTATGAAAATATAAAGTAAGACCTACAGAAAATAAAGTGATATATTCATACATCTTTTATAAAGTCCCTCCTTTTTATTAAACTGGAAAGGTTCACTAAATCCATCCGTATCAAAATCTGTTATTTTGAATTTTTTAATTTGTTTAAATTTCTTTGAAATTCGAAATAGGAGCACTGAGAGAGGAGTAGTTTAAGGTGAAGATAAGAAAGAGTCTTTCCTTCATGCTGTCTGACTGTTTAGTGTTCAATGCGGTCTCGATGGTTATAAAATGTTCTTGTTCCGTTGACCAGATGACTAAAATTGGTACAACATTTTTCTAAGGAGAGAATTAGCAAGATTCCACGTTAAATAGTAATTTATTGAAATGGGATTGAACACCATTTTAAACCAGGCCGGGGAAAATTGATCAGAGCCCCTTAAAAAAGGTTGTGGGTCCTGACCCCTCCCCTGGATCCGCTTCTGCCCCTATTTCTATATGATTTATCTTGTATGTGACATTCCATAAGACTGTGTCAAGGGCTCTGATATACGTAGGCCCAGGGGGCAACTTTAAAACAATTTGGAAAGTTATTTTCATGATATTTCATACCCCTTGAGCAAGTGGGTAAATGTTATCGTCGGGCCCTGCCTTACTTACAATGGTTATTATTTGTAAAATTTACATCTTAGTCAGATTCAATAGACAGACATTGAAGAGATCTTCCAAATGAGTGGTAAAAACAAAGCTTAATATGACAATGTGCAGATAAGTGAAGTAAATTGTAATCGTTAATTAGCCAAATAAAATCATCAAATAAAACCAATTCTCCGCTGGGATTTTTTATATGTTATTCTCCAAAATTTTCTGGTCATCATACATCCAAAATCATTTCTTTTGTATTCGGGTTCAACCCTAATTTTTATAGACTTCAGGCACACTGTCTAATGATATGACCACCAGATTTCAGTCATTACGTACATGTAATACCTGGAAAATTTTAGTCAATTCGTGAAATACTTGATTGAATCAGACATTTCATGATATGCCTGACTGCACAGTTTTCTGTAACATGTATATGCACAAAACTGGCGGAAGTTTATGAGCTCGGTTAAAATAAGCCAGTTCACAAATTCATGGTCTCTTTATGTCTTTTCGAGAATAGTCGACAGCGCCATCTGGAGACGGATGTAGGGATTAAAATGGAAAGTTTGGACTTGCCAATAAAAAGGGATACATTGGTCACACTGTTTAGCTGAATAAGCCGTATAGGTATGATAGAAAGTTATAAAATCCAAGCATACAGAATACAGGTTAAATTTGTTGTTTTTACAGTAGCATTTCAAATGCAAATGCTCCTGCCATTTGGCAATGTTATTGATCAGTCTGTCCTGTATGTGTAGTTGCTTTGCACCTATGCTTACTGCATGCAATAGAAGAGCCTTATATTTTCTCTATTGGCTTGTTTCATCTGCCTTACATGACATGACCACTTTTCCATCTGGAGAGACCTTGCTTGTGCTGGGAGACAAGTTCAAAACGTGCGAGCGATAGCTATACTATCGCTATAACATAATAGGAGAGTAAATATCTTTGCTGTTGTTCTGAGTAAATGGAAAATGTTCCGGTCCGCAACTTCTACAAATGACGCAGTATATACCTAATTCCTAGGATATATTTATATGGTATATACTGAGAAAGCTTTCGGTGGGATATAAACAAAATAACACGAGTGATTTTGAAAACTGGCAGTCTTAAAACGTAAGAGAACACCGTGACTTAGTTTTAGATATGATAAAACATTTTACCCTCTTAACTTCTTTTTTTTAAATAAACTGATATTTCTAATGAATTCGTAAGGTTTACCATTTCATGAGAAGATCTCAAGAAATAAAATAAGAAATTTAAAAAAGAATATAAAAGTTGAAGTTAAGAGTGCAGCACTTTCCTGAACTTCCTGCCTACCACCAGAATCCCTCATGACGTTATACTTACCACTGACTTGTAACATTTGGCTTTATTAAGAACGTTTATGTTAATCCTTCAGATGACAAATGCAGGGCATGTTAAATGTTTATTTTATGCCACTTAGTGCGCCCACACCTCCCCCTCCCCGCTTCCATTTTAAAACTTTTGACCATACCACTACACACACACACACACAAATACATATATATATATATATGTTAATCCTTCAGATGACAAATGCAGGGCATGTTAAATGTTTATTTTATGCCACTTAGTGCGCCCACACCTCCCCCTCCCCGCTTCCATTTTAAAACTTTTGACCATACCACTACACACACACACACATACAAATACATATATATATATATATATATATATGTTAATCCTTCAGATGACAAATGCAGGGCATGACAAATGCAGGGCATGTTAAATGTTTATTTTATGCCACTTAGTGCGCCCACTCTTCCCTCTCCCCGCTTCCATTTTAAAACTTTTGACCATACCACTACACACACACACACAAATACATACATATATAAATATATATATATATATATATATATATATATATATATATATATATATAAATTGGATTTCACACATGCGGGAATCAGGTTGTTATTAGAATTCTCAGCACATAAGCCTTTACGTAATTGTGCTTATACAACTGACACTTGAGATCGCTCCAGATATCCAGTAGTGTTATCTACTGTCAGGGGAGAATTTTTTTTTTTCGCATGAACAGAAAAGGTATCCATGATGTGGGACAAAGGTTTTCCAAATCAACAAAATGGCTGCTTCACTTGACGCAGGAATATGGCCACCTTAGCGTTATGTGTACTACAAATTACTTAGTGTTTTCGCGGGGGGGGGGGGGGGGGTTCGGGAGGGACTATAAGTGAGATGTAAAAAGTAGAATATGTTCGAAAATTATTTCTGAACGTAACGCCGACTGATTGAAAAAAGGTATAAATGTGCGCTCAGTGTGTTATCGTATCGTATACGTTTAGTCTACTCAGGTGATCGCACAATAGCGTTAGTATACGGGTTCAGGTCGTGTTGCACTCCATAACCAGATATGACATTTTATGGGTGGAAATCATGAACATTTTGTAGGGGCTTCTTACTTTGACAGATTCTGTGATATCGTAATGTTCATTCCTTGTTTAACCGTGTTAAATCATCATTTAATTAAAAAGTGATTTGACCGTAAATTTGAACTGATCTTACATTCAATTTTAGATAATTGTTCAAAATTCTGGATTTTCTCTCAGATAGAAGACAACATGTCAGAACATGTTACAAAAAAAAAAGAAAACAAAAAACTATATTACCTATATTATCTAAGAAAGCTAAATATTGACAAAACCATTATTACCATGTTTTATAATTCAGTAAATTCCAGTGTCCTATATAACTTCTTCACTAGAGTGCTGATTTACAAATATATCGGGTAAGTTAAAGAAACAGCTAAATAATACCAGGAAGAGAAGTTGTAGAATAACTAGTTCTTCTCTTGCCACACACCAGGAAATCTGTGAAACGAAATCAATGGCCTTCATATAAAAGGTCATGAACGACACAAAACAACCCTTACAATCAGAGTTCAGTTTTTTACCTTCAGGTAAACGCTTAGATGCAACTTTCTGCAGACAACTCGCTTTAAAAAATCTCTTGTGCCATACAGTATTAAACTTTTTTAACTCACAACTCTCCAGATATTTAATGTTTTGAACTATGAGTGGTCCTTGTAGAATTATAGATCTGTTTTAATCATTTTACATGCTTATTTTTACATGCATAGTCAAATATGTTCTGTGTTATTGTCATGTATTTATTTATTTTTATGTAATGAATTGCAAGTCAACAACAAATTCCTGGAACTGAAGGCTAATAAATGTTATCTTATCTTATCTTATCTTATATGTCTGTGTCTTACATTTCTGCGTGAATTGCTCCAAATATGACTGAATAGATCGTTCCTACACTGTTAAAAGTTGCACGTTAAATAACGGTGCTTTGCACTGGCAGCAAAGTTGACAGTGCAATGCACCGTTATTTTACGTGCAAAGAAATAACGCAGTGCGTTAAATAACGTCGCATTGCACCGTAATTTTACAGCGCTTTGGTACGTAAATAAACGGTGCTTAGCCACGGGAAATAACGGGCATCTGTTATTTTACGGGACAATATGCCGTTATTTTACATTGCTAAGAGACGTGAATAAACAGTGTTTTCAACTGGAATCAGGGCATTGCACCGTTATTTCACGGTGCTTTGATATGTAGAATAACAAAACATTGTTACTTTATAATAAATAACAGTGCTTTGCACTTGGAGCTATACACTGTTACAGGTTTCCATAATCTTTCTCAAAACGTTTCTGTCTTGTCACTCCGGACGAACCCTTTATTTATATCTGTGTACTTCAAGTTTCTCATAACATGTTTTTTAGAGTTTACCAGTAAAAATATTACAAACGAAGTCAGACCTCCTTATGATGATAGAGTTGTAACTTTCTGTTTGACAGTCAAGTGTCCCGAAAATCAAATCAGGATATCCACAGAGGGAAATGCATCTTGGCTAATTTGGGAAATGGCATTAAAAATGCAAGCTCACACATAATATCACACCACTTCTTTATTGTATGAAATATTCAACAGATCATCAACATGTATAACACGTGTACTTAATGTATATAGTTATTCAGATTATACTGATATTCCAAAAGGCATCATTAGGAAGCAAACATATTTAAACATTTTGACCACACTGCATGGCAGTTAAATCGTCTCCAACTAAACATATAAAATTTGGCAATTAGTGCAATATTATTATGATTACTATTATGAATGCTGTGTGTTATCTCATTAAGGTTGCTGATCTTTTAAAAAATGGGACCCAAATCTATTTATAATGTATCTTTGAAAAATAGATAAAAGTGCTTCAATAAATTTATAGTGTTGTAAATTAATGGTATCTTTAAAGTAAAAGATGGTCAGAACACAAGTCAAACAATTGAAATGGATTTAACTTATATGTCACCAAATCTTTCTACAGTAAAGGCATCTACTTTGTGTGAAGCTTCTGATAATGAATTCCAAAATAAAGGTCCTTGGTAAATAAATGATTTTTGCATCAATTAAATTCGAACTGGAGGGAGTTGAAGAGAATGCCTACACTGTAACAAGGGTGCAAATGTAAACGTTTTTCCATAAAAATAATAAGATAATTACCTGATTCAATTAAGGTACTTAAACACAAGAATATAAAAAGTGAAATAGTCGTTAACTGATATTTCCTATATTGATGATATATTATAGATGAAAATGCAGCATTAAAACATTAAATCTGCCAACCAGCTCTATTGACAGTGGGAGGGCAGTTACCCCAATTACCCCAAAATCAAGAAACCTGAAGGTCTTTTAAGTCCCTTGGGATACTCCAGGGTAAATATCCAAAATGACGCATAGCAAGCCTCCAGTGGAAGTAGAAATAACTTGCATGGGTTGACAGTTTCTGGCCATCCACCATATGTTACAGTGATGTTACAGTCCCAATCTTGAACATTCACAGGTGCTGGAGATCTCATTCCCTGCATACAAAATAATAAACAGAAAAGAGAGATTGTAAATGTAAGAAACATGAGAGAAATATTCAAGAATATAGTTCAGTGCAATTATCCCTTTAATTTTTAGATTTTATTTTTAGATTTTTTTCAAAGTCTGACGCTCTATCAATTTTCATTACAGAAAATAAACTTTTGTTCTTTCTTCACAAAATTTAAACAATAACTACAAAAATAGTTTTCTTATGGTCAATTGGAACCTTTAGAAGTGAAAATAACTATACATTATTATATCAAATATATCTTTACATTTACATTACAGACAATAACTGGCCAAGATTTTGTTCTATCTCCACAAAAAATTAACAATTTCAACATTTTTCTTTATATATGTATTTACTTTAAAAAAAGGTTAAAACTATCTTTAATACTTGCTGAATATATTAACACAAATATAATAGTTTTGAAAGAATTACCTCTCCTCCATCTGCAATCCCATATTATCCTTGCATTCTCCAAACAGTGAAGGCAGTATCCTGTATAAAGGAGCTTTGCTTCTGCAAGTACAAATACACAGACAATGCATGCATATATATATATATATATATAAATGTGATACGAATCAGTTTTAATATCATACTCAGTGAATGAAAGTTGATCGATTAATAATCATTTTTTTTCATTTTATGTGCCATATTATTAACATAAAATCTGTTGTATAGATAAATAAATATTGACAGAGTAAATTAAGCCTAGCATGTACATCACACTGAAAGGTCAAGACTATACTTGTTAATACTTATTCACTGCATAAGGATAACATTAATACTGTTTCCTGTTAAGTGCCCATCTTTCTAAAATCTATAAGAGAGTTAGAATATTTCATTGGAATAAAGAGACTTCTTTTGAATGTGCATACCTGATCGAATATGAAAGGTTATGGAAAAAAAAATACATGATTTGATGATTTAATTATGAAATGTCCTTTTCCAGAATGATTTCTACAGACAATAGACCTGAAAATGTATTTTTAAAGGTACAGATGAAAGTATGTGTAAATATGAAGTAATTAACAGTAAGGCTATGGGCCTGGATTTATTTATTGTAACTGTAAATAATTATATTATGAATATTTGATAACCAGAATATCTGCAATGTTTTATAGCGAGTAAACATGTTCCAAACTGCTAAAAATTAAAAAAAATAGCCAATAATCAGCAGGTTTGACAAATGACACTGTAAGGTTAGAGATGGTCAGGTTAGTGTGGCTCAGCTCCATCAAGCAGCAAGCCAAAAAGTTTATTAGAATAAAAATGAATGGAGAGAATGAGAAACAGGCAGGCAAATTTAGGTCAGCATCACTGCTAATGTTCAATATGTAAGATACTTGTTTCACAGATTATTAAACTCATCAGCTTATTCAAATTGCCATGGACTTTACAAAAGAAAATATGATAAAATTCAAACTTACCTTGGTGTACCTTTTCTGCAATGTTCTCTGCTAGGAATTTACCCTGCAACTGCTTGCCAGTGTAGTTGTGCACCTTGCACATCTTGCATTTGTACTTTGTTCACAGCTCTAAGTTTGGTAAGGCGTGGAACATTTACGTCATCTTTCCTCTAATCATTGATGCATGTATGGCTCTCTGAACACCTGCACAAGTAGAACAAATTCTAGGAGTATATAAAAACAGAACTGATAAACATGTAACCAACGAAAGAGAATCTCAGCACCAGGCATATTAATAATATTTACAAAGTAAGTGCAGGTATATAAATTAATAAACAAAAGTGCTATATTGCATATAAAAATGGTAAATATTGGGTCAACAAATGTTTTTACTCAGTGTATAAACAGAAAGGTGCAAAAACAGCATCACATGTGTACGAGGATTTATAAATAGGAAGCAATATATATGCAGTACAGCCTTTATATTACAAAATGATGTAACATTTGTAATTGCATTTACATATACTAGCTATTATAATATAACAAGGGCTACAGGTATAATGCAAACCTGCGTAATCTTTCCGGGTTCCCTGATGATAAACTTGACTATTATTTGAAAAGTTATTATTTTTTAAGGTGTGACAAGTACATGTATAAAGCAAGTTCTACCAATCTTAGTACAAGTATAAATGCGCTCAGTCTGATGCATACTGATGGATGAGATGTGGTATACCCCATTACAAAGGCCTATATGTGAGTGAGGGGGTGTCAAAAACCCCATCCAACCCACATTATGAATGGAAATTGCAACCCTGTACAACAGAGTTGGGGGGGGGGGGTCTCTGGAAAATTTCCAGCTATGTTTTCCAACAAAAGTTCAATACCAACTTTAGTACTGGTATCAGTGAACGACAGTGACAGAGGTGGTGTCTTCCCTGTAGCTCAAATGACTTACAGTCGGCTGAGCTAAAAAGGCAGTATATTATTATGTGATGTTTAAACTTACATAATTCCTATTCTTAAGAAATAGGAAAGTTGCCATGATGGTATCCAAATCTTCTTTGAATTTGCCACACTGATGGAAATGCTTGACCATTTTCTGAAAACATGAACAGTATTTGGCTGTGCCTTAGCAGCCTTAATTTTAGGCTCTCTCCCTCTCTCTCTCTCTCTCAAAAAGACTGGCTAAAATGTTAGCACTTTGGCCAGCATGGTATGTTTTTTTTCTTCTAAAACATGTTAAGAAATTTAGGAAATTGTCTCAAAGCTGTTAATTATTTGTTTGGTCTGTGTTTACTCTCTGTTTAAGTATCTGTTAAAAATATTAAAAAAAATAAAGGGACTTTGATATCTTAATTTCTCTGGTTGACATGTAAGTGGGAAAACCTTATTCAAGGCCTCATTTAAAATCCAGTAAATAAATAATTCAAAACTGTTTTCAGTGGTGTCTTTACCAATATTTCACCTTTAAGGGAAATATATATATATAAATATATATATATATATAAATATATATATATATATATATATATATATATATATATATATGACATGTATATTTATACCATTCATGCATGATATATACCCAGACATGGCCAGGTGTGTGTGTTTGTGGGTCGGGGGGGGGGGGGGGTTTGCTTCCTTTTTCCCAATTGGCAATTCCCTGAAACTAAAAAAGACTTAATCATTAATGATAAACATTGGCATCAATGCAGGGAATGGGGGTTATATATCCCCCCCCCCCCACTTTTTTAACAAGGGGGGATTGGTCAATGTAATCATCCCCAACACTGATATTGAGCAAGTAACAATTACTTTTATATATTGGACATGTAATATATTAATAATAAGAAAACTTGACTTTGTTTCCATTTCTGAGTTAACTGAAATATAAGGTTATCTAATAATCTAAACATAGTTTAGAGTTGACATTTAATGGAAACATAAAACCTGCACTTAATTAATATATAATATAAACATCACACAAATGTCACACATTATAAAATGTGTATATATATAATATATATACACATATATAGCCTACATAATATATATTTCCAACTCAATCACTCTTCTACCTCTGCCAGTGACAATCGCCCCCCCCCCCCCCCCCCCCCCCCCAACACTGAGGGAACACATGAACGAGACTAGCCTCGTACCACTATACCATTACCAACGTACACTATTACACAGTATTAAAATAACAACTAACACAGTATACAGATTTTTGGCTACATATTAAAGAAGAACATTTTACCAATAAAGATGCTGGGTAACTTCTGTGACTTTCAGCAGCCAGCGGACGGACAAAAATGGCTTCTCTTCCCGCCGTGGAGTCAAAAGATCCAGGATGTTGACGTCATCAGTAGCCCCGCTGATCACATGACGCGGGGTTTATTTCATCTGTACCGTCTGCTTTACACACGTGTCACACCATTTTCACAGACGCTCATCATTTGACGTTGCATTTGCGCGTTATTCAACGCACAAGAGCGTCTACATTGCAAAGCGGCGTAAATTTACAGTCTTATGCGCCGTTATTTTACGGCAATTTTTAACAGTGTACTCACCAGCGCCATCTGCCGTTGAGGAACGACACGAGTCCATTCTATTGAAAAAATAATATATTTAATTAATTTTCTATATTTAAAATTTCCTTAGAAATTATAACATGTGCTAATATAAAAGTGCACTTGTCAAGCATTGGTACTGATAGAGGCCAGGCTTATGTTGTGAAAACCTATTTTCATTTATTCTGAACTCTTCGTTCTTTTTTTTAATACTATGAATATATATCTATGGAAGCCATTCGTTATATTATACGTTTCCAGGTCCAAGGCGTGGGGAAGTGAAATAAGAAGACCATGATTTACTTTCACTTTGAGCGTATTTAACACGTGACATTCTCTAACAGAAAGGCAAGCGAAATATCAGTGGCCTCCGCAGCGAGCTAGCATTTCATCCCACGACAGCATCCCGTGTGTTAATCTAGAGAGACGGGATGCGTGCCCACATTACAGCAACAAAGCCCTGAGTCCCACGTGGTCTGGCAACAAGTCTGCATAAACTCATGTAACAAACGCAAATTAGTGCGTGTTTAAACAATGTAATAGTAGAGGCTTCTTAGTTTAGACAAGGCATATCATATGTACGCCTTTGCATATAGCGTATTTTCATTCCGCTGAACAAAATACGCGGCTGGGACGTATGTTAATTATCAGATCGAACGGGTTTGATTTTTTTCGAACCTACGTGGGTAGACGTGATCACGTGATGTGGCTGCGGCCCGGAAATGCCATTCAAGACAAAGGAAACAAGTAGAAAAACGGGAAGGTGCTGAACGGAAGCTCAAAAAGAAAAGCAGACACGCAACCAGCTGAATTCCAACCTCATTAACGCATCCAGAGTAAGGTTTTCTGAGTGAGGATTCAGTATATATAGGAGCCTAAAGCCAAATTCACATGCAGACATTTACTCAAGTAATTATTTTTGAACATGGAATAAATTTACGCCTGTATGTAAAATTCTACTCGAAGTATTTTTACATTGTGTTCACATGTCATTATAATCCATGTATGCAAAGTGACATTTAAACCCGTTATAAAATTTAAACATGGGCCCAAGGATCCAGAGCTCACGTGTGAATTTTTCCCTCTCTGAAAACACTATAGCTATTAGGGCTGTATCAATATATCGATATATCGATACGAATCGATACACGACGTCGATACGATAACCGAAATGCGTTGCGTGCTGTATTGGTCGTATCGATGTAGAACATTGATTGATAAAGAATAGGGATATAACTCTTAACTTTAAATATAACCATGGTAATTATAATACAGCTAAATCCACCGTATATTTGTTACTTTGGCTTTTAAGACTGGATATGAAATGCATATACGCATGAACGTCAGTACTTCCATGACAGGCCGGCGCATGTAAGCGATAATAGGAGAAAGTTATTGACGTTCTTCTTTATTAATGAAATTGATCATGATACTCACATCACATATTACTACTGTTAATTTATACATATATATATATTAATTTATATATATATATATATATATATATATATATATATATATATATATTCTGTGACCTCGACAGGGCACGTATTTCGCTTTATATTTCATTTTACCTCTACTTGTTTATTAACGCAGCCATTTCTCACCGGTCATAGGTGACTGGGAACTCCCGCGTTCGACATCAGAGGAAAGTGACTAATGGGATTTATATTCGCAGAAATATACAAAATTGTGTAATTTCATGACGTAAAAATACAGCCTGTGATCTCCCCCACCAAATGCAATCCAACAGTGTTTGCGTATGGGATGGCGGGGGGTTGGGGGAAGCAAAAGATGATCGGGATTTTAATAGTCTATTCAAAAGTATTCAGTAAATGCGGCTATGGGAAATGTTTCTGTCTACATGTCGATAATTTTATGCCATTTATCAAACGATACTTTGGGTTCTTCATTCGAAATGGTTCCCTGTCCTCCCCCACTGAAAATAGTTCAACCTCCCGAGGTCTTAGCGCCAACAGGCCCTCTGACATGTGGCTCGCCCAGCAAAGAGCGGAAAATGCTTCAAGGTAAAGAAGTCAAGTATGGCTGCATTTTATCCAAATAAATTAAAAGAGTAAGCAAAATGCAACATTTGCAAAGCAGTAGTGACAAGTTCCGGAGGAACTACAAATATCAACACATTTGAGAAGACATAATAAAATAGTTCTCGTAGGCGCTTCAAAATCGCCACGACAAGTGTCAACCGGAGAGGCTTCACCTACAAGTTCCACCTCAAGTACGCCTTCTACTTCGGCTTGGATATTTGAGAAAACTCGTACACCATGGACAATAGCCCGACGGGCAGGGTTGCCCGTTACCCAGGCAATATTGTACTATGTTATAAATATGCTGTATATTAAAATAAAATTAAAAACATGTAAAAAAAGAAACCGAGCTTTTATTAAGAAATGATATACAAAAAAATGGAGCGTATCGTCAATACGTATCGGTATCGAATTATCTGTATCGCAATACGTATTGTATCGGAAGAGGCGGACCGATACCCAGCCCTAATAGCTATAGAAACAATTATTATTCTATTTCATGTTGGACGCACGTTGTCGGATTAGAACATTCCTGACATGGACAATCCGGACAAGGACGTTCCGGACAAGCCTTCTTGCATGAAAATGCTATAAAGTTTGAAGTGAATGGAATGGGTACAAATCATGGCCAATCCAATCCATTAATATGTCTGCGAAAGTACAGAAAGAAATGTGAGTACTTAGTTTTCTTCGTTTTTGCATAATAACGGGGATATTATGCCTTACATCAAGATGACATAACATTCCGTACACTTTTCATCATGCCTTCATCACACAAATACGCACAAATTGTAGATGGCGTAACCAAATTGACTATGCTCACTTGGTCCTACATAAACAGGTATAAAACATATTGTGAGTATCCGTGTAGCCATTGTTTAGGAAAGATATTTACAGAAAGACAGTGGCCTGAATACTAGTAATAGCCTCCGGTGTGGCTTTATAGCTCACAGGTCAATGGTATCTTTAGTAGTAGCAATGTATGAACTATTTAATTAAAAATGGATGACAGGGTAAGGGAAGGATGTAGCCCAGTGGACAAGGATTTGGACTTCGGAGATGAAGTTACCTGGTGCAATCACTACCAGTGCCTCAAAATTGTCCTCCCCTAAATCACCATCTCAAAGCTGTCCCCCGAGTCTGTTTTACCATTACATCGGAGGTTCCTTACTATTACTTAAACTGTTGTTCTGGGATCACATACATATATATATATATAACTCTGAAGAAAAACAATATTGTAAATTCATACAGTCTGTTTCACGGGATGCGACCCGATCATCCATTTTTTTAACCTGATCACCTGATGATCGGGTCGCATCCCGTGAAACAGACTGTAGTGAATTTACATAATGTTTTTCTTCACAGTTATACCGCTCTGGCCTAGTCTGTAGGCCATAGAGCACTTTACATCGGAGGGTAACACTACCTTCTATATATATATATATATAAATATATATATATATATACATATATATATATATATATATATATATATATATATATATATATATTCTGAAACCTATGAATATTCCCTACAGTGTGGCGCATTAAAACTTTATGATTTCTCATAACTGGATGATTTTTAGATAAAAAACAGTGGTTTTACTTATTCCCCCTTAAATCGATATTTCCCAGCCATTTATGGTTCAAAACATTCAATTTTCAACATATTGGGTTGTAAACATATACATTAAAATGCCTACGTCAGGGCCTAAACATATTAAACAGAAAACCTTTCACAGGAGAAATTTTGAAAAATAATTGATGCTCATTTCACACATTAATACCTTATAAAATCATAATTTTGAAAGTAAGTACCCAAAACACAAATATGAAAATATCTTAGGATTAACCCGAATTGTTAAATGATGCAAAAATATATAGGTATTCTTAATCAAAACTTGTAAGTTTCAGTAAATGATTTTAGTCAAATATATCTAGATTAAATCAACGTGTCATATATTAACATGTAGAGCGCATTCTTAGCTCTATAAACAATATGTTTTTGATTTGATTTCGACCAAAAAATATGAATTCTGATCTGGACCTAGAAGGAAGACTGAATTTGTTTAAATTAATTTATATGTAATCATAGGCCAATTTGTAACATAAAAAGGTTAGTTTGCTTATATATGCAAATAGAAAATCTATGAAACGATTTACTAAACAAGTAGAGGAACGTGCATGCAAATATACTTCAGCATCACCTCCTGTGATCGTGCAAATATACTATTATTCATGTCAGTTTACCCCAGCACGACACAGTATACTTACATAAGTAATTTTACTTATATGTGTATTTATACTCACAGAGGTAAATGTGTGCATGTGATTGGGGCTTTAGGTAGCTTCTAGTTTTCTACAAAAGAGTGTGTATATTTGCCAAACCAATGTTAAAAAAATTACGATCATTATAATTTCAAATTAATTCATGTGTACAAAAATATTTGCAAATGCACAAATATATGCACCTGTAAATTTTCTTAAATGTACAACCATATTATTTCGCAATTGTTAAACTTTGTTATTGTCATCTTAAACCATTTACATGCATGTCTGCTTTTCGTTTGTGTACAAAAATTATTTTTGGTTACAATTTTACTTTTCTTTTCATTTGGGACATTTCCCACTGGCGGCATTCTCTCTAGGGTGAGGATGAAGCTAGGTAACCATGCCGACAACAGATCAGGAAGAATCTGTTAATTTTAAAACAATCCCGGTTTCAAGCTTTATGCACGGCAGGATATACGAATAAACTAGTCTTGATAAAAGCATCATTTTCGGTGACAGGGATTGTGTGATCGGCTGTGTGTGTGTTGGAGGGGGTGTGGGTGTGTGTGGTTGTGAGCCATTCTTCAAAAGTGCTCGATGAATTTCGATGACATTTTATGAAGGATTGGGAAGGCCGAAAGAAGAAAACATTTATTTTGAGGAAAGATCGGTACAACTATTATTCGGATCATCTGGATCCAAAACCATCCGAATTCCCCCCCCCCCCTTTTGCCTGCTGTCTCGTGTGGGTTTTTTTTTCCTACAATATCTTCAAAACTGATTCACCCAACAGTTAATTCACGTCTCTCTTGTCATGTTGACCACTTGCCCAAAAAATATCAAAATCAATTGATAACATTTTTAGATATCTTGCGGACAGGGAAAGTACCTTGATGAGCTACAGTAAGTAACATAAGTTGTAACAGTGACATCAGCGTGTTTAAGACATAATATCGTCTCGTGGTCCTGACAAGCTGCTTCTTGCTGGCTGCCACTGACTTCTAGACGTAGATCATATGGTCCAGGATACTGACGCTGTAGATAAGGTAGGCTCAGTGCTTTCACGGTATTGACACTACAGTTAAGGTAGGCTCAGTGCTTTCACGGTATTGACACTACAGTTAAGGTAGGCTCAGTGCTTTCACGGTATTGACACTGCTGGTGAGGTATGCTTAGTGCTTTCATGGTATTGAAACTGTTCCTTTCACGGTATTGACACTGCTGCTTTCACTGTATTGACACTGCAGGTTGTGTGGGCTCAGTGCTTTCACGGTATTGACACTGCATATCGGGTAGGCTGTGCTTTCACAGTATTTACATTGCAGGTCGGACAGGCTCTGTCCTTTCACAGTACTGACACTGCACGTCGGGCAGACTCAGTGCTTTCACGGTATTGACACTGTAGCTTTCACGGTATTGACAATGCAGGTCGAGTAGGCTCAGTGCTTTCACTTTATTAACACTGCAGGTCGGAAAGGCTCAGTGCTTTCACGGTGTTGAAACTGCGGATCGGGTAGGCTCAGTGCGTTCACAGTATAGACACTGCAGATGGGTTATGCTCAGTGCTTTCACGGTATTGACACTGCAGGTCAGGTAGGCTCAGTTCTTTCACAGTACTGACACTGCAGGTCAGGAAGGCTCAGTGCTTTCACGGTACTGACACTGCAGGTCAGGAAGGCTCAGTGCTTTAACGGGATTGACACTGCAGGTCAGGAAGGCTCAGTGCTTTAACGGGATTGACACAGCAGGTCAGGTAGGCTCAGTGCTTTAACGGGATTGACACAGCAGGTCATGAAGGCTCAGTGCTTTAACGGGATTGACACAGCAGGTCAGGAAGGCTCAGTGCTTTAACGGGATTGACACAGCAGGTCAGGAAGGCTCAGTGCTTTAACGGTATTGACACAGCAGGTCAGGTAGGCTCAGTGCTTTAACGGGATTGACACAGCAGGTCAGGAAGGCTCAGTGCTTTAACGGGATTGACACAGCAGGTCAGGAAGGCTCAGTGCTTTAACGGGATTGACACAGCAGGTCAGGAAGGCTTAGTGCTTTCACGGGATTGACACAGCAGGTCAGGAAGGCTCAGTGCTTTCACGGTACTGACACAGCAGGTCAGGAAGGCTCAGTGCTTTCACGGGATTGACACAGCAGGTCAGGAAGGCTCAGTGCTTTCACGGTACTGACACTGCAGGTCAGGAAGGCTCAATGCTTTCACGGTATTGACACAGCAGGTCAGGAAGGCACAGTGCTTTCACGGTACTGACACAGCAGGTCAGGAAGGCACAGTGCTTTAACGAGATTGACACTGCAGGTCAGGAAGGCTCAGTGCTTTCACGGTACTGACACTGCAGGTCAGGAAGGCTCAGTGCTTTCACGGTACTGACACAGCAGGTCAGGTAGGCTCAGTGCTTTCACGGGATTGACACTGCAGGTCAGGAAGGCTCCGTGCTTTAACGGGATTGACACTGCAGGTCAGGAAGGCTCAGTGCTTTAACGGGATTGACACAGCAGGTCAGGTAGGCTCAGTGCTTTAACGGGATTGACACAGCAGGTCAGGAAGGCTCAGTGCTTTCACGGTACTGACACAGCAGGTCAGGTAGGCTCAGTGCTTTCACGGTACTGACACAGCAGGTCAGGAAGGCTCAGTGCTTTAACGGGATTGACACTGCAGGTCAGGAAGGCTCAGTGCTTTCATGGTACTGACACTGCAGGTCAGGAAGGCTCAGTGCTTTCATGGTACTGACACAGCAGGTCAGGAAGGCTCAGTGCTTTAACGGGATTGACACAGCAGGTCAGGAAGGCTCAGTGCTTTCACGGGATTGACACAGCAGGTCAGATTGGCTCAGTGCTTTCACGGTACTGACACAGCAGGTCAGGAAGGCTCAGTGCTTTCACGGTACTGACACAGCAGGTCAGGAAGGCTCACTGCTTTCGCGGTACTGACACAGCAGGTCAGGAAGGCTCAGTGCTTTCACGGTACTGACACAGCAGGTCAGGAAGGCTTAGTGCTTTCACGGTACTGACACAGCAGGTCAGGAAGGCTCAGTGCTTTAACGGGATTGACACAGCAGGTCAGAAAGGCTCAGTGCTTTCACGGGATTGACACAGCAGGTCAGGAAGGCTCAGTGCTTTCACGGTACTGACACTGCAGGTCAGGAAGGCTCAGTGCTTTCACGGTACTGACACAGCAGGTCAGGAAGGCTCAGTGCTTTCACGGTACTGACACAGCAGGTCAGGAAGGCTCAGTGCTTTCACGGTACTGACACTGTAGGTCAGTAAGGCTCAGTGCTTTCACGGTACTGACACTGCAGGTCAGGAAGGCTCAGTGCTTTCACGGTACTGACACTGTAGGTCAGGAAGGCTCAGTGCTTTCACGGTACTGACACTGCAGGTCAGGAAGGCTCAGTCCTTTCACGGTACTGACACAGCAGGTCAGGAAGGCTCAGTGCTTTCACGGGATTGACACAGCAGGTCAGGAAGGCTCAGTGCTTTCACGGTACTGACACTGCAGGTCAGGAAGGCTCAGTGCTTTCACGGTACTGACACTGTAGGTCAGGAAGGCTCAGTGCTTTCACGGTACTGACACTGCAGGTCAGGAAGGCTCAGTGCTTTCACGGTACTGACACAGCAGGTCAGGAAGGCTCAGTGCTTTAACGGGATTGACACTGCAGGTCAGGAAGGCTCAGTGCTATAACGGGATTGACACAGCAGGTCAGGTAGGCTCAGTGCTTTAACGGGATTGACACAGCAGGTCAGGAAGGCTCAGTGCTTTCAGGGTACTGACACAGCAGGTCAGGAAGGCTCAGTGCTTTAACGGGATTGACACAGCAGGTCAGGAAGGCTCAGTGCTTTAACGGGATTGACACTGCAGGTCAGGAAGGCTCAGTGCTTTAACAGGATTGACACAGCAGGTCAGGAAGGCTCAGTGCTTTCACGGTACTGACACTGCAGGTCAGGAAGGCTCAGTGCTTTCACGGGATTGACACTGCAGGACAGGAAGGCTCAGTGCTTTCACGGTACTGACACTGCAGGTCAGGAAGGCTCAGTGCTTTCACGGTACTGACACTGCAGGTCAGGAAGGCTCAGTGCTTTCACGGTACTGACACGGTAGGTCAGGAAGGCTCAGTGCTTTCACGGTACTGACACTACAGGTCAGGAAAGCTCAGTGCTTTCACGGTACTGACACAGCAGGTCAGGAAGGCTCAGTGCTTTAACGGGATTGACACTGCAGGTCAGGAAGGCTCAGTGCTTTAACGGGATTGACACAGCAGGTCAGGAAGGCTCAGTGCTTTAACGGGATTGACACAGCAGGTCAGAAAGGCTCAGTGCTTTCACGGTACTGACACTGCAGGTCAGGAAGGCTCAGTGCTTTAACGGGATTCACACAGCAGGTCAGGTAGGCTCAGTGCTTTCACGGTACTGACACTGCAGGTCAGGAAGGCTCAGTGCTTTCACGGTACTGACACTTCAGGTCAGGAAGGCTCAGTGCTTTCACGGTACTGACACTGTAGGTCAGGAAGGCTCAGTGCTTTCACGGTACTGACACTGCAGGTCATGAAGGCTCAGTGCTTTAACGGGATTGACACTGCAGGTCAGGAAGACTCAGTGCTTTCACGGTACTGACACTGCAGGTCAGGAAGGCTCAGTGCTTTCAGTGTATTGACACTGCAGATCGGGAAGGCTCACTGCTTTCACTATATTGATACTGCAGGTCGGAAAGGTTCAGTGCTTTAAGGGGATTGACACTGTTGCTTTCACGGTATTGACACTGTTGCTTCCAAGGTATTGACACTGCAGGTCGGGTAGGCTCAGTGCTTTTACGGTATTGACACTGCAGGTCGGGTGGGATGAGTTCCCTCGGTATTGACACTGCAGGTCGGGTGCGCTCAGTGCCCTCGGTATTGACATTGCAGGTCGGATAGACTGTGCTTTCACGGTATTTATATTGCAGGTCGGACAGGCTCTGTCTTTTCACGGTACTGACACTGCATGTCGGGCCGGCTCAGTGCTTTCACGGTATTAAAACTGTAGCTTTCACGGTATTGACACTATTGCTAGCACGGTATTGACACTGTTGCTTTCATGGTATTGACAATGCAGGTCGAGTAGGCTCAGTGCTTTCACTGTATTGACACGGCAGGTCAGAAAGGCTCAGCGCTTTCACGGTAATGACACTACAGGTCGGGAAGGCTCAGTGCTTTCACTTTATTGACACTGCAGGTCGTAAAACTCAGTGCTTTCATTGTAATGACACTGCAGGTCGGTTAGGCTCAATGCTTTCATGGTGTTGAAACTGCGGGTCGGGTAGGCTCAGTGCTTTCAAGGTGCTGACACTGCAGGTGGGTTATGCCTAGTGCTTTCACGGTATTGACACTGCCGGTCAAGTAGGCTCAGTGCTTTAACGGGATTGACACTGCAGGTCAGGAAGACTCAGTGCTTTCACGGTACTGACACTGCAGGTCAGGAAGGCTCAGTGCTTTCAGTGTATTGACACTGCAGATCGGGAAGGCTCACTGCTTTCACTATATTGATACTGCAGGTCGGAAAGGTTCAGTGCTTTAAGGGGATTGACACTGTTGCTTTCACGGTATTGACACTGTTGCTTCCAAGGTATTGACACTGCAGGTCGGGAAGGCTCAGTGCTTTTACGGTATTGACACTGCAGGTCGGGTGGGCTGAGTTCCCTCGGTATTGACACTGCAGGTCGGGTGCGCTCAGTGCCCTCGGTATTGACATTGCAGGTCGGATAGACTGTGCTTTCACGGTATTTATATTGCAGGTCGGACAGGCTCTGTCCTTTCACGGTACTGACACTGCATGTCGGGCCGGCTCAGTGCTTTCACGGTATTAAAACTGTAGCTTTCACGGTATTGACACTATTGCTAGCACGGTATTGACACTGTTGCTTTCATGGTATTGACAATGCAGGTCGAGTAGGCTCAGTGCTTTCACTGTATTGACACGGCAGGTCAGAAAGGCTCAGCGCTTTCACGGTAATGACACTACAGGTCGGGAAGGCTCAGTGCTTTCACTTTATTGACACTGCAGGTCGTAAAACTCAGTGCTTTCATTGTAATGACACTGCAGGTCGGTTAGGCTCAATGCTTTCATGGTGTTGAAACTGCGGGTCGGGTAGGCTCAGTGCTTTCAAGGTGCTGACACTGCAGGTGGGTTATGCTCAGTGCTTTCACGGTATTGACACTGCCGGTCAAGTAGGCTCAGTGCTTTCGCGGTATTGACACTGCAGATTGGGTAGGCTCACAGCTTTCACTGTATTGATACTGCAGGTCGGAAAGGCTCAGTGCTTTCACTGTATTGACACTGCATGTCGAAAAGGCTCAGTGCTTTCACTGTATTGACACTGCATGTCGGAAAGGCACAGTGCTTTCACTGTATTGACACTGCAGGTCGGGTAGGCTCATTGCTTTCACGGTATTGACATTGCAGATTGGGTAGGCTCACAACTTTCACTGTATTGATACTGCAGGTCGGAAAGGCTCAGTGCTTTCACTGTATTGACACTGCATGTCGGAAAGGCTCAGTGCTTTCACTGTATTGACACTGCATTTCGGAAAGGCTCAGTGCTTTCACTGTATTGACACTGCATTTCGGAAAGGCTCAGTGCTTTCACTGTGTTGACACTGCATTTCGAAAAGGCTCAGTGTTTTCACGGTATTGACAGTGCATGTCGGGTAGGCTCATTGCTTTAACGGGATTGACACAGCAGGTCGGGTAGGCTCAGTGCTTTCACGGTATTTACAATGCAGGTCGGGTAAACTAATTGCTTTCACTGTATTGACACTGCAGGTCAGAAAGGCTCAGTCTTTTCATGGTATTGACGATGTAGCTCTTGAAGGCTTAGAGCTTTCACGGTATTCACACTGCTGGTAAGGTATGCTTAGTGTTTTTACGGGATTGACACTGTTCCTTTCACGGTTTTGACACTGAAGGTCGGAAAGGCTCAGTGCTTTCAAGGTATTGACAATGCAGGTCGGGTAGGCTCAGTGCTTTCACGGTATTTACAGTGCAGGTCGGGTAAACTAATTGCTTTCACAGTATTGACACTGCATGTCGGAAAGGCACAGTGCTTTCACTGTATTGACACTGCATGTCGAAAAGGCTCAGTGCTTTTACGGGATTGACACAGCAGGTCAGGTAGGCTCAGTGCTTTCACGGTATTTACAATGCAGGTCGGGTAAACTAATTGCTTTCACTGTATTGACACTGCAGGTCAGAAAGGCTCAGTCTTTTCATGGTATTGACGATGTAGGTCTTGTAGGCTTAGAGCTTTCACGGTATTCACACTGCTGGTAAGGTATGCTTAGTGTTTTCACGGTATTGACAGTTCCTTTCACGGTTTTGACACTGAAGGTCGGAAAGGCTCAGTGGTTTCAAGGTATTGACAATGCAGGTCGGGTAGGCTCAGTGCTTTCACGGTATTGACACTGAAGGTCAGAAAGGCTCAGTCTTTTCATGGTATTGACGATGTAGGTCGTGTAGGCTTATAGCTTTCACGGTATTCACACTGCAGGTCGGCTAGGATCAATGCTTTCTTGGTATTATCACTGCAGGTGGTAAAAGCTCAGTGCTTTTACGGGATCGACACAGCAGGTCAGGTAGGCTCAGTGCTTTCACGGTATTTACAATGCAGGTCGGGTAAACTAATTGTTTTGACTGTATTGACACTGCATGTCGGAAAGGCACAGTGCTTTCACTGTATTGACACTGCATGTCGAAAAGGCTCAGTGCTTTCACGGTATTGACACTGCAGGTCGGGTAGGCTCATTGCTTACATGATATTGGCACTGTTGCTTTCACGGAATTAACCCTGTTGCTTTGCGCTATTGACGCTGTTGTTTTCATGACCATGCAAGTCGGGTAGGCTCTTTCACGGTATTGACACTGCAGGTCGGGTATGCTCAGTCCTTTCATGGTATTGACACTGTTGCTTTCACGGAATTAACGCTGTTGCTTTCACGGTATTGACACTGCTGGTAAGGTATGCTTAGTGTTTTCACGGTAATGACACTGTTCCTTTCACGTTTTCGACACTGAAGGTCGGAAAGGCTCAGTGCTTTCAAGGTATTGACAATGCAGGTCGGGTAGGCTCAGTGCTTTCACGGTATTGACACCGAAGGTCAGAAAGGCTCAGTCTTTTCATGGTATTGACGATGTAGGTCGTGTAGGCTTAGAGCTTTCACGGTATTCACACTGCAGGTCGACTAGGATCAATGCTTTCTTGGTATAAACACTGCAGGTGGTAAAAGCTCAGTGCTTTTACGGGATCGACACAGCAGGTCAGGTAGGCTCAGTGCTTTCACGGTATTTACAATGCAGGTCGGCTAAACTAATTGCTTTCACTGTATTGACACTGCAGGTCAGAAAGGCTCAGTCCTTTCATGGTATTGACGATGTAGGTCGTTTAGGCTTAGAGCTTTCACGGTATTCACACTGCAGGTCGGCTAGGATCAATGCTTTCTTGGTATTAGCACTGCAGGTGGTAAGGCTCAGAGCTTTTACGGGATCGACACAGCAGGTCAGGTAGGCTCAGTGCTTTCACGGTATTTACAATGCAGGTCGGGTAAACTAATTGCTTTGACTGTATTGACACTGCATGTCGGAAAGGCACAGTGCTTTCACTGTATTGACACTGCATGTCGAAAAGGCTCAGTGCTTTCACGGTATTGACACTGCAGGTCGGGTAGGCTCATTGCTTACATGATATTGGCACTGTTGCTTTCACGGAATTAACGCTGTTGCTTTGCGCTATTGACGCTGTTGTTTTCATGACCATGCAAGTCGGGTAGGCTCTTTCACGGTATTGATACTGCAGGTCGGGTATGCTCAGTCCTTTCATGGTATTGACACTGTTGCTTTCACTGAATTAACGCTGTTGCTTTCACGGTATTGACACTGCTGGTAAGGTATGCTTAGTGTTTTCACGGTATTGACACTGTTCCTTTCACGGTTTTGACACTGAAGGTCGGAAAGGCTCAGTGCTTTCAAGGTATTGACAATGCAGGTCGGGTAGGCTCAGTGCTTTCACGGTATTGACACTGAAGGTCAGAAAGGCTCAGTCTTTTCATGGTATTGACGATGTAGGCCGTGTGGGTTTAGAGCTTTCACGGTATTCACACTGCAGGTCGGCTAGGATCAATGCTTTCTTGGTATTAACACTGCAGGTGGTAAAGGCTCAGTGCTTTTACGGGATCGACACAGCAGGTCAGGTAGGCTCAGTGCTTTCACGGTATTTACAATGCAGGTCGGGTAAACTAATTGCTTTCACTGTATTGACACTGCATGTCGGAAAGGCACAGTGCTTTCACTGTATTGACACTGCATGTCGAAAAGGCTCAGTGCTTTCACGGTATTAACACTGCAGGTCGGGTAGGCTCATTGCTTACATGATATTGGCACTGTTGCTTTCACGGAATTAACGCTGTTGCTTTGCGCTATTGACGCTGTTGTTTTCATGACCATGCAAGTCGGGTAGGCTCTTTCATGGTATTGACACTGCAGGTCGGGTATGCTCAGTCCTTTCATGGTATTGACACTGTTGCTTTCACGGAATTAACGCTGTTGCTTTCACGGTATTGACACTGCTGGTAAGGTATGCTTAGTGTTTTCACGGTATTGACACTGTTCCTTTCACGGTTGTGACACTGAAGGTCGGAAAGGCTCAGTGCTTTCAAGGTATTGACAATGCAGGTCGGGTAGGCTCAGTGCTTTCACGGTATTGACACTGAAGGTCAGAAAGGCTCAGTCTTTTCATGGTATTGACGATGTAGGTCGTGCAGGCTTAGAGCTTTCACGGTATTCACACTGCAGGTCGGCTAGGATCAATGCTTTCTTGGTATTAACACTGCAGGTCGTAAAAGCTCAGTGCTTTAACGGTATTGAAACTGCAGGTCGGGTAGGCTCAGTGCTTTTTCCGACATGCGGCGAAGGAGCCATACTTCTTACATAAATGTGATTAGCATATGATATTTTTACTGGTTCTTTTGTTTTCCTAATATATACTATTTCTGATTTATGTTATGTATTTATGCCCTGTATTCAACGAAAAAAGAAGTAAATTCAATTTGGCTGGCAAAAAAAAAGAAAATTAATAAAAAATGTTCTGGCAAGACTTGGCATTCATTGGTATAACTTTATTCAAGTTTACCGGCGTTTTATTATTTTGCATTGTCGGTATGGGACACAAGGGTTAGTTGTTACAGGGGATTTTTTTCAGTTGTTACAGGATTACACCGAGACACCCGCTCTCAGTTACCTGATTACGCAGGGACACCCGCTCTCAGTGGCTTGATTATACTGAGACACCTGCTCTCGTTGGCCCGATTACTCCAAGACACCCGCTCTCGCTGGTCTGATTACACCGAGACACCCGCTCTTGTTGGCCTGATTACACCAAGACACCCGCTCTCGTTGGCCTGATTACACCGAGACACCCGCTCTCAGTGGCCTGATTACACTGAGACGTTCGCATTCATTGGTCCGATTCTTGGCCCTGTGCCAGAACCGGTGTAACCTGACAAATCAGTTGGCTATAATGTTTGTATATAACAAATAACCCCATTCGACGCAGGAACCTGTCCCATATGCGGCCTTTATTGTAACAAAAACTCCATTCTTGAATCTTGTTTGTCCCCATTAACCATATTCGTATATATTTTCTAACAATGACTATGCTGCAGAGTGCTGACATAGAGAAACGTTAAATCTGATGTGCGAGTGAGAAACTTGCATATTTCACGAATCCTGTAAAATGTAAATAAACAATTTTGGCAAATAACCCCGGTTTCCCCTTTTGTATTGTTGCGATCAGCCAGATTTAAAGGTTAGTTGGAGTAATACGATAAAGTGTCACGTCCAGGGAAAAACATTGTGTCCATTCCATGTGACACGTCTAATGAACTCTAAAATATTAGTTTCACGTTCCATATCTTTTTTTTTTTTGTTTCCTTAAAGTTGGGACCATGAAATGTACTAGCCGCTGTCCAATAAATGAAGCTTCATACATGTGTATACCGTATTTTCTTGATCAGATGCCTTAAATAATCGCCTGCCTTAATAAGTAGCCGGGTCAAAACAATATTTTAGAAAAATAAACGCCGGCTTTAAACTGATGTCGGTCTTGTTCAGAGGTTGAATACCAGGGTATTGTCCATGTTTGCTGCCAGATATATTTTCCCGTCACTAAACTTAAGGGTTAAATTGACCTGAGATTTTTGTATGGATTTCTGTATGGGGGGGGGGATAAAATGTAAGAACTTCAATGCCTATTTTTCACCCAAACGGAGTCCAAATATTCCTGCTTCGTCCATTTTGATTAAAGCCGATCACCAATCCTTGCAAACGCAGCACAATTATAATGTCAACAGTGAAAAGGCTAACACTCAGCCAAGCGCTGTCACCACTATCACGCCAGATCGCAGACCTGGCTTTCAATTTTGAAACCCTTTTAAGTGCGTCCTCAATGTTACGAAAACCACGATTGCGAAATAATATTAAACTGTTAGAAATCAGAAGCGGATCCAGGGGGGTCCAGGGGGTCCGGACCCCCCCCCCCCTTTTTTTTTTTTTTAATCAGAAACAACGTTTTTTTAAGTGCTTCAGACCAATTTTTGCGGCCTGGACCCCCCTTTTCGAGACCTGGGGACCTTTTTCGGGTTTTCATTAGTCCTCCTGGGTTGGACCCCCCCTCCTAAATCCAGGATCCGCCCCTGGAAATAGTATTTCTTTCCTGTCGTAAACCAATACGTTCGGTGGAATGTTGCCGGCTAATACGCTTGCATACCTTGTGTCAAGGTAAATCAATTAAAGGTCGTCAGGAAGGTCAGGAATTTAAAAGGCAGTCCCGTTATACGTATCAACCCCCTGTATTCTTATGGAACCAATGTTACCATGTGTGTGTGGTGCACAGTTATTGCAAGTGCCTTTGCAGGTTAAAGTGGAAACAATGTTTACAACTGCACGGGGTGCACAATAGGGAACAGTCATATGAAACACCCGGTACCAGGTTCTTGTGAACAGTTGCGAATCCTCGCTGTGATTCTCTGTAAGTCTATATTATATTACGCGATTGCGGAGATTGCGCGTGCTTTGGTCTCTTGTCCTATCTCGAAAACACCATCCATTTACCGACGATGTTTTCAACTTCTTCCCAAAGTAGTGACCGGTTTGGTTTATTGTTTCGACGTGATATTTTGTGCTTTAGCCTGTCGAGCCTGAAAATATATTTTTAATATAAAAAAATAGCCTTAACTCGAAGCCTTCGTTGTTTAGATGCCAGGTCAATGCCAGGTCTGAAAAAAGAAACATCGGCCGTCTGATCAAGAAAATACGGTATTTAAGTAGTTTTAAAAAGTCCAAGATTCCTTTTCCAAACTATAATCTCAACAAATATGACATCTCATCCGCTGTGTGCTATTGGAAGGAATTACCATGTGCAGTTTAAATGGCACCTGGCGCGGGTGGGTACACGGGGGATGAAATGAAGTACACATGGACGGTTAACTTGGATGACTTTCGCTTCACTTTAAGGCTGCATGTTCATCATGGTAAAGGAAACTCAGACTTCTAAACTGTGTCATATCTAACTTAAAAAGACAGGAGAAATAAAAGAAAAATCATCACATTACACTGAAAACATCAAAAGATTGCGCAGCAGTGTACATGATGACGTCAGAGGGCGAGGTAATGGGAGTATTCGGTCAGTAATCTATTTCCTGGAGAAGAGAAACCATAAAACTACAGCTAACAAGACGATAAAACGCAAACACTCATCTCGTCAGACATTAGTGTATTTGCGGAGAGAAACCCCGTTCTGATATAGGAACACGCATATTATATTTAAATGATGAAGTCCGATACATAAATATGGCTTTACCGATATAACGTTAATTAAAAAGGTGATTAAGCAGGACAAAAGATAATGTGTGTTAGTGTTGTTTTATAGTATTCGTTAGTACTTACTGTCACCAGAGAACTGCGATTTGTTTATTATTTACTGGAGTAATGCACATTTAAGTAAGGAGAGTAGAACCAGATGGTTGTTTCTATAAATTGTTGAATATTTATTTGCCGTATCATGTATCGATGTTAGCGTGGGAATGTAGGTTTAGGGAATCCAGGTGTTTTATTTGATGTTGGTTTCAGTTCAGTCGTGATTCCGTGAGAATTGGTTCATGTCAGACTTAGTCTAGACAGGTTCCAATAGCACTGTGTAATGTAGATTTCAAAGAAAACGCACAATCAAACTTGATTTTCACACTGGAGGCGTCTCCATTTTTATATTCATGCATTGAACGACGGGTCTCATAATATTGTAAGACGATTGGCCCAAAAGCGATCAAGATGTGTGACGTAAGCATGAGTATATATACTGAGTATATATACCACCAGTGTAAAATCACAATATTTTAGGACAGCACGCTAGATAGTGGCGTCTAGCTGTACGATGGTCCAGAGATAGGTCTGAGATTATCCGTTAACCAATCAGCAGAGGGACGATTTTCCGGTGTATCGTATGTCAGAGTCTGCGGTCGGCACGCGTAGCTCACTAACGGACTTGTTACTTATGTTTACATAAGGGCTTGTAAATAACCGATGTTTATCAGCCATGGTGGAGCCCAGTGAACAGGCCAGAGGACAATTAATACGCTGATCGTTGTGTGTGGTACCGACTATTGTCGTTTGCTGTGGCATATTCGTGTACAGATATTGGATTTATCCAGAGTGGATTAGAGTGGCAGCTGCGTATTTTACTGACATTGTCAGAGTGAGATAACAGTGAAAGCAACGAGCTTATCAGTCAGTGTTTCGGAGAAGTGAGTGCCTAAGAGATAGAGACCGTGTTTAACATGTGATTTGTTTGACGGCGAGGAGCGCTTGTTTATCGTGTGCACTGTGTTAAACCACCAGAACGAGAGGCGAACATTTCTAGGTCGTCACATGCGCGTGACCAGCGGCCTTGGTGCTTTAAGAACAATCCGTGTACAGTGTATACATCAAGTTACAGGATTAAACAGAACTCTGTGATTGTGTGTATTTATATGGACTCATTGGATAGTGAACCTTTTGTGTGGGACGTCTCCTCCAGAGAATTGTAAGTACAATTTCTTTATTACATTTTAATTGATTATATTACAAACGTCTTTCTTATTTTTGTAATGTATATGTGAGCTTCAGCCATCTCAATTCACCGTTTAGAAGAAACTGGAAGTCCATTCTCTCGGGGCTGTGACACTTACCTTAAACCTGCAATCAAATGTGTATGCAACGTTTATTGATTTTATTGATACATATAAAAATATTAAAGAAAGATTGATAATAATGACAAAAATTGCATCATGTGAGGCAATAAAATAAAAACAACAGTCTAAGCCTGGGATCCTACTATACTTTGCATATGAGGGCGTGATCATCTCCAGAGCGTTCCTCCGGCTTCTTACTGCTATATAAGGGCGTATATCCTGAATAACTCTCTCGTCATATAGATTCCCACTGTTCTTGGAGTACTTTCCTGTTAAATTTCCCTTACCTTACCAAACCCTAAATTCGCAAATATATGGAAACTCTCTTGGGGTTTGCCATTATGCGTACAGACTGAAACCCGAAGGTCATATGTCGCATGTCGGAATTAATTGTATACCACTCGTAGAAATAATCACCGGGTTCCTTCTTGACCTTGTTAAGCAAAACCTGATGGTGTAATTTAGTCTGAGCTCGTTCCATTTTCCTTGAACAAGGAGCGTGTTTCTGACATCACCGGATTTGTTCAAGAACAGGGGAGCAAACGATTCATGAAGGACCAGAATTTGATTTCCAAAGAGACGAGATGCACATATGTGTCACCCCTGGCTTAACGTGATAACTTTACAACGGATATATCCTATAAAACAATAGGATGGGTTTACGCTCGCCACTTGATTTCACTAATCAAGAAATTAGATCCCGGTCATTACAGGTGACATTTCCAGGTTCTTTTAAGGACGTGTATAAAAATACCAGACAATCGTACACCCAGATCAATAGAAACTATGAGACATCAGGTTAAATTCACAAATATAATTCAAGACAATACTTACAGAGACATAGATGTGAGTGTGTACGTTGATATGTCAATACGACAGTCCTTCACATTGAAATACAGGATATTTACTGAGTCCATGGTTTGTATAAAAACAATAAAGTCAGATCTCTGGTTACTGTTTTATGTAGAATTTAGCGTATGGTTAGTACCATATAGTCTTTCTGAGTTTAGCGATCTTCAACTGATCTTGCTTGACAGCGACCCGTGTAGGATTACGTTCACATGAATGGTAACAGCTCTTTGTTTACATGTGTGCTTAGAGTCCTTGGCCTTACTCGTGTAGCAATGGTTTCACGGCTTACAGCGATTATATATCTAGGTCAAGCTGAACTAGGCCGGCAGGTGACGCGTGCGCACTTATTTTACCACCAATACGATGCTCTGTCGGCAGCACGGCTGTGATCTCGTGAGCTGGGTCCTTGCCTCATGTAGAAGCTTGCTTCTATGCCGTTCCTGGCGTTTCAATGTTCCTTCTCACGTGCGTGCGTGCTCCCACCTCAAGCTTCCAGACCCAACTGAAGCAGCGTCCCGCGTCTCTCCCTGAACTCTGACGTCACAATCGCCTGTGCAGTGTACGGCGATCCGGTTCTCTGATTGGCTTATGGCTCAAGTGTCCCATATAAGGATATATGTGACCTAGTTTGACTGCTAGCGTCACCATGGCGACCCACATACCAGATGTAATACACGCAATGCGTGACACAGATAAATTTGCTGATAGCCGATGGGATTTCATACAAGATTACACAATATATATACAATCAAGACCTGTCAACGCTTTAGGATGACGCTTTACGTCAATATCAATAGAGAACAGGCTTCGTTAAACTATGATACAAAACACCGTACATAAATTCACCGGTTTTCTTGTGACATCACCCCCTCCTTTTAAAGAAAATACACAGTCTTTTCTCGATACATCGTATCGTTCTATCTCACAGGGTCCAGCTAAACATATTTACATATAGCAATACATAGCAATACATAAGGGTCATGTAACAAGTTGTCATTAGTACATGCCCACGGTCTATGACACAGGGCAAAAATCCTGTACATGTTTAGACTTAACTGGCTAGACATTATAGCTCATTACATCCTAACACTCAGGCAGTCTGCTATGAAAATCAGGTCCATGGTTTAGTTTACCTGACACTGCTTCAATATCAAATCTAAACTCTTGTAGAACCAGTGCCCATCTCATTACTCTCTTATTAGCACATTTTGATTTGCTAATACACTTTAATGGTTTGTGGTCGGTCTGAATGGTGAACGGTCTACAAGCCAGGTACATCTCAAATTTCTGTACAGACCATACAATTGCTAATGACTATTTCTCGATGTTGGAGTAATTTCTCTCCCTGGGCAATAGTTTACGACTGGCATAAGCTACTGGGTGCATGATCTCCTCGTGTCTTTGCATCAGGATACAGCCAATACCCACAACAGATGCATCACATTTCAAATAAAATCGTTTACTGAAATCAGGTAGCTTCAGTATGGGAGGGTCTGACAGTTTAGCCTTTAGAGAACAGTACGCGTTCTCGTGTACGGGTTTCCAGTCTAGTTTGTTAGGTTGACCTTTCCGCGTTAGATCAGTCAAGGGCACCGCTATTTCCGCATAGTTTGGCACGAATTTTCGATAATACCCTGTAAGACCTAGGAATGCTCGCAAAGCCTTCTTTGTCTTAGGTCTATCAGTGCTCTGTATTCTCTTGAGCAAAACCGGATTAGTGGCCAAGTTTCCCGTGCCTACAAGGTGTCCCAAAAACTCTAAGCTCTGGTAGCCTATGAAGGTTTTAGCTGGTTTAACTGCTAAGTTTGCACATTCTAGTCTAACTAGCACTTCTCTAAGAGTTCTTAAGTGCTCGTTCCAAGTCTCTGCGTGTATTAACACGTCATCTACATAACACACTACATTCGGCATGTCGCTGAACATTTTCCGCATCATGCGGGTGAAAACCGCTCCGGCAGTTACTAGGCCGAATGGCATAACCCTAAATTGGTAATGGCCATCGGGTGTAACAAAGGCCGTCTTATCCCTGGATTCCTCAGAAACAGGGATCTGCCAGTAACCTTTCGTCAGGTCAAGCTTTGTAAAATACTGGCTTTTCGCGACTTCGACAAAAAGTGTTTCCGGATCCGGCATGGGTTCAGGATCGAACACAACTGATTGGTTCAGCTTTCGGTAGTCTATCACGAATCTAGTCTTACCGTCAGGTTTTCTAAGCAGGATACAGGGGGACGCATAGCTAGAATCTGACTGTTCAATAATGCCTAAGTTTAACATTTCCTGGATTTCTGTTCGCATTGTCTCTCGCAGTTCAAAAGTCACCCTATAGGGCCTAGTTTTTACAGGTACATCAGATGAGAGTTTAATGCTACATTCTACAACATTGGTGAGCTTGGGTACATCTGTGAATACATCCCCATACTGCCTAAGCAGACTGAGTATTTCACGGCGCTGACGCTTGCCTAGGTCGGCATTTACCTGAACATCTCGCTCAGTCTGGCGGCGCGCATACGACGGTAACGACATGTGGGCATCCTCATCAATCCCTTCTGGGTTTAACTCTCCGAACACGGGAGGCTCTGTTTCACCGTCTACACCGTCAGGATCATGTATGGAATCAGGTGCGCCCTTGGCTACCGCTGCCAGAATATGCTGGGGCTCGTTCCTAGCATGGTACCGATTCAGCATATTCACGTGGAAGGTTTTAACCTTATCGCCAATCTTAATCCGATAGTCTAAGTCCCCAACCCTGTTTACAATAGTATATGGGCCTTTCCACTGTACCATTAATTTGTTCCGCTCCGTCGGGAGTAACAACAAAACTTCGTCTCCGGCCTCAAACCTGCGCGTGCATTTACCTTTATCATATAACAATTTGTGTCTGTTCAGTGATTTGTTCAACGCCTCTCTAGCTAACGCGCATGTGTCGCTTAGTTTGTCTTGTAGGTCCAGGACGTATTGGTACATGGTTTTTGTCTCGACGCTAGTATCTCGCTTGGTCCACAGATCCCTAAGAATCCGCATCGGTCCTCTAACGATCCTACCATTGAGCAACTCAACGGGGTGAGAACCCTGTGCTCTCATGTGGCGCTTCTCGGTACGCAAAAAGCACGGCGCTGAGGTACCGATCCCAATCTCGCGGTCTTTCCTCGCACATCCGTTTCAACATTAACTTTAACGTGCCATTGAATCTCTCCACCATTCCGTTGCACATAGGATGGTAAGGACTAGTGGTGAGCTGTTTTACAGAAAAAAAAACACGGCTTACTTCTCGCATGAGGTCTGACGTAAATTGTGTTCCCATGTCGGTAAGCACCTCTGACGGCACTCCTATCCGCGCATAAATGTCAACTAGCGCATCAGCCACAGAGACTGTATCTATGTTCTTTAAAGCAACAGCCTCCGGATATCTAGTGGCATAATCCATAATGGTCAGAATATACCTGTGACCTCTCTCAGACGCTGGATGGATCGGCCCAACCAGATCCATCGAAATTCTACGCCAGGGCTCATCAATTAATGGCATCTGACCTAACGTAGCTCCAGGTTCCTTGCCTTTCGGTATGGTTTTCTGGCAAATGGGACAGGACTTGCAAAACTCAGCAATGTCATTATACATCCCTTCCCAGAAAAGTTCTCACGGGGTCGTGCGTTTTGTCTATGCCCTGATGGCCCGCCATAACCGCTTCGTGGCCCATCCTCATGACGTCGTACCGTAACGTCTGAGGTACCACCACTCAAGATCCATCTTGATCTCCCCGTTTATCACTCACAACCCGAACTAAATATCCATCCTCAATTCTAAAAGGACTATCATTTCTAGCCTCTCTTTCTAGCCTCCAATACGGCGGTAAAGACTGCTCCTCCTCCGGCGCCTTCAAAAATTAGGCCGGACTTGCATCGTCAACTGGGCTTGCAACATTCAAGCTACGCGTCGGTATCTAATTCTCACGTGCAGCGCTCCGTGTCTCCACCGAGGGGACGACACCTCCTTTTGTGACTCTACACCGTCACACACTATGCCTGAGGACCGCTCAGACTTCCACGTAGGGTCCGGATCACGCGCTCCCGCTACGTTACCTAGCGCTAAATCACATACAGCATCCCCGACCACCATTGCCTCGATAGTACCGACAAAGTACGCACAGTCCACATTAATCCTAGCCGTTGGAAATTGTCTTTCAGACCCGTCGAACAACCTACACTCGACCTGGTGTCCGGTGAACTGATTCGGCTCGACGTACGACTCACGTATTCCTGCCGAGGAACATCCCGAATCCCGCAGCACCCTCGCTGACTTACCATTCACCAGCCCTTCACACACAGGTAACGAGTTTCCGCCTTCTGTCTGGGCAGCATATCCTAACGACTGACTCGGACTCTCTACTTCCGGTTTCACCGCACCGACTGTCTCCGTTTCCGCCTCGACTACTGCCATTGACAAAGTCTCAGGCTTCTGTTTCGGGTTATACGGGTGGCTAAAATTAGTCCTATACCTCTGCTGATCGCCAGCAGCACGCCCTACTTGAGGGGAAGACCTAGGCCTCGACCGGGCACTAGTCTTACTTTCCCGCGCCTTATGTCCCAGTTCATTACATAAGTAACATCTGATGTCTTCTGATGGCTTAAATGTCTGACCGCCCGGACTGCGCTCAACCTCTCGCTTCTCTCTAGGCTGAGATACCGGTTGCGCTGGACGCGGCACATTATTGCCATAACGAGGACCTGCTGTAAGGCTGTGTACACCGTGAGCCTCCGTATAACTCTCGGCTAAGTCTACCATACTATCAAAGTCACGACACCGTCTCTCTTTCAAAAACATAGAGAGATCCCTACTACAGCAGTTTACGTACTGCTCGCACATCAACAGGTTAACTTCCCCGTTGTAGTCACCTCCGACCCCTGCCATCCCTATCCAATGGTCTAGGTATCCACTTAGTCTCACCGCAAACTGACTCGGCGTTTCGTCTCGCTCAGGCCTACAAGTCCGAAACTTGTGTCGATAACCCTCTTCGGTCATTTGGTATCGCTTTAACAAGGCTATCTTTAACTTATCGTAATCCATGGCATCACTAACCGATAACTGTGTGTAAGTCCCTAGCGCCTTACCCCGCAGTAACGGACTCAGGTGTAACGCCCAGTTCTCCCTATCATAGTCTTGACATACAGCTAACCGTTCAAATCGCTCAAGAAACGCATCTAGCTGATCGTGAGTCTCATCAAAAGGTGGAAGCTGGATTTTCGGGAATACATCCCTACTTCTCTCTTCTTTAACCCTAGAGTCAGACTTTAACCTTAGAACCTCTAATTCGTGGGCTCTAGCCTCTCGCTCGCGCTCTAATTCCCGCTGTTCACTCTCTATTTCACGTTGCCTAGCTCTTTCCTCACGTTCCTCATCCGCACGCCGTCTAGCCTCAACATAATCTTGTAAAGCCTGGTCCTTAAGTCCCAAGGCCTGTCCGCATCTAACAAGTGACTCTAACGACTCCATGGTAACGCTCTAACCTAGTAAGATTCCAGTATCTAGTAATATCCGCTCTTAAAAATCCGTAAATACGTACTGTTAAAGCCAACCTAACGAACCGGCGGTATCCGTACAATTACACTACGGTAGCTCTACGCATCAAAATCTACTTATACGGACGGACGGACGGACGAAGGGTCAGCCGGATGGACGGATGGATAACAAGATACCAATAAACATCATGCACCTATGATTACCATGCCAATCGGGAGGGGTAAAATTACCTGTCAAGAGACCCTACCACGTGACCAATCACAAACAAGTGTAGAAAAAATTATACCAGGGCGTATCTAACAACATCAAAAATTTTCACTCTAATCTTGGTTTATATCAAACCAGTAATGATATTCAGGTACGTATCACTGAACTAGCATTACTCACAAACATGCATGTGTTCTAGCCAAATCTACAAGGTATATGCTAATCCTGAAACAATGTTGTGCTTCAGATAATATTCTCACTGAATAAATATTAACTCCTAACAGTGGGGTAATTTCATTGTGCAAGTATACACTATAACATCAGTTTGTTGTCATATCCAATTATTAATTCAGATCAACTCTAGTTTGAGTATATGAATGTCTGGTTTCAGTACTGTTTTCTCAGTTCAAAATTTCTGAAACTTACTGTAATTAGCCAGTTTTTTTAAGGCTAATTATATCCTGGCACGCTCGCCATTCAATGTCACCCCTGGCTTAACGTGATAACTTTACAACGGATATATCCTATAAAACAATAGGATGGGTTTACGCTCGCCACTTGATTTCACTAATCAAGAAATTAGATCCCGGTCATTACAGGTGACATTTCCAGGTTCTTTTAAGGACGTGTATAAAAATACCAGACAATCGTACACCCAGATCAATGGAAACTATGAGACATCAGGTTAAATTCACAAATATAATTCAAGACAATACTTACAGAGACATAGATGTGAGTGTGTGTGCGTTGATATGTCAATACGACAGTCCTTCACATTAAAAATACAGGATATTTACTGAGTCCAGTTCCTTCAGAGATCTCTGGTTACTGTTTTATTTAGAATTTAGCGTATGGTTAGTACCATATAGTCTTTCTGAGTTTAGCGATCTTCAACTGATCTTGCTTGACAGCGACCCGTGTAGGATTACGTTCACATGAATGGTAACAGCTCTCTTTGTTTACATGTTTGCTTAGAGTCCTTGATCTTACTCGTGTAGCAATGGTTTCACGGCTTACAGCGAATATGTATCTAGGTCAAGCTGAACTAGGCCGGCAGGTGACGCGTGCGCACTTACTTTACCACCAATACGATGCTCTGTCGGCAGCACGGCTGTGATCTCGTGAGCTGGGTCCTTGCCTCATGTAGAAGCTTGCTTCGATGCCGTTCCTGGCGTTTCAATGTTCCTTCTCATGTGCGTGCGTGCTTCCACCTCAAGCTTCCAGACCCAACTGAAGCAGCGTCCCGCGTCTCTCCCTGAACTCTGACGTCACAATCGCCTGTGCAGTGTACGGCGATCCGGTTCTCTGATTGGCTTATGGCTCAAGTGTCCCATATAAGGATATATGTGACCTAGTTTGACTGCTAGCGTCACCATGGCGACCCACATACCAGATGTAATACACGCAATGCGTGACACAGATAAATTAGCTGATAGCCGATTGGATTTCATACAAGATTACACAATATATATACAATCAAGACCTGTCAACGCTTTAGGATGACGCTTCACGTCAATATCAATAGAGAAAAGACTTCGTTAAACTATGATACAAAACACCGTACATATTGTCACCGATTTTCTTGTGACAATATGTTTGTTTCTTGAAGGATTATCAGCGCTTTATATTTATATGCAGTAAAACAGGAACTCTAGAATCGTTAGAAAAAAATTTAGGTATTTTATGATTATGTGGGATGTTTAAGTTTGAAATCTTAATACTTAAAGTTGATTTTATTTTCATCGAAAAGAGGTTTCCCATTAAATTCCAATACGATGTCGCCTGACTCATGCCACTATATCACCACCATCTGTCCATGTAGGTACAAAGTTGACACTATCTCTCTTAGAGGATACGTTACAATTTTTTTATCGTATAAGACATGCAGTTGTAATGTATGACTAATAAATGTAATAAAATTTTCTTTTCAAATAAATATTACAGGGAATGTGTGTGACTCTTTAAATTAATTTGCACTTGTCTAAAATTGCCCTTAAACTTTCAGTGAGTACCCTGAGAGATCGTAAAAGTGTGTTCATGGGTTCCTATAATCAGGTTAACAATGTGCTGGGGATATAAGAGAGAGGGACCATAAACATCTGTTAAGAGGCACTTAAGATATAGCAAATTGGCAATAAATAAATATCAATTGCGAAACCGGAGGATTACACCTGTCGGCTGACACGCCACACATTCAAGACTACCGCTAGTCGTACCAGTACCGTTGTTAAAAAGCCTCAGAGGAAAAAACATAGGAAGGTTGTTTTCTCAGACACCAGAAATCAGTGCAGGAGGGCGACCTTTTTCTACCTTTTCATGATTTTTATAACAATTTGATTTGAACATGGAACACCATTATATAACAAAACTGCTTAACAGGTAAAAGCACATCATGACAACACTGAGTTTATCTAATGTGATAATAACAAACTGCAAAACAGGTCAAAGCACATCATGACAAAACCAAGTTTATCTAAAGTGAAAATAACAAACTGCTAAACAGATAAAAGCACATTTTGACAAAACCACGTTTTATTTAAAGTGATAATAACAAAACTGCTAAACAGGTAATAGCACATCATGACAAAACCAAGTTTTATCTCGAATGATAATAACAAACTGCTAGACAGGTAAAAGCACATCATGAAAAAGACAAGTTTATCTATGTGATAATAACAAACTGCTAAACAGGTAAAAACACATTATGACAAAACCAAGTTTTATCTCGAGTAATAATAACAAAATGCTAAACAGGTAAAAGCATATCATAAAAAAGACAAGTTTATCTATGTGATAATAACAAAATGGTAACAGGTAAAAGCACATCATGACAAAACTAAGTTTATCTAAAGTGATAATAACAAACTGCTAAACAGGTAAAAGCACATCATGACAAAACCAAGTTTTATCTAAAGTGATAATGACAAACTACTAAACAGGTAAAAGCACGTCATGAAAAAACCAAGTTTTATCTAAAGTGATAATAACAAAACTAATTAACAGGTAAAAGCACATTATGACAAAACCAAGTTTATATAAAGTGATAATAACAAAACTGCTACACAGGTAAAAGCACATCATGACAAAACCAAGTTTTATCTTAAGTGATAATAACAAAACTAATAAACAGGTAAAAGCACATCATGACAAAACCAAGTTTTATCTTGAGTGATAATAAGAAACTGCTTAACAGGTGATAGCACATCATGATAAAACCAGGTTTTATCTTAAGCTGGAGCTCAAAATCGGTAAATTTCTATTGAAAAATCAAAATAAAAGATCTTTGTTGCGGTTGGCTGTGAAACAATTTTTTACTTAATTCCCAACACATTTAGGGAAGGAGTCGGCGGTTTTCCAATCTCAATAAGCTGTTTGGGAATCGTGGAGTGTTTATAATGACGTTGTAGATGCCCTTGTTATTTTGGTGGAAAAGGATCCACGTATTTTTATTTTTATTCCCTTCTTCTGTGAATGCCTCTCTAAACTGAGAACATTGCAAGTTCCCAAAACTGAGCAAGATTATGTCCAGTGACTTCTTACAGATGACGCAAAAAGGTGAGCCATCCATACTTTCTCAGATTTACTTAGAACTTTCGAAGTGGGACGATGGTGACATGTATAATCAACATAATACCTCTTCAAAACCACACTACGGTGGCTCATATAGGACAAACAAATCTCTCTTCTATCTTGCGCGCACGCAAAAGTATCTGTTTCGCAGGCCATAAAAATCTCGTTCGCACGCGATAATAATCTCGTTCGCACGCGATAATACTCTCGTTCGCAAATGATAAATATAGATAGACAATACTGTAAAACCTACATCTGAAATGCGTAACATTGGGTTATGATTACCGTCGATTTATTTGTACGTATGGAGCGGGTTAAATAGACCTGTTGAGACCTGAAATGGCGTATCATCGGTCCTACCAACGCGAATGGGCCACATTTTTGCTGAAAAATGTGTGTGTGGTGTGGTCGTTCAATCCACAGTAGTACGGACATAACATATGCCATATCCTCATGTTTCATAATATGAGACGAAGGGTAAGATTGAGAAAACTGTAAACTGTCTGATCTCATTATCATGTCCCCTTCAACACCCCCATCCCTCCTTAAAAGGTGAGCGGGCTATGTTCGGTATATCCGGATAAATCCTGAAAAAAACCCAGAAAAAGCCGCTGTGAAAATTATCACAAATAACGTAAACGCATATATAATAAGAATACACAAACAATTTAAGTTCCATAAATTCCCTCTGACATGGAACATTGGATATACACACACACCGCACATTTTTTCTAACATAACGGCTTTTGCTAGCATGATATACTTGCGCGCGCGGACGCGATAGTAAAAAAATCCTGTACAAGCCACCTTGCCACACGGTTTCGAAACGGTGAATATAGAGCGAGGCTGTGCAGTGCTTTCTTTCTACAGTTTTATCTGCATCATAAATGTTCTCCTGTTTGGCTTGTGGAAGAGTTCCTACAAGTGTCTTGTCTGGTGGCGCAAGCAGACGACGCCGCGTGACCGAACCACTCACAGCTCCGAGAGAAACCCCACATGGACGTCCCCAGATCTGTAGGCGGCATTCAGGTCTAGAACAGTGTCAATATTTGCTTCTGTTCCAATCACACTTCAAACAATCTCTATATTCGCCTCGAATCAATTTACGATCTTCTTTCCTATTCACCATACGATTTATTGAGAAGAGGTCATTTTATAAATGAAATAACATGTGAATGTAGGAATATATGTTAATTATACAGCTTGGGTACTTATAATAACATTTAATAACATGTCATACTACCCTCCTACTTTGTTCCCGCTATTGTGACATTAAAGCTGTGCTTCCATGTGCGCTATACATGCGTATAATTTTGTGTATTACGCAAAGCCTTTTAAAACGTTAGAAAGCTAAATAGAACAATGTCGTACATAGCAAATCTTGGGCTGTTGGAGACCTTTGAAAAGGGCCATATTTAGGGAGTTAGTAGCACCAAAATATATACAAAGGATAATTAGTATGAAAATGTTTGTATGGTTTTCTGGTTTAAGAATCTGCCTCATGCCAGTGCCAAAAGTAAGGGCTTTTTGTTAAATCGCATCTAAAGATTGGCATATTAAGGTACATGAAGGGACATCCGAACTGTCACAGATATGGGGAGGGGACACTTATATTTGTCTCTATCTTACTTAATATTCAAAGTATTCACTTCAAATTACCCTCTACGTATTGCAAAATAAATATCCTTTAAGAGGATGAAGAGAGCGATGATTAATTATGTGTATTTATTTGACTGGATAATTCATGTCGAGGCTAATCGGATAATAAGGAAAATTGTTTTTTGCAGTGTTTTTAGACTCGTCTTATTTTTAATTAAGGACTGCTTCAGAAGAAAAACATATTAGTAACCTTGGGATTTCTTTTTACTTGAAGATATCAAACAATTCTATTAATAGGTTATAGAATATATTTCACTGCAGCTAGATGTATGTAAATTCAATAAAATGTCGCATAGTAATCGTGTGTTTTTGCCCTCTTTCATGATACAGTGTGCAGAGACACATTATTTGTCACCTATTATGTATGATATATGTTATTTATATGTGCACATCACCTCCAATTCAATAACAAACTAGTTGTAAGAGATGCAACAGATGTTTAAATCCTTTAACTAGAGGGCAGTCATTAGAGCGCATACCTCTTCCGATGCAAAACAATCCCATGGGATCCGTAATGCTCTTTATGCACCAATATTCAATATTTTTTGGTTTATATTTCATGCCCAGCACTCCAAAAAAGTATCGTAAAAATCGGTTCAGTTTTTATGCATGGTCCTGCTGATGAAGATAGTAAATAGAAGAATTAAAGCCGAGTGCTTACCCGGTGCGAGTTTTCGGTGATATGCATCCTAGATGATCTTACATGAAAATAATCGGCTTCTAGGGTAAACTGGTATTTACATTTGATAAATATTGAAAGTGTTATCTGTAGAGCCCGTACAGACATGCAAACAGACAAAGAAAGATACACACGTATATGATACGAAATTGAGTAAATTGAACCATATGCCTGCCGATACAAAGATTCCAGCAAGCAATATGTATAAAGAGCTGAAAACATAACCTCCTTGGTCATATGAAGACAAAAGTGTAGTATCATTTACTGAATAATACTGATAAAAAATATTGTCAGGGCACAAATCATATCTACAAGACCAAGAATATTCTTTTATCCAATAACATCCAATCAGATGTTAATTGATTCTTGAAAGAACATAGGCCACAGGAATTTATATTCTGTGGGTACAAGGAAGAAACATGATATAAGAGCGTTGGACGTCATGCTTTTCTTTGTGTTAAGGGCTGTTTAATAAATACTTTGCATTACTTTCTATATAAGAAATAATTGGCCGCATTTGTACAAGTATTCCCGTCATGAAATGTTTTAAAGAATTTTGCAAAATTACATCATCATATTAAGGGTAAAATCATAAAGAGCTGATGATCAGATCAAATAAACTTTGATCTTGGATAGAGTCCCTTTTACATTAGGTTTCTGGCTTCACCTGGATCTTTGTTTACTTTATCACGGTTTGGAAACAAACGCTCATTTAAATAACAGTTTTATGCCAGGCAAAAAGCTGGTTTGGGTCGAGTCATAAATATCATTTCTCAACAACCATTATATCCGCATCTATTACACCATGCATAGATAAATGTCAATCGGATCATATCTTTAGGAATGACCTGCACTCTTAAGAGTATCATTGTAATTTATCAGAATATCATAAAATTTTCATTTACAAAATTCTTCTGGTCCGCACGTCATCGTTATTTTTGTCCCTCATTCAGAGAGTTTGGATTTATACGATCAGTTTATGCTGATCAGTTGAGAGACATGATTCTTAGGGCTTGTTTTATTCTGTCACCAGAGAACTGTGACTTAGGTATTGTATTGCATATTCAAGTAGGGAGTATAACCAGCTGATTTTTTTTTTATAATTTATTGTACATTAATATGTAGTATCATGTTTAGAATTAGAAACTTTGGTATGAGAGTACACGTGTCTCATTAGATGTTGATTTCAGTACAGTTTAGTTTCGTGGGAGACGACTCTGTTTGGCGGTCTCTGTAGTAACGACTTTTTGTCGTAGACTTCAACGAATGAGCACCTGTTAAGTTAGGTTTTCTCAGGGTTGTGTGTAGGCGTGTCATCTTTTTTAAATTCGTGTAGTTATTGACAGTGGGCGTAATAGGGAGTAGTGATTGGCCGAAGGTTGGTCAAGACGTGTGACGTCAGCAAGCATATATAAGACGTGGTTAAGAAGAAATTCGCTACAATTGCCCGATCAGCACCTGACGATATCCGCAGTCTAGGGGCAGGTGTATGTGTATGTCTAGACAGCTGAGAGATGAAGTCTATAAGCGTAGATAGTCAGTGTCTGAGGAAGGCCACGGTAATTACACTGTAACGGACTTCAGAGCGAGTATTGCATTTTGCTGACGTACTTGTAATCTGGCGATTTATACCTGTTGTAAGCGCTTCGAGGAACAGACCGAGGACATTATTTAAACGCGTAACTGTAGAGGTACTGGATATCGCTATGTGGAAGCATATTCGGTTACCTATAGCTGGGCGATCCAGGAGATATCAGCTGTGAAAGACATTGATTCTATGTCCAGATGGAATAGTCTGTCCGCTAATCAGTAAGTGCTGTTTGAACTGTGTCTTGAGAGGTAAACCAGTGCTCCAGCAAGGGACTGTTGGTGGTCGGAGCTCCGTGTATCTACAAGTGGACTGATTTTACTGTATACACAGTGCGAGCAAAACAGTGAGTCGAGCAGCGCAATATTCCGATACAACGTATGCGCGATAGTCATGTGATCAAGAGAAGTGTAAACAAGGGAATACTCTGTGAAGGGGGTTAATGGACCTAGTGTTTTTTTTTCTTCTTTTTTTTATCGGAAGCTTGTGATCGTCAGTGCTTGTATATATGTAGCGCCTCTCCAGAGAAATGTGTCTCCTTTTTTAATATATTGATTTGTTTTGTTAACTCAGACGTATTCATCTTTTGGAGTGTACGTATGTATGCGTTTCAGCCAGTTTCTTTGACAGTTAAAAGAGCCTGGTCGTTCACATCTTTAATGGTGTGACGTTTTCATATATTTTTTATTACTTTAAGTTCTTTTCAATTGAAATTGGCAAAGAAAAATCTCTTCACAGTTTACGTTCAGCTATCAAATGTTTTGCTATAGATCATAAAAATGAAGTTTGAGTAAAATCAAGGCAACCCTCTCTTTACAATAATATTTACCACCAAGATTTGTAAAATTTCGCCATCGGTCGTAGGCCTTATCATTTATAACATTTTTTTTTCATTATATTTTTTACCTAATAAGGTACGTAGCACTTATTGACCTTTAATTTACTAAACATAGTGATCTTGGATCTAGTTTTTCCTTTTATCGAAAATGATGATACTAATTACACAAGAAAATAATGCAAGTCCTATAGTAATTTTGAAATCCATAAATATATCAACCATTCTACATTCCTGGCCATTTTTTTTTTTTTTGCATCAGATCACTAAACTGAAATAGAAATTTTTTTAGTCAGACGCATTTCAAAATAATTGGACCACATTGAATAAAACTTAAAAAAATCATTTTCCAAACAATAATTACATGGATTAACTTAAAATATCCTGGTTCGGTTTAAGAAAAAAAAACATCTTTTCTTGAAAATGCAAATAACTGCTTGTCGATGGGGTCTCAGTTTAGTATATCCTTTGTATATAAATCACTCTTATTTCAAATCCACAAATTGAATTTAAATGTACAAGGTCCAAAAATATTGGAAAATATTCAGTTCAACATTAGCAACTTTTGGCCGCTTTGTACAAAATCGAATATTTCAGCTTGGAATCGAATGGTTGGACCTGAGGAACAAATTGATGTATGATGCCAAATGTATATATTTTGGTGCAGGTGTATGTTCCATAGGTGGGCCTTCTTCTATATTAATAAGAGCGGGCGGCCTTGGCTCCCTAATGCTAAACAGTCATTGTGTCGTAAAGTGGTTCAGTTTGACTGTCATATCACTCTGGGCTGGCGAGGTCCTGCCCGAGCCCCTGGTGACTGGTAGGCGATAAATCCAAAGCTCTGGCTGAACAGTGAAGCCTGCACGCCGGGCAGTTTAATTTAACAGGTAACACGGACGACAGAACCCTCGATGAAGGAGTCAATGTAAATGTCTTCTCGACATCAGGCTATCTGGTCGCTCTAAGCACCGCCTCGCAGCGCGCTCCAGGGTAGCCGTGGAAACGGGCCGGTTCGAGTGAACTCCATAGAAACAGAAGAAACGCCCATTGAAAAGGACTCGACAGGCTGCATTCCTCGTGGACCATTTGATATATCAAATACCGGCATACATTACTGACTTTACAAGAACAACAGGATGTGTATCCTAGAATCTGTTTAAAGCGTTTTTCAAGACAAGGACCTGTAACCAGATACTTCTTACTTCGACAAAAACAAATCGTTGTTTTCAAAGGCTTGGGGAGTTCTATAGCAGATAAAAGGAAAGTTCCCCCGCGTAAGGATACGACAATAAGAGAAAATAGGTCTGTCCTAGGGAAAGCTGCCGGGGTTTCTACAAGAAACAGACTTTGTAGCCGGTCGTCTTACGGGCTTTTGAATGAATTCGTGGCCTATTCCCCGTGGCGGGATGCCCTGTAGGAAGAAGCAGGTAGGCTAGCTGTGGTTTACGTCACTGGTTCTCAGGGTTCTCTCTGTTGAGGGAATCACATGGTATTTATAAATATCAGTAGCTGTTACTCTGACAGCAACATAAGTATAGGGTCTGGTTGTATAAATTCCACATATATGCAGGAGTATTTTTTTTTTCATTTTCAGGAAAAAATGGTAAAGCTACAAACGTGTAAACATTACGGTTTTAAGGTTTAACTCGTCCATTGTTTTGTTTAAATTCTATAGTAATGGTACTTGGTATTTGATTAGTAATATCGATATGGACCAATTTGATATTCGATACCGCAACATAGGTAACTAACATAACCTGCACCCCACAGACAGACTAATGTCTATTTCATCTTAATCCGTATTTCATGTGAAGCGTCACAGAAAACGTGAGAAAAGATATTTACAAGAAGTCATTTTATTCTAAGATAAGTTTTATCTAACTAACACGTCGGAACTTTATGTTGGGTTCATATCATCAAATTATTGCTGGTCTGAATACAGCCACGGCGAAGCTTTATATCCGGGAACTAACACGGTTAACACACTATAGCAGCATCCGTTGGCGACGACTGAGGCTATGTTTTTGGATCTGTCAAAGCGCAAAATAAGATATCATTTTTTTATAAACTGAAATGATAAAATTAAAAAAGTTGATGCAGTTTCCCGTATAGACGGATGAGAAAAAACGACTGGCTGGCACGACCGGAAGCCCGTTTATGCAGCCAAGAGTGATTCAGCCGGACACTCATCCGCACGAACGAAACTGACAGTCCCCTTTGTTAGCACATATGCTCTATGAACTCTGTTCAGTTATGAATATGATTATTGAATAACTACGAGGTAACAATTGTTTCGTACCAGAATGTGCGACAAATTCAAGGAAACTTTTACGTTTTATCATGAATGAAAGACCGGCCTATGTTACTTTCCCTGTATCATCCTGCGAGAAAGTCGATTCAAGATCAAATTCTAATGTAAACAGAATACAGCAATTCTCATGTCCATTCTCGTTTCTGTAATATTTTTAACACAGCATATAAATGATAATTATCAGGATGATCGGCATTAAATGCAGTATGTCCAGTGCACTGGCACACACAAGCTGTGTTGAATGATTGGGCTGATCAGGCTGGACGCTAGGGGGCGCTAGTTTGCCTGCAGTTCAATGTAATGGATATACTCTGTGTAGGAAACTGTGGAAATCGTGAAAATTTAAACCAATGAATATGAAGTCAGTATTGGCGGTTTTTTTTTTTTTATGTTTTGTGCAATCGTGGAAATACGGCCCAGTCTTCATCCTGATTGAACCAGTAGAACCACGTGACACTAGTCATGCACTGCAATAGCAGTCGCTCCTGCCAGAATGATCTCACTGTACCTAGCTGGATGTCTAATCATTAGATTATAACTAGGAAATGACACAAATGAAGATATGTTAATATAGAAACGAAAGTGAAATCCCGTATCTGTCCCTAGCACGACAAAGCTGTCAATCACATAACCCGTGGAGGAAATGAACGTATACGTTCAGAAATACGACATTCATGGAGGGAGATGTACTAATGTCTTCTTTATGTGAACGGACAGCTTTCTCATACGCCGTTGGTTTTGTAAGTAAAAGATATATATATATATATATATATATATATATATATATATATATATATATATATATATATATATATATATAAACAAGTCTTTGTCAAACGATGCCTCCCCGTCCAGGATTTCAGCCAGACAATGCTGGGCGGGCCATTCCCGAATTTCACTAAACTCTCGTATGTCGGAGGAGAACATGCTATGCATGCTGGCGCATTGTGAAGTACATTATCATTTAGGGGGGCTCCAATAACGATTCCGAATATGTATGCTGTTTTCATATAATGTATTTAGTTTATTTGTGATTATTCAATTTTTTTATCCCAAACAGGAATTTAAATTTCATAGTTGATCGTATATCAAGAAACGCCTCTCAGAGTACTCTCAACATGCCTCAAGTAAAAACGCCTCTCAGAGTACTCTCATCATGTCTTAAGTAAAAACGCCTCTCAGAGTACTCTCAACATGCCTCAGGTAAAAACGCCTCTCAGAGTACTCTAAACATGCCTCAAGTAAAAACGCCTCTCAGAGTACTCTCAACATGGCACAGTTGAAAACGCCTCTCAGAGTACTCTCATCATGCCTCAAGTAAAAACGCCTCTCAGAGTACTCTCATCATGCCTCAAGTAAAAACGCCTCTCAGAGTACTCTCATCATGCCTCAAGTAAAAACGCCTCTCAGGGTACTCTCATCATGCCTCAAGTAAAAACGCCTCTCAGAGTACTCTCATCATGCCTCAAGTAAAATCGCCTCTCAGAGTACTCTCAACATGGCACAGTTGAAAACGCCTCTCAGAGTACTCTCATAATGCCTCAAGTGAAAACGCCTCTCAGAGTACTTTCAACATGCCTCAAGTAAAAACGCCTCTCAGAGTACTCTCATCATGCTTCAAGTAAAAACGCCTCTCAGAGTACTCTCATCATGCCTCAAGTAAAAACGCCTCTCAGAGTACTCTCAACATGCCTCAGGTAAAAACGCCTCTCAGAGTACTCTCAACATGCCTCAAGTAAAAACGCCTCTCAGAGTACTCTCAACATGGCACAGTTGAAAACGCCTCTCAGAGTACTCTCATCATGCCTCAAGTGAAAACGCCTCTCAGAGTACTCTCATCATGCCTCAAGTAAAAACGCCTCTCAGGGCACTCTCATCATGCCTCAAGTAAAAACGCCTCTCAGGGTACTTTCATCATGCCTCAAGTAAAAACGCCTCTCAGGGTACTCTCATCATGCCTCAGGTAAAAACGCCTCTCAGAGTACTCTCATCATGCCTCAAGTAAAAACGCCTCTCAGAGTACTCTCATCATGCCTCAGGTAAAAACGCCTCTCAGAGTACTCTCAACATGCCTCAAGTAAAAACGCCTCTCAGAGTACTCTCAACATGCCTCAGGTAAAAACGCCTCTCAGAGTACTCTCATCATGCCTCAAGTAAAAACTCCTCTCAGAGTACTCTCATCATGACTCAAGTAAAAACGCCTCTCAGAGTACTCCCAACATGCCTCAGGTAAAAACGTTAACGTCAATGATAGCGTATTCCTCTGACAGATGACTTCTCTACTCATACAGCTCTATAGGCCCGAATTTGCGGCATACGTACTGCATGGACATTCTTATTATGGACGTCCGTTTGCTAGCTGCATGACGCATACGCACCGCATACCCATGTATGGAATGTAAGTTGTAGAAGTGTTGTCCCATGAAATGATAAACATTTAAAATATAAGAATGAACTAGAGCAAAGTTGGAACCCGGTAAAACTAATTAAGTCATAATTTTTAAATATTGACATCACATCTATAAGCATTAAAGAATACCGTGTTAGAAAATATTTTATATGAAGGTAATGACTTTACAGCATTTAAGTTAAAGTATATGTTGACTTACATTTGTAGAAGTGACAGGGCAGCTTCCTTCTAGTCCAAATGTGGAGATCAGCTTTATATTAATCAACAAGCCCAGGGAAACTATACACCACATAGCCTCCATGGATCAGCAGTTGAGCAACAGGAGAACTGCCTTATATAATTTATGATCACAGGTATATCGATCACAGTGTAACTCCAATTCTGCTACTCGTATGTTACTTTCTCTCGCACGAACATTATTAAGTGCAGTTAAGCCTAAATGGAAATGAGACAAACATAGTCCACTGTATAGCGACATTTTCTACCCTAGCAGTCTTATACTAGATCTATTTCGGGTGACAAGGTGTCGTCACAATGACATTGCTCATTTTATTTGCACCAGTACACATCTTTTCTTTATCACAGATTTAAACCTGGATGCACAATGCGATACCCTGTTCTGATTGATGTGAACATTCCTGGTTCTGTGTCACCTTCTTGGTGGTAATTATTTTAAATGTGTTATAGCAAGCCGTGCTTAAGTGGATGATTATTACAGACAGGCTGGGAGGCAGTGATCAGAAAGGGCCTTAAAATTTGAGTTATTTGCAATCCCCTTACAACAAATTATTTGTTGGTGTCATTTGATAGAGCGATTTTTCAGCTTTCATATGAGACAGGGTGTCAATTTATATCACTTTATACCAGAAGGTGGTTATGAACTGACATAACTGTTATTATATAGCAGAGACACGAAGTAATGCATAAAATGAAAAACAGGTATTTGGTTACATCAGTCTTTGTTCTTTGAGATTAAACTATACGTGGTCAACTTGCAACCTAAATTTTGTGACCATTTCTGAACCAGCTGCTTAGAAACGAGCACACCTGATTTGATTTTAGTCTAAAAGGATTAAAGAAAAAAAAACGTGTAAAATATTTAAAAATAAACTTGTTGTACCAGTCTTATTCAGTGTAAAATATTTAAAAATAAACTTGTTGTACCAGTCTTATTCAGTTGAGAAATAATTCAAATTAGTCCATGCAAAACGAGTATTGTAAGTTGAAGAGACGCCAAACCATTATCTTCTTTGTTGTCCGCTGTTCTAATTGCAGGGATGACATCTTGACAAAGATACCGACGAACATAGAAATGTAAATAACATGTTAACGGTAATATGAACTATGAAAACTGTAATTTTTTCAGATTGTTCAAGATTTCATTGATATGTCAGGGTGGTTTACAAGGGGATAGTAATTTTATTTTGTTTCTGATCAGATACAATTGAATATCTCTGTCAAAAAATTTGTATTTCTGTCACATATTATGCAAAATGAACATCACGTGTGGTTATCATTATATAAATAACCTGATAACCTCATCGTTCTTATCATAACATTGTACTGATAACCTCATCGTTCTTATCATAACATTGTACTGATAACCTCATTGTTCTCATCATAACATTGTACTGAAAACCTATTCGTTCTCATCATAACATTGTACTGAAAACCTAATCGTTCTTATCATGACAGTGTACTGATAACCTCATCGTTCTAATCATGACATTGTACTGAAAACCTTATCGTTCTTATCATCACATTTTACTGAAAACCTCATCGTTCTTATCATAACATTGTACTAAAAGCCTCATCGTACTTATAATCACATTGTACTGAAAACCTCATCGATCTTATCATTACATAGTACTGAAAACCTCATCGTTCTTATCAAAACGTACGATAACCTCTTAATGCTCATCATAACATTGTACTGAAAACCTCATCGTTCTTATCATTACATTGTACTGAAACCTCATCGTTCTCATCAAAACATTGTACTAAAAACCTCATCGTTCTCAGCATAACATTGTACTGAAAACCTCATCGTCCTTATCATAACATTGTACTGATAACCTCATCGTTCTTATCATAACATTGTACTGATAACCTCATCGTTCTCATCATACCATTGTACTGATTACTTATGATTCTCACCATAACATTGTACTGAAAACCTATTCGTTCTCATCATAACATTGTACTGATAACCTCATCGTTCTTATCATGACAGTATACTGATAACCTCATCGTTCTAATCATAACATTGTACTGAAAACCTCATCGTTCTTATCATCACATTGTACTGAAAACCTCATCGTTCTTATCATTACATTGTACTGAAAACCTCATCGTTCTTATAATCACATTGTACTGAAAACCTCATCGTTCTTATCATAACATTGTACTGATAACCTCATCGTTCTCATCAAAACATTGTACTGAAAACCTCATCGTTCTCAGCATAACATTGTACTGAAAACCTCATCGTCCTTATCATAACATTGTACTGATAACCTCATCGTTCTTATCATAACATTGTACTGATAACCTCATCGTTCTCATCATAACATTGTACTGATAACCTCATGGTTCTCACCATAACATTGTACTGAAAACCTATTCGTTCTCATCATAACATTGTACTGATAACCTCATCGTTCTTATCATGACGGATACTGATAACCTCATCGTTCTAATTATGACATTGTACTGAAAACCTCATCGTTCTTATAATCACATTGTACTGAAAACCTCATCGTTCTTATCATAACATTGTACTGAAGACCTCATCGTTCTTAACATAACATTGTACTGAAGACCTCATCGTTCTTTTCATGACATTGTACTGAAGACCTCATCGTTCTTATCATTACATTGTACTGAAAACCTATTCGTTCTCATCATAACATTGTACTGAAAACCTCATCGTTCTTATCATAACATTGTACTGAAAACCTCATCGTTCTTATCATAACATTGTACTGAAGACCTCATCGTTCTTATCATCACATTGTACTGAAAACCTCATCGTTCTCATCATAACATTGTACTGAAAACCTATTCGTTCTCATCATAACATTGTACTGATAACCTCATCGTTCTTATCATGACAGTGTACTGATAACCTCATCGTTCTTATCATCACATTGTACTGAAAACCTCATCGTTCTCATCATAACATTGTACTGAAAACCTCATCGTTCTTATCATAACATTGTACTGAAGACCTCATCGTTCTTAACATGACATTGTACTGATAACCTCATCGTTCTTATCATGACATTGTAGTAAAAAACCTCATCGTTCTTATCATTACATTGTACTGAAACCTCATCGTAATTATCATGACAGTGTACTGAAAACCTCATCGTTCTTATAATCACATTGTACTGAAAACCTCATCGTTCTTATCATTACATTGTACTGAAAACCTCATCGTTCTGATCATAACATTGTACTGAAAACCCAATCGTTCTTATAATCACATTGTACTGAAAACCTCCTCGTTCTTATCATAACTTTGTACTGAAAACCTATTCGTTCTCATCATAACATTGTACTGAAAACCTCATCGTTCTTATCATAACATTGTACTGATAACCTCATCGTTCTCATCATAACTTTGTACTGAAAACCTATTCATTCTCATCATAACATTGTACTGAAAACCTCATCGTTCTTATCATCACATTGTACTGATTACCTCATCGTTCTCATCATAACTTTGTACTGAAAACCTATTCGTTCTCATCATAACATTGTACTGAAAACCTCATCGTCTTCTCATCACATTGTACTGAAAACCTCATCGTTCTTAACATGACATTGTACTGATAACCTCATCATTCTTATCATAACATTGTACTGAAAACCTCATCGTTCTTATCATTATATTGTACTGATAACCTCATCGTTTTCATCATAACTTTGTACTGAAAACCTCATCGTTCTCATCATAACATTGTACTGAAAACCTCATCGTTCTTATCATCACATTGTATTGATAACCTCATCGTTCTCATCATAACTTTGTACTGAAAACCTATTCGTTCTCATCATAACATTGTACTGAAAACCTCATCGTTCTTGTCATCACATTATCCTGAAAACCTCATCGTTCTTAACATGACATTGTACTGATTACCTCATCATTCTTATCATGACATTGTACTGAAAACCTCATCGTTCTTATCATTACATTGTACTGATAACCTCATCGTTCTTATCATGACATTGTACTGAAAACCTCATCGTTCTTATCATTACATTGTACTGAAAACCTCATCGTTCTTATCATCACATTGTACTTAAAACCTCATCGTTCTTATCATAACATTGAAATGATAACCTCATGGTTCTTATAATCACATTGTACTGAAAACCTCATCTTTCTTATCATTACATTGTACTGAAGCCTTATGGTTCTTATCATTACATTGTACTGAAAATCTCATCGTTCTTTTCATTACATTGTACTGAAAACCTCATCGTTCTTATCATTACATTGTACTGAAAACCTCATCGTTTTTATCATTACATTGTACTGAAAACCTCATCGTTCTTATCATAACATTGTACTGAAAACCTCATCGTTCTCATCATAACATTGTACTGAAAACCTCATCGTTCTTATCATAACATTGTACTGAAGACCTCATCGTTCTTAACATGACATTGTACTGATAACCTCATCGTTCTTATCATGACATTGTAGTGAAAACCTCATCGTTCTTATCATTACATTGTACTGAAACCTCATCGTTCTTATCATGACAGTGTACTGAAAACCTCATCGTTCTTATAATCACATTGTACTGAAAACCTCATCGTTCTTATCATTACATTGTACTGAAAACCACATCGTTCTTATAATCACATTGTACTGAAAATCTCATCGTTCTTATCATTACATTGTACTGAAAACCTCATCGTTCTTATCAAAACGTACGATGACCTCATCATGCTCATCATAACATTGTACTGAAAACCTCATCGTTCTTATCATAACATTGTACTGATAACCTCATCGTTCTCATCATAACTTTGTACTGAAAACCTATTCGTTCTCATCATAACATTGTACTGAAAACCTCATCGTTCTTATCATCACATTGTACTGAAAACCTAATCGTTCTTAACATGACATTGTACTGATAACCTCATCATTCTTATCATGACATTGTACTGAAAACCTCATCGTTCTTATCATTACATTGTACTGATAACCTCATCGTTCTTATCATGACATTGTACTGAAAACCTCATCGTTCTTATCATTACATTGTACTGAAAACCTCATCGTTCTTATCATAACATTGTACTGATAACCTCATCGTTCTTATCATAACATTGTACTGAAGCCTTATCGTTCTTATCATAACATTGTAATGAAAACCTCATCGTTCTTATCATTACATTCTACTGATTACCTCATCATTCTTATCATAACATTGTACTGAAACCTCATCGTTCTTATCATGACAGTGTACTGATAACCTCATCGTTCTTATCATAACATTGTACTGATAACCTCATCGTTCTTATCATAACATTTAAATGATAACATCATCGTTCTTATCATGACATTTTACTGAAACATCGGGCGAAACACATCCAAATTTTCAAATCACAGCCTCACATACAGACAATGAACAAATGCTGCATGTAGTCACTGTGTAGGGAGTGTTCCTTAAGTTTGATTGTCAACTTGGCGAACAGCCTTTCATCAGTCTTCGAGGATTTTTAATTAAGCTTCATTTTACACGATACTAACAGCCCTCTAAAATCATGATAGATCTAGTCTATTAATTTAATGTCAAACAACACTTTCATCTTGAGACCATAATTATTGACCTTAGCAATATAAATGATACATGATACGCTTGTCACGGCATGAAGCCGTCAGGCTGGTAAACATTAACAGGTATAGACTAGGTCTAATGATATTATATTGCCTTGAGTAGCTCGGTGCAGGTTGAATTTACGGTTGTATCCGTCTGTATTATTGCCCAGAAGGGAGGTCATATTGAGTACAAGGTTTGATACATCATTAGTGAGTCAAGCACAGAACATGAGCCGGCGGACTAATGATGTCTCGGCCTGACTACACATCTGGAGGGTCTAATCTCACTTAAAGTGGCATCCCTGGATAGAACACGCATATTAAAATTTATTATATATATATATTTATATATATATATATATATATATATATATATATATATATATAAAATAAAGTTAGGGATGAAGAATTCCAAGCACTCAGTAACAGAGAGCCACTATTTACCACCGAATAGCTTTCTCAAGACAGATTTGGAAATATGGAAAAAAAAACCGTAGTATACACCTGGCATCGTTTCCGACAGTTCAAGACCTAAAACGATCAGTTTATATATATATATATATATATATATATATATATATATATATATAATAAATAAATAGATATATATATATATATATATATATATATATATATATATAATATATATGCCTTTTATTGCTAAAAATGTGCGGATATACCCCTCCCCCCTGAATTGACGTCCCTGCGTTTCCACTTTGTTACCGCTTCATGTGCTTCCAGGAAGATGACACGGCTGTCTCAGGAATGTTTAAATTACACCCAGTTCTAATTTAATTGTGACGTTATTACGAATGTTTTGCTCTTGTTAAGACCTTCTTACAATTATTTTTTCAGTTAATCGGGATCACGCTACAGAAGCAGCACCGTTTCTCATGGTGGTTGCCTCTCTAGATCCATTGCTCTCGCTTCGTTCACAGGTCTTTCCTTGTTTTTCACGTCCGTGCTTTAATGATTACCGCTCACATTATCCAGAAGACAAGCAAGACTTTAAATCACCTGCACCGTCTATCATTTTGATAATTGGTACGAAGTGTTGATATATTTATATAATTATATATAAAAAAACATAATGTTAATGGACCGTAAGTTAACCGTGATTACTATATTCATGCCCAGATTCACAAATTTTAATAGACGTTATTATAATTTACAGATAGGACAGATATTAAATCCTACAAATTGACAGTGTCCACAACAATGATCTTCTTGGACAGTTATATCTGGTTATTTCTAAGAACTGATTATTGAGAATGTCACAGAACAAGTTCTTATACCGTATTTCCTAGACGCACGGTGGTTTATTTTTCTGGGACATTGTTTTTCCCCGGCGACTAAATAAGGAATGCGACTATTTAAGGCCCTGCGTCCTCATCAAGGAAATACGTTAGATGTGGCAAAGTATGTATAGCTATAGAATTACGTTATTCTGAGCGTATATTACTTCCAGCAGTATCTGAGATATCTCAGCTTTATGTTCTTTCGCCTGTATTCACGCTAATACTGTCAAATGGTTCAATTGTGATAATCGTTATATAAGAACAAATGGGGATAAATTACCAGTTTAATCCATTAAAATGAATCTTGGGGTGTCCCCTGGCTGCAGGGTCCTATCCAGGATTTAGTAAAAGGAGGGGTTAAACCAAGGAGAACTAATCACAAAACCTTAAAAACGGTATCCAGGTCCGGAAAAGGGGGGTTCAGGCCGCAAATATTGGTCTGGAACCCTTTTAAAAAGTGTTTCGGCTGAAACTGGGCGGGGGGGAGGGGTACGGACCCCCTTGGCCCCCCTCCTGGATCCGCTTCTACTGTGGATATTTGTCTGATGTCGAGAACAATCATTCTTTTGTCTTGGCAAAAAAGATGTATTTTAAAGTTTTCCATGATTCCATGAATAACATTTGGATAACCGTATATCAACAGGACTAAGCAGATAAAACTGTATGTTAAGTTTGTTTAAAACATTTACAAAGCCAGAGGGATCGCATTTTATTATTATTATACTCTATTTGAGCCTTCTCTAGTAAGGATCCATTAAAATGTCTCATATCAAGGTTTTAGAATTAAGATTTATTTGGTTTATAGATAGGAATACATTGTTTTTACGACGAAAATGGAACCGTGCACCAACGAAAGGACTACCCTCTAGGAGTGCTTTTATAATGCACAGATGCAGTAACTCCTAATCATTTACTATGGTATTTTTTTTCTCACTTGATACAAAACTGCGAAATAATATCACAACTCTTACTGAAAGTTGTTACTGGTGAGTGAAACATTCATCCCAGTGTGTTGCTTGTCAAACAAAGGCTGGAGTTGCTGAGCCTCGGTTTGGCCAGCTTATTTCCTTACCGGGACGTTCCAGGAAACCTCAAAGGATGAACGAAATTCCTAGTGAATAAAGGATTCCTTCGGCACCTGCTTAGCCGCCAATCGAGGGGTCGCTGAGGATCACTGGCTGCTTAACACAACCACTAAGAAAAATTAAAACTTTTAAAATTCAACCATAAATTAATAACGGAGTCCTGATAATTGACTGTAACTTAAGAAAACAAAACATTTTAATATAAAAAAGTCTCGTCTCTTTTTTAGCACCGGCCGTGAGTAACATGTTGGGTAAAGTTACCTGCTTAGTGGGTCTACGTGCCAGAAAAGACTCACCGAGTGCGTCGAACGACATTTGCAACTTGTGAGAGATTGTTACATAAATAAAAGTGCGTTGGTTCATGGGATATTAAGTAATACTTAAAAATGAACGGTGTTTTTTAGGCTGTTTCGCGTCCGTTTCTATAGTTTTCTATCCTATGATTAGCAGCAGATGGCGCACTGCTTCGATCAAAATATGTCGTTTTTCATTTTGCCTGAACGATGTTTATATATGTATTGTGTAATGGGTTAGGCAGCCCCTGTGATTCTTCGGTTAAAAAGTTGAAGGTCAAGGTCACAGGTCACCGTCCTTCATGAAGAACTAAGGTTAAAGTTTTGTTTTTTTTGTTAAGCTCATTGCTCCAGTGCTCGTGAAGATATTTCAGTGGACTTGGTCTGCTGATTTATCGTGACAATGCCCAGATACATTCTCTCGTCACTCTTCATGCACCCATGTGTGACTTATATATCATGATATACCCAGGGTCCGTCCCTCCGCTGCGCTAACTTACAGGGGCTATGACGAAAGACACCATAACTCACACTGATTACTTACAAATACATTCCAAGTTCCATCATGGGCAAAACCCACGAATATTTAATGAGGTCACCAAGCCACTTAATGATATCACTGCGATAACCTACCATGAATGTGATTGCATGTTTTGATGAAGAAGAATTAACCAATAAATTAACCAATCTTAGATGACTTACCAAAAATTGATGGATTTTCATGAAAATCATTATCATTATTAACCAATATAACATATAGCATAAATATAATTTCTCTGCAAAATTCACATATATTTAACAAGGTGAAAGGTCACAAGACATAATAGTACATCAGCCAGAGGGTTCATCGGTACCAAACAGGTGACAATTGCTATCAATGTTTTTTTGAAAGGTGTATGTGTGTAGATAATAAAAATGCCTGATAGCAGTATGAAAGTGGTAGCTTTCTGTAAAATATCAGCCTGTTTTGAAATGTACTTGCACTGAAATAGCAATTTTGCAAGACACAGTTTTATATATATATTATTTAGTTATAACATCTTATATAATGCCTGTTTAAAAACAAGTTTGATGTCAGTTGATAGTAGGCATTTATAGCTTTCATCTGGTGTGTCATTCATGTATATAGCTTTCCAAATTCTAAAAATATGAATACTTTTCCTCACCCTGTATCATTGCAGTTTGTATAATTTGAGCTAATTTATTAAATAACACAAGGTGTATATCTGATAGGACCAACCGTGACTAGTTTGGTTTTATAAAGTTATTAATAAAGTCTGAAGTCTTTTAGCTGACAGAGAAAAACATGTCTGGCACCCAACTACAATTTGTTGATTTGGGCGTGGTCACAGAAAGGTGTTATTCCGTTCTTCAGTTAGCCGATAAATGTCCCATTGCCACAACTATCCGCAGAAAAAAAAATTAATGCCTGGCTGATGTTTTTGAGTACGTTTGTGTCGCACTTATTGATTCCTGATTGGTTAATCCTCCAAATTATTCCACGTGGCTGCTATCCAGGGCCGATGTATAGACTAAAACTCGGATGTCGCAAGCCGAATATCACACATGACATGTATGCAGGCACGGGTACTCGGCTAGTTGTTTGAATATATGATTTTTGCATGTCTCCGGTTGAAAAAAAGAAAAGGGCGACAAGTTATTTTTAGCAGTATATTTTTATTTGTATGTTTTTGTTATATTGGTGCCTAAGTCACTTGTGATATCGTACAAACTAGGCCGCCGTATCTGCACTTCTTGCCAAATTTGCTTTTTTTACACGAAAAATAAAAGAGCATTCGGCTGAGAGTGGGTTATGTTGTCTGTTGAAATATTTCTATGTAAATATTTCCAACAAAATTAACATATAAAACAAGGCAAGAGCAGTACATGTACCTACAACATTTTGTTTGGGTGGCACCATAAATAAATGATAGATATTGCAGTTTGCCTTTGTGTCAGGACCAATTGTGAAGCAGAGCTGTAAGTTCTGACAGGAGAGAGATTTCTAAATAAATATTTTTTTCTATAACGGAAACCAGATGCTTATTTGAATCGTGGGGCAAACAGTGTTTTAACGAGAATATATACCAGTTTGCAATATGGCCAGTAAGTGCAATAACTCATCCTGTTCCGGTTTTATGTTAATACAAAGTCCAGAAAATGCTAGTGATAAGCCCAAATTAATAAAATCAGTTGTTGAAGTTGAACAAATCTAATTTAATTCAAACTTGCTTGGACTCACGAGTTCAGGGTTTATGTTTCAAAGGTAAACCAACTTTACCGGATCGTAAGACATACATGGTTCGCCTTCGGCTATGTACTTGCACCAGGGAGTGCCATTGAGATCATTTTGTTTTAAACTTTAAAATGCAATTTTTCCACTGAACAGTCAAAGCAACATGTGTCCCTGTCATTCCACAGGTTTGAGGGAGCTCATGATAATTACTGACTGTTGTACTGGCCGAACAAATATAATATCAATGGGATGTATGGTTCTGCCCTTAAGAGAATATCATCTCTCGCTTAGTTGGATATAATTGTAACTGTTAGATCACAAAATGTAGATACATATTCTAAAACAATTTTGTTTTCATATTATTTTCTTTTATTTAAACATTTCAGTAGAAAAACACATGATAATAAACATGAAAGTAACTGATTTGTCATTCTTCTGGTGATTTTTAATTTAATTCCTTGCAAGTGCTTACTTTCTTATGACTTGATTTGGCAAGGTAGCCAGGCTAACTATAAGATATATTAGACTTGTAAAAGCCCCGATGATAATCCAAAATAAAAATGACGAAATGATTTTCATATTCCACTCGGTGTTATCTTTCCAACCATGCAAAACAGAACTCATCTGATTTGGTGTTTTTCTGTCAGAAGGCGATTGCATATTTATATGATTATGAAGTTATAAACTGATATTGCTTATTCCCCTTTAAACTAACATAGTTTTATTTTGGAACATGGAGTTTAAAATACACAAGGGCCTAGTTGTGAAATTATGTAACAAACAATTCTTTAAAGAGTCTTTATCACACAGCGAACATTCACGCTGAACAGTGAAACTTTATATAAGTAAACATATTCTATATCTTAAATACATTATAACCTGTTACCTCTTCTGTTTATTTTAAATGTTTAACTTTACTAAGTGTCCCGCTGGTCATAATGCTCAGCTGAATCTATATTGGTCAGTGATCTAATTCTTATCGACTAAGGAGAGTTTAAGAGAACCTGTATACACAACGTCTGAACATCCCAGGTCTAGCAATTACGAGTTGTGCCTTGATATAGATCACACTAATAATTACAGTCTGTCATTCACAAAAAGAAAAAAAAGTCTTACTTTTGCATTGTTCATAATCGCGAATAATGAAGGAACAATAGAGAGTAAAACTAAGGAAATACCATTTCAGATTAGTCCATTCTAATCGGTAAGCTACATATAGATTAAATTTTCTTACCATTCAGAAAAAAAAACTGGAAATGTACCGGTTTTGCTCACAGACGATAGATAAACATAAATGGTGCCATCTGTAGTTTATATACTTGTAAAAGTCACATTATCAATGTTTGGTCAAGCTCATTACAAATCTTAGGTAAAATCAACTTCCTGACTTGAGTAGGAAGAACTGAAAAAGATCATTTTGACTCAAGTCAACATAAGTGGCCAGACTTGCAACTGACACTGACATACTAGTTATGGGATCAATATGCTGGGTATTGGTCATAACATTATGAATACAAACACTTGTGATCAGCAAAGTTAAAATAGAGTAGAGATAAATCTTAAAATAATTCAGCACACCTCATTCTTATTTAGTCATCTTTTGACCATCTCCAATGGAATGAAATGAGTTATAATTTTTTGGCTTGCACAAGTTATTACAACCTATATAGCTTACAAACAAAATACCAGTCCAGTGATCAATATTACCACAGAACTTGGAGATGACAGTTGCGGCAGAACCTGCTGTATTCGGTTACCGACATAACGTTATATCTGTTGACGTATTGTATATATGGAGTATTTTTCTCAAGGGTGAGGCAGAAGCCATCCCTTTCCAGTCGCCACAACTTTTTAAAGGTTTCAGACAAAGTTTTGTGTCCTGGAAACCCCCCCCCCCCCCCTCTTTTTTCGGACCTAGGGACCATTTTACAACTTTGCCATCAGTCCTGGCGTGGACCCCCTCCATTTTAAACCCTCGATCTGCCCCTGTGAGGGTATTGTTTAAGTTTAACTATCGGTAAACACCTATTGATTATAAATGATACATCATTAAAAACATTATTTTGCTTGATATAAGTTTGGCATATAAAGTTTTATAAAGTATATTTATATTACAACTCCTTTGTCGTTTTTCCTAGGGTGAGTGTAACTATAAGAATGTATTACTTAAGCAGTAAACACCCAGTGGCCATAAATAGCATGTCATACTGAAGCGTATGGTTTAAGCTATCATTTGAGACCAAATTTGACTGGATACGTTTTGCATATTAGTAGTATGAGTCTTATATCTACTCGGAAGTCGGTGTCCTTGAGATGAAAAAAAATATATACGTCATCCGACATAAAACATCCATTTATTCACTGAAAGCTACCACTTTCATACTGCTATCAGGCATTTTTATTATCACACATGTATACCTATCAAGCACACATGGTGAAAATTTGTCACCAAAATGGTACCGATGATCCAAATTTTTGGGTCTGGCTGAAGTACTATAAGACTTGTGTATTATGCATCCTTGTGGTGCTCATGTTTTCCAAATGCCCAGTACCGGCGTGCCCTGCTCTCCTGGACTACTTGTTTCGAATAGGAGCAAGTGTATTTGCTATTCAAGTACTGTGCTTATATGTAATATATAGGTATAATGATATCAAATACACAAAATATCGTTTAGATTAGTTGTTATTTTATTCATACTTTTATACAATCTTCCTTCGGGTCCTTTGCTTCTCTGAATGTGATGCGACGTTAAAAAAATTGTCAATATCAGCGGAGCTTGAACTTGGTAGGGAGGGGCGCTTGGTGGGGCACAATAAATGATTAAAACTAAAATTTGATAGCTCCCGAGGCGTATATTTAGGTACATGAATTTAGTAAAGTTCATTGCCCTACGTTTTCGGGTCAATAATGACTATCCCGCCACTCCCACCATTAAGTTTGGTCCGGTGATGGTCAGATTATCTGATTAATTACTCTGACCTCAGTCAAGGAGGTTATGTTTCCACCTGAGTATGTTGGTTTGTTGGTCACATAGCAGGATTACACGAAAACGATAGGAAAGTGTACCATTGTGTAAAATGAGCCTGCAAGACTTTAGTACATTATGATTCGAATTTAGTTGGCCTGTTTTCCAGCAGGAGCTATGTGCTCTACTCAGGGCCGCTCTAACCGCAATATGTTTCAGGCGAGTAATTACCCTCATGTTTTAATTTTTAAGTTATTACTCATGGTCCACTCATTGACCTCCGGCGGCAGCATTTTTTTTTTACCTTCGTTTTTCGCCTCAGATATTTTCCATGACGTTAAAAGCTCACTTGATATTTCATCATAAGCGATTTTTTTTTAATGTCAGGCAAACAATCTATTACAAATACTTATACATAGTCTAGGTACACTGTGATACTAGTTATGTTTCACATGATCACACCATACATAGTATGACTGTACTTATTTACAAGTACTAGTTTTTACTCATATTTCAATTCACTCGATTTTTTTAATGCATATTTAGATATTTAGATATTTATGTGTCTTTCAGTGTTTTCAATATCCATTAATGTACTTTTAAATACAGCAAGCATAGCAGAATGCTAGCACTCCCTTTGTCTATACAAGACAGGTTTGACCAGCGGCAACATTTGGTTAATTAACATGTTATCTTCACCAACTTGTATTATGCCATATATGATTACAGATGGTGATATTGGTGGTAAATTAACATTATACTTCTGTAACCAGGATGTTATTTACAGGTAAAGGTTCTTAGCAAACATACAGTCCAGAAATGTAGTACCTTCTCTCTTTGCTCAAATCAAAATGAACATCAAGGGTTGTCCTTCAAATTCCACTTATACAACTGATCGTTTAGAGGAATGTAGATATTTAATATTTTTATTGAAACTCTCTAATATGAGTGTCTAAGGTACTTTTTTATATTCCACGATAAACATATTCCTATTTCACCTCGATACTATTTACTTGGTATTTCTGAGCTTTAGGAGTTTCCCCATATTTTCTCTAGCAAAGTCTTACACACACTTCAGCATTAAACGTATCCGATTTTTCTGAACCGTTCAAAGTTACAACACTGTCAACTTCTTTTCCCTCATCATGTACTAGTTCATACCCTATAAACCTGTTTCTCAAGGTTTTTGGAATAGCCTGGTTAAATGCCATCCAAAACATAAAATCAATGTGATTCATACATATATTCTTCTTCCATATTTTTCCCCATGGCTTCCATTTTCCATCATAATTTACCAGGTCTTTTATATAATATAATTTGCTACTTACATAATGTTTGTTGTATAGAGGTATGTTATTATTATATATAATATGCTTTGATATATGATATCTTCTGTCGATTCAGGCAAAACTGATACATATGAAGCTCACTGCTCTTAACATTTCAAACAAAATCTTAGCAATCCTTTAGGTTACTCATTCATATAAAAGTTTCCTCTGATACAGTTCAATCAGCCTATCTTCCTTAATTTGAAATTCAAAACTTTACTACTGGCAGATTCTTCTGAACAAAAAATGCGTTTAATCCACATTATTCTTTGTGTCTTTATTTTGCATTCAGTGTCTGGAAAATTGACCCCCCCCCCCCCCTTCTCATACTCTCCAATAATGGTTGCATATTTTACTTTAGGCCTCTTAGCGCTCCAAATAAAGTTACACAGTAGTCTTTTTAAATCCTGTACTGTAGTTTTCGGTGGTACTAATATATAAGTTACATAAAGTAGTTTTGTAATTTCCAATAAGCGTACCACCTGTGCGCTGCCATATATTGTAAGAGTTCTGCTTTTCCACATGTTAAATGTGGTTGCCAATTAAAATTCTCCAATACCTTATCTTTTATTGGCCCAATACAAGTTGCCTCTGACTTGGTGCGATTCATTTTAAGTGACGAATAATATTCAAACATTTGCTGCACTTCAAGAACCTTGCTCAATGAATCAACATCCTTAACTAAAACAATTGTGCCATCTGCAAACATACACATTTTGACAAGTGGTATTTCCAATCTGTATTCCATGAATATCTTTATATTGTCTTATCATTATATTCAATATTTCAAAAAACAATATTAAATATTAATAATAATATAAATCTGTATATCGTAATCTAATATTAGTATTTTAAAGATGCCAAAATAAAATCATGATCTACACTGTCGAAAACAGATTCTAAATCAGCTGCATACATTATCCCTGGGAGTGTCTCTTCAGCAGTATAGTACATTATATCCCAAATCAATCTCATAGGTTCTCCGATATATCGACCTTTTATAAATGCATACTTATCAGGCTTTATAAATTTATGCAGATATTTTTCAATGCTTATCATTTTTACATCAACATTTAACAAGCAGATCGGTCTCCAGCCATTCAAATAGTTTAAATCCTTTCCTGGTTTAGAAATTAATTGTACAGGTTTGTCTTTGTGTTGATGTCAACGATCCAGTATCATAGTTTTCATTTATACATTAAGTTGAATACTATTCAAGATCATAAAATAATGCTATGTAGAATTATAGAACCGTCATTTCTTAGAGTTTTGTTATTTTTCATAGACTTTAAACATATATACACCTCACTTTTGGTGATGTTTGCCCCTCATGACTCAGCTTCTATATCATTTATTTTATTCTTCGGCGTTTGAGTCTTAGAAAAAAATCTTGCAACTCAGTTTCATTTTCCCTATATTTGTCTTCAAATGTGTTTTAAATAAATCTCATAACATCTTTGGAATCTATAATATATTCACCATAACAATAAATTTGTCTAATTACAGAGTTATTTTATTTCTTTCTCAAGGTTTAAAAATACCTAGACCCCTTTTCTCCCTGTTGGAGCCACTGAGCCTTTGACCTGATTATAACTCCTCGTGTGATGTTGTCGTAATGTTCCTGTTACTTTTGCTTTGTTGTGTGGTATAAATCTTGCGTTTCAGGTGTATCAGAACATCTTAATTCTTGTTCAAGTTTAGCAACTTTATTTTCAAAACTCACTTTATTTTCTTTGAGTCGTTTAGCCTTGATTTACTTTACTTTATCGTGAACTCTCTAATTTTGCATTTTAGATATTCCCATTTTGTCTTTGCCTTTTCAGTATTCATTTCCTGTTTCCATTCACTGATGTTTTCCTTAATCAATTTCAAATAGTCAGTATCATTTAATAATTCATTGCTCATACACCAGTGAGGTCTAATTTTGTTATCTTTGCTGGAGTTTACATATAGTAAAATTGTTGAATGGTCTGTGCTAACAGATCGAATTATATCACGTTTTGTAACAAAAGACTGCAACGTGTTTGTTATTAAAAATAATCTAGACGTCTCTGAATTAAAGGAGTATTTGATCGCCAAGTAAAGGCATTTATGTTTTCATGCTTGAGACGCAATATATTACACAGGTTTAAAGCTTCCATAATAGTTGTTATTTTATTGACAGGATTATGTTTAACAGTGGCCCTTCCTCAATCTACGTCAAGTTCTGTAAGAGGTATATTAAAGTCACCGCCCCATATAATCTGTACATCTGTTTCCATATTCAGTTTTGACAGTTCAGTGAGGATCATTTTATAAAATTTGACTTGCTGAATTCCATGGTTTGGCGCATATGTGTTTACAAGCAGTCAGGAAAACCATTAATTTAACATTCCACAATGATATACCTCCCAGAAAGATCTGTATATTTATTATTTCTCTTAATTCCAGATTCTTGTCAATTAAAGTACATACATCACAATACTTTGCATTTCCATGTGAAAAATACATTACTCCTCGCCACTGATTAGACCATGTATTCTTGTAAAAAGCTTACACTGTTGTTATTATTTTGTTTGACTAACCAATTTAAGATTTGTCTTCTCTTCATATATTTCTAATTCCCCTGACGTTTAATTAGAGGAGTTGGAATTTAATATTATCTGCCATCAAAATAATAAGTTGAAATGAAACATTTTGAATCTATAGGTTAGTTATAATATGAAGATTTCTTATTTATATCATCAAGCATCATAATCATTAGTGTTACATTAAAATTACAGGCCTTCATGTCAATGATCACAATGACTAAACACAATATACGTAAGTTTAAAACCATATGGTCATTTTTCCTTGCCTGGCTTTATGTTAATTCTTATATTTACAATATCAAGCAACTATAATTAACTGATCCAAAGATTGTCCATATCTGATCTGTATAATCCCTCATCTGAAATCCTTCATGAAAACTTTCCCATCCGAAGTCCACGCCTTTTTGATTCTTTGGTCATTTTTCCTCAGTTGTCAGCTCATGAAGCTCTTTGCACAAATCATCAACTATTACTACTTTTTATCCTTTGCATTTTCTCCTTTACTTCATTATTATTCTTTGACCTCTCTTCTCAGAAATGTGACAATAATTGCCTTGGGTCCCTTTCCAGGAGCAGCATTATTTCCAGTATATTTACCATTTCTATTGGCAGCATCAATATTTTTTCGGTCAACGTCAACTCCAAGTTTTCTGTGCAAAACTTCCGCACAATTTCTTTGCAGTTTTCTACTCCTATTTTATCTTGATCCCTCTCTCTGCTTTTCTAGAGTACTGTTCAAGTTCAACTGACCTCCTCTGAGCCTTTCTAGCTTCTGTGCAGGACATGTTTGTCACCACTTCTAAATGAGCAACCTGATCTGATAATCTTTTAATGTCACTTTTTCAAGCCTTCATTTTCACTTCCAGGTGTCATGACTTTACTTTCTAACAGCTGAGCTGTTTAATCAAATCCTGCTGTGATTTGTTTTAATATTTTTTTCCTCCAACTCATTCAGTATTTCTCTTAATGTGTCTGTAGTAAGTGCCATTTTATCAGCTGATTTTCCCTTTCTATCTGAAAGATTAAACCTCTGATATATGTGGGCTACTAGGGGAAGAAGAAGAAGAACTGGATACTGTTGATCTTGATCTTTTAGATTTTCCGTAAATAACACAGAAAACACATGAGCTTGAGTTATTATTATTATAACAAATACAAAATAAGTGAATGTTGTATCAAGACTCGGGAAGGCATAGATTCAAAACCACTTAAGAACAAACAAAATCTTAACATTAAATATTAAATCATGATTCTCAACGTTTTAAAATGCCAGGCAGAGGAGTTGAAATTACAAAGTGTGTCTACTCTCTTTTACTGCACCAGGTGACCCCTTTGTAGACCTTTTCATTTATTTACATAACTCTCAAGAGCTGGGGGTCTGTGATGTGGTCGTCAGATAAACTGATCCGTTTAGCTGCGCGGCATCAGTTGACTCGTTGTCTGACATAGCCTTATGAATCAGTCGCGTTTGTCTTCTATAAAAAACATCAGTAATCTTCATTAAAGATTAGTTTCATGTTTCCAAATGTTTAAATCCAGTGACACAAAAGATTATGCTAATTATTATTATTATTATTATTATTATTATTATCATCATCTTTAATAATAATAATAATAATAATAATAATAATAATAATAATAATAATAATAATAATAAAATAATAATAATAATAATAATAATAATTATTATTATTATTATTATTATTATTATTATTATTATTATTATTATAGAAAGACAGACAGCTAAAGAGGCAGAGAGAAAATGAAAGGACGATATACTAGGAGGGACACGAGAGAGAGAATAAACTTCGAATAAAACTAATTATTTTAATCACTATTCTAAAGGCATTTAAATTAAAGTGTATACTAGTATACCCTCAGGACAGTCTAATTACGGTGAAACAATGGAGTCTACATTGAATCTTCATGGTGAAACTTAATATTATCGGGATGCCTCTCTCTCTCTCTCTCTTACACACGCACCATCACACATTAAAACACAATTTCTGTCTGTGCTGGTTATATCTTTTTGAAAATCGTGATAGAGGTGTCTAAGGTTATGTTTATGGAAAACTACACGTCTAGACGTTACTAGTTACGACACATTAAAAGGACAGAAAGACTACAATCCACAACACATTAATATGCCGCAACTAAAACCATCGGGTTTCTCGTGCAAAAACAACACAAATGGCCTTAATTTCACAGAAAGTAGACGGAGTCCAGTATCCCGCTTGACGAGGCAGCATCAATTGGACATTACCAGCTCGTTAAACACATCAGTTATTTTGTGCAATTGGAAACTTCCTGGGTTATGTGTATCTGATGGAAGTTTGTGAGCCAGCTGATGTCAGCGTTACGCGAGTCAGTCAAAAAGCCAAAAAGAGACAATGGTCTTCTCAAATCCGCGTGCTGTTGCCACGTTACTTGGCTCTAAATGAAACATGAGCACCAAATGGAAGTATGCATTATGTAGAAACCGGTTCAGAGTAGAGACGGAACTAACGTGGAACAAGGGGTAGGGCACCATCAGGTGTTAGTATTAGCATCACCTGTGATACATATATAAACATTGATTTGTCCCTATTTCTTACAAGTTCGAAATATAAAGCCACACTGGGTTGCAGCAAAACAGAAACCACATTGATAACTAGAAAGGCACAATTAAAGAAAGTACACCTATACAAGACAAACAATCCTCCTTGCTCCGCTCCTGTTCACGGATCCATACCAGAGTTTCACGTCATCTTCCCTGGCCCATGCTCACTCCTTCCACAAAGCATCGGAGACATCCGTGTTGTAGTTTTGTGTTATCTCGCCAACAGACAAAGCAGGTGACTAAAGGTCGAGCACTTGCCGGAAGGTGAAATATAAAGACAGACAGAGAAACAGGAAGACAGGGAATGAGTGAAAAAAGTATTTTGACTGAGCAATGTTCTGGGAGAGCAGAAACAATAACAAGTTTATGTATTTATGCTGATATTTAAATGTCGGGGACGAACGAACAGACATAATGACATAACATGTTTCCTTATTGTCTTTAAACTGTATGCCTTTCATAAGCATTGCTTAAACGATGTGGACTCCAGAGTGATATATATCAGACCAAAGAACAAGGAGAAGTTGACAACAACAAACTATCAGTCAGATATACTAACAGACTGACACAATATGGATGACGGGTGACCAAGCCTCATAATGGAAAATGCATGGACAAATAAAATGAGCTATAGTTTGTGTAGATAGGACAATATTTGACGAAGTTATGAGCAAAATAATATATTTGGGGTTTTCATTGACCTTGACCTTTGACCTATCTTAAATAACAAACAAAAGGCTAATAGGAGATTTTTGTCTCTCAGTTGTATAATTTTCAAAGCGATTGCTCGAGAAATCTCTTAATATCTGGTTTGACCAGAAACGGTACGAGATTTCGCGAGATTTTGTAAAAGTTAAACAGACAGAATGCTGCCTGAAGCAAAACACTAGACCTTTCTAGCTTTAAAAGTGACAAAGTTAGGAAAATGAAACCCCATATTTATGAATATTACGAATTGATGCAGCTACACATAAGACTTCTAGAACATCAGTGGTTACACCAACAGTATAATATTAAGAGGGACTGCTAAAAAATGATGGCCTGCGGTTTGCCATATGTCAGACAAAAGAACAAACAGGGAGGTGAATTTTATGACAACTGACACACGGACAGATAAACAGACCCCTTCACACATCTGAAATGACAATGGACCAGTCCATTTCATGGAGAAAGCAAAGAGGATCAAAATGAGCTATAGCTTATGTAATTAGGCCTCTTTTAACGAAGTTATGACGAAAATAAATTTTGGACGTTTGTCGATGACCTTGACCTGTGACCTACATTGACAAAAAAATAGGCTTCCAGATTTTTTAATTGACAATCAAGTGTGTAAGTTTAAAAGCGATTACTGCAAAATTGTGGCCAGTGGAGTGAGGACTAACAAACAAACATCATGACAAACACACAAACAGCCCAACATACGCAACTGACCTACATGCTTGCAAAATCTTCTATTTCCAGCAGGCAACAAACCAATCAACAAAAAAATTACAGACACGGTTGAAAACGTAAGCGTCTTGGTGAAAATATTGTTCAGATATTTAAGAACAAGAGGTTATTTAGAGAGCACGAACGCCTGATTTTTATCTAGATAATATATATATATATATATATATATATATATATATATATATATATATATGGACAAATGTGACAAACTCTCATGGACAGATTTGAAGACCTTGCCTTAACATTTCAGAGAAATGGTCCAGTAACTACTTGTAATATCGTTTATCGTTTGTGCAGTCAATGAACAACATATCTTGTGCATATGAGCATACACCTGAATTAAACCAATACATGGAGTGCATTTGTCAGCCTTGACTTCTCCGACTCTGACTCGACTGTCTGTTGTTTTCAGGAGGATGAACGCAGCCTGTGTCCCAGTGAATGGTCCACTGAGCTTAGCGCTGACCAGCCTCACTATGGCTCCGTGGTCCTCCAGCTGAACGAGGCTAACCGTGAGGCTGAGGGGATATGTGACTTCATCAAAAAAGCGGGAGAAATACTCCAGGGGACAAGTTCGTAAATCTAATATTATATTTTATATTATATTATTTTATTCTAAATTATATTGTATTATATTATATTATTTATATAATTTATATTATATTGATTTATAATATATTATATTATACATATCTACACATATTTCCATTTGCTTCAGCTTTATACATCTAGCCAGAAAGTTTAACTTATTCAAGTGAGTAAATCCACGCAAACTTATTTGATAAGAACATGTATAAATAATAAACCTTGTTTTATTTTTTGTTTATTGTTGCTATGTTAAAACTATCATTAATCCTTACATAGGTGAGTTGCTCACAAATAAAAAGGGAAAGGAGCATTTTATATATAATAAAATTAACATGTAATGTGCCTTACAATGTGCCATGTGATTTCATTATGTCACGGTGTCTGTTATTTAGTCTGTCTAAAAATCCATTAGAAAATCTTAAAATCTTGTTTTCAGCGAGTCTGAGCGTGTTCCGATGTATGTTCATGACTCAGATACATCCTGTTTTCAGCGTGTCTAAGCGTGTTTCTCTGTATGTTAATGCCACTGACACATCTTGTTTTCAGCCTGTCTCACCCTGTTCCTCTGTATGTTCATGACTCTGATACATCCTGTTTTCAGCGTGTCTGAGCGTGTTCCACTGTATGTTCATGACTCTGAAGCATCCTGTTTTCAGCGTGTCTGAGTCTGTTCCTGTGTATGTTCATGACTCTGATACATCCTGTTTTCAGCGTGTGTCAGCGTGTTCTTCTGTATGTTCATGACTCTGATACATCCTGTTTTCAGCGTGTCTGAGCGTGTTCCACTGTATGTTCATGACTCTGATACAACCTGTTTTCAGCGTGTCTGAGCGTGTTCCACTGTATGTTCATGACTCTGATACATCCTGTTTTCAGTGTGTCTGAGCGTGTTCCAATGTATGTTCATGACTCTGATACAACCTGTTTTCAGCGTGTCTGAGCGTGTTCCACTGTATGTTCATGACTCTGATACATCCTGTTTTCAGCGTGTCTGAGCGTGTTCCAATGTATGTTCATGACTCTGATACAACCTGTTTTCAGCGTGTTCGACCGTGTTTCTTTGTATGTTCATGACTCTGATGCATCCCGTTTTCAGCGTGTCTGAGCGTGTACCAATGTATGTTAATGCCTCTGACACATCCTGTATCAGCGTGTCTGAGCGTGTTCCTCTGTATGTTAATGCCTCTGACACATCCTGTTTTCAGCGTGTCTGACCTTGTTCCATTGTATGTTTATGACTCTGATACATCCCGTTTTCAGCGTGTCTGAGCGTGTACCTATGTATGTTCATGACTCTGATACATTCTGTTTTCAGCGTGTCTAAGCGTGTTCCTCTGTATGTTCATAACCCTGATACGTCCTGTTTTCAGCGTGTCTAAGCGTGTTCCACTGTTTGTTCATGACTCTGATACATCCTGTTTTCAGCGTGTCTGAGCGTGTCCCACTGTATGTTCATGACTCTGATACAGCCTCTTTCAGCGTGTTCGACCGTGTTCCACTGTATGTTCATGACTCTGATACATCCTGTTTTCAGCGTGTTCGACGGTGTTCCTTTGTATGTTCATGACTCTGATACATCCTGTTTTCAGCGTGTCTGACCTTGTTCCACTGTATGTTCATGACTATAATACAACCTCTTTCAGCGTGTTCGACCGTGTTCCACTGTATGTTCATGACTCTGATACATCCTGTTTTCAGCGTGTCTGACCTTGTTCCACTGTATGTTCATGACTCTGATACAACCTGTTTTCAGCGTGTTCGACCCTGTTGTTTGTATGTTCATGACTCTGATACATCCCGTTTTCAGCGTGTCTGAGCATGTACCAATGTATGTTAATGCCTCTGACACATCCTGTTTTCAGCGTGTCTGACCTTGTTCCACTCTATGTTAATGCCTCTGACACATCCTGTTTTCAGCGTGTCTGATCGTGTTCCTCTGTATGTTCATGACTCTGATACATCCTTTTTTCAGCGTGTCTCAGCGTGTTCCTCTGTATGTTAATGCCTCTGACACATCCTGTTTTCAGCGTGTCTGAGCGTTTTCCTCTGTATGTTCATGACTCTGACACATCCTGTTTTCAGCGTGTCTGAGCGTTTTCCTCTGTATGTTCATGACTCTGATACATCCCGTTTTCAGCGTGTCTCAGCATGTACCAATGTATGTTAATGCCTCTGACACATCCTGTTTTCAGCGAGTCTAAGCGTGTTCCACTGTTTGTTCATGACTCTGATACATCCTGTTTTCAGCGTGTCTGAGCGTGTCCCACTGTATGTTCATGACTCTGATACAGCCTCTTTCAGCGTGTTCGACCGTGTTCCACTGTATGTTCATGACTCTGATACATCCTGTTTTCAGCGTGTTCGACCGTGTTTCTTTGTATGTTCATGACTCTGATACATCCTGTTTTCAGCGTGTCTGACCTTGTTCCACTGTATGTTCATGACTATAATACAACCTCTTTCAGCGTGTTCGACCGTGTTCCACTGTATGTTCATGACTCTGATACATCCTGTTTTCAGCGTGTCTTACCTTGTTCCACTGTATGTTCATGACTCTGATACAACCTGTTTGCAGCGTGTTCGACCCTGTTGTTTGTATGTTCATGACTCTGATACATCCCGTTTTCAGCGTGTCTGAGCATGTACCAATGTATGTTAATGCCTCTGACACATCCTGTTTTCAGCGTGTCTGACCTTGTTCCACTCTATGTTAATGCCTCTGACACATCCTGTTTTCAGCGTGTCTGATCGTGTTCCTCTGTATGTTCATGACTCTGATACATCCTTTTTTCAGCGTGTCTCAGCGTGTTCCTCTGTATGTTAATGCCTCTGACACATCCTGTTTTCAGCGTGTCTGAGCGTTTTCCTCTGTATGTTCATGACTCTGACACATCCTGTTTTCAGCGTGTCTGAGCGTTTTCCTCTGTATGTTCATGACTCTGATACATCCCGTTTTCAGCGTGTCTCAGCATGTACCAATGTATGTTAATGCCTCTGACACATCCTGTTTTCAGCGAGTCTAAGCGTGTTCCACTGTTTGTTCATGACTCTGATACATCCTGTTTTCAGCGTGTCTGAGCGTGTCCCACTGTATGTTCATGACTCTGATACAGCCTCTTTCAGCGTGTTCGACCGTGTTCCACTGTATGTTCATGACTCTGATACATCCTGTTTTCAGCGTGTTCGACGGTGTTCCTTTGTATGTTCATGACTCTGATACATCCTGTTTTCAGCGTGTCTGACCTTGTTCCACTGTATGTTCATGACTATAATACAACCTCTTTCAGCGTGTTCGACCGTGTTCCACTGTATGTTCATGACTCTGATACATCCTGTTTTCAGCGTGTCTGACCTTGTTCCACTGTATGTTCATGACTCTGATACAACCTGTTTTCAGCGTGTTCGACCCTGTTGTTTGTATGTTCATGACTCTGATACATCCCGTTTTCAGCGTGTCTGAGCATGTACCAATGTATGTTAATGCCTCTGACACATCCTGTTTTCAGCGTGTCTGACCTTGTTCCACTCTATGTTAATGCCTCTGACACATCCTGTTTTCAGCGTGTCTGATCATGTTCCTCTGTATGTTCATGACTCTGATACATCCTTTTTTCAGCGTGTCTCAGCGTGTTCCTCTGTATGTTAATGCCTCTGACACATCCTGTTTTCAGCGTGTCTGAGCGTTTTCCTCTGTATGTTCATGACTCTGACACATCCTGTTTTCAGCGTGTCTGAGCGTTTCCTCTGTATGTTCATGACTCTGATACATCCCGTTTTCAGCGTGTCTCAGCATGTACCAATGTATGTTAATGCCTCTGACACATCCTGTTTTCAGCGAGTCTAAGCGTGTTCCACTGTTTGTTCATGACTCTGATACATCCTGTTTTCAGCGTGTCTGAGCGTGTCCCACTGTATGTTCATGACTCTGATACAGCCTCTTTCAGCGTGTTCGACCGTGTTCCACTGTATGTTCATGACTCTGATACATCCTGTTTTCAGCGTGTTCGACCGTGTTTCTTTGTATGTTCATGACTCTGATACATCCTGTTTTCAGCGTGTCTGACCTTGTTCCACTGTATGTTCATGACTATAATACAACCTCTTTCAGCGTGTTCGACCGTGTTCCACTGTATGTTCATGACTCTGATACATCCTGTTTTCAGCGTGTCTTACCTTGTTCCACTGTATGTTCATGACTCTGATACAACCTGTTTGCAGCGTGTTCGACCCTGTTGTTTGTATGTTCATGACTCTGATACATCCCGTTTTCAGCGTGTCTGAGCATGTACCAATGTATGTTAATGCCTCTGACACATCCTGTTTTCAGCGTGTCTGACCTTGTTCCACTCTATGTTAATGCCTCTGACACATCCTGTTTTCAGCGTGTCTGATCGTGTTCCTCTGTATGTTCATGACTCTGATACATCCTTTTTTCAGCGTGTCTCAGCGTGTTCCTCTGTATGTTAATGCCTCTAACACATCCTGTTTTCAGCGTGTCTGAGCGTTTTCCTCTGTATGTTCATGACTCTGACACATCCTGTTTTCAGCGTGTCTGAGCGTTTTCCTCTGTATGTTCATGACTCTGATACATCCCGTTTTCAGCGTGTCTCAGCATGTACCAATGTATGTTAATGCCTCTGACACATCCTGTTTTCAGCGAGTCTAAGCGTGTTCCACTGTTTGTTCATGACTCTGATACATCCTGTTTTCAGCGTGTCTGAGCGTGTCCCACTGTATGTTCATGACTCTGATACAGCCTCTTTCAGCGTGTTCGACCGTGTTCCACTGTATGTTCATGACTCTGATACATCCTGTTTTCAGCGTGTTCGACCGTGTTTCTTTGTATGTTCATGACTCTGATACACCCTGTTTTCAGCGTGTCTGACCTTGTTCCACTGTATGTTCATGACTCTGATACAACCTCTTTCAGCGTGTTCGACCGTGTTCCACTGTATGTTCATGACTCTGATACATCCTGTTTTCAGCGTGTCTGACCTTGTTCCACTGTATGTTCATGACTCTGATACAACCTCTATCAGCGTGTTCGACCGTGTTCCTTTGTATGTTCATGACTCTGATACAACCTGTTTTCAGCGTGTTCGACCCTGTTGTTTGTATGTTCATGACTCTGATACATCCCGTTTTCAGCGTGTCTGAGCATGTACCAATGTATGTTAATGCCTCTGACACATCCTGTTTTCAGCGTGTCTGACCTTGTTCCACTGTAGTTAATGCCTCTGACACATCCTGTTTTCAGCGTGTCTGTTCGTGTTCCTCTGTATGTTCATGACTCTGATACATCCTGTTTTCAGCGTGTATCAGAGTGTTCCTCTGTATGTTAATGCCTCTGACACATCCTGTTTTCAGCGTGTCTGAGCGTGTTCCTCTGTATGTTCATGACTCTGACACATCCTGTTTTCAGCGTGTCTGAGCGTGTTCCTCTGTATGTTAATGCCTCTGACACATCCTGTTTTCAGCGTGTCTCAGCGTGTTCCTCTGTATGTTCATGACTCTGACACAACCTGTTTTCAGCGTGTCTGAGCGTGTTCCTCTGTATGTTCATGACTCTGACACATCCTGTTTTCAGCGTGTCTGAGCGTGTTCCTCTCTATGTTCATGACTCTGATACATCCTGTTTTCAGCGTGTCTCAGCGTGTTCCTCTGTATGATAATGCCTCTGATACATCCTGTTTTCAGCGTGTCTGAGCGTGTTCCTCTGTATGTTCCTGACCCTGATATATCCTATTTTCAGCGTGTCTCAGCGTGTTCCTCTGTATGTTTATGACTCTGATACATCCTGTTTTCAGCGTGTTTGAGCGTGTTCCTCTGTATGTTTATGACTCTGATACATCCTGTTTTCAGTGTGTCTGAGCGCGTACCCCCTTATGTTTATGCCTCTGATACATCCTGTTTTCAGCGTGACTCAGCGTGTTCTCCTGAAGGTGCATGACTTCCCCTAGGTCCTGTTTTCAGCGTGTGTCAGCGTGTTCTTCTGTATGTGCATGACTCTGATACATCCTGTTTTCAGCGTGTCTGAGCGTGTTCCTCTCTATGTTCATGACTCTGATACATCCTGTTTTCAACGTGTCTGAGCGTGTTCCTCTGTATGTTCATGACTCTGATGCATCCTGTTTCCAGCGTGTCTGAGCGTATTCTTCTTTATGTTCATGACTCTGATACATCCCGTATTCAGCTTGTCTGAGCTGTTCTTCTGTATGTTCATGACTCTGATACATCCTGTTTTTAGTGTGTCTAAGCTGTTCTTCTGTATATTTATGCCTCTGATACATCCTGTTTTCAGCGTGTCTCAGCGTGTTCTTCTGAAGGTGCATGACTTCCCCATGTTCCTGTTTTCAGCGTTTGTCAGCGTGTTCTTCTGTATGTCCCTGACTCTGATACATCCTGTTTTCAGCGTGTCTGAGCTGTTCTTCTTTATATTTATGCCTCTGATACATCCTGTTTTCAGCCTGTCTCAGCGTGTTCTTCTGAAGGTGCATGACTTCCCCTAGTTCCTGTTTTCAGCGTTTGTCAGCGTGTTCTTCTGTGTGTGCCTGACTCTGATACATCCTGTTTTCAGCGTGTCTGAGCGTGTTCCTCTGTATGTTCATGACTCTGATGCATCCTGTTTCCAGCGTGTCTGAGCGTATTCTTCTTTATGTTCATGACTCTGATACATCCCGTATTCAGCTTGTCTGAGCTGTTCTTCTGTATGTTCATGACTCTGATACATCCTGTTTTTAGCGTGTCTAAGCTGTTTTTCTGTATATTTATGCCTCTGATACATCCTGTTTTCAGCGTGTCTCAGCGTGTTCTTCTGAAGGTGCATGACTTCCCCTAGTTCCTGTTTTCAGCGTTTGTCAGCGTGTTCTTCTGTATGTGCATGACTCTGATACATCCTGTTTTTTAGCGTGTCTGAGCGTGTTCCTCTGTATGTGCATGACTCTGATACATCCTGTTTTCAATGTGTCTGAGCGTGTTCCTCTGTATGTTCATGACTCTGATGCATCCTGTTTCCAGCGTGTCTGAGCGTATTCTTCTTTATGTTCATGACTATGATACATCCCGTATTCAGCTTGTCTGAGCTGTTCTTCTGTATGTTCATGAATCTGATACATCCTGTTTTTAGCGTGTCTAAGCTGTTTTTCTGTATATTTATGCCTCTGATCCATCCTGTTTTCAGCGTGTGTCAGCGTGTTCTTCTGAAGGTGCATGACTTCCCCTAGTTCCTGTTTTCAGCGTGTGTCAGCGTGTTCTTCTCTATGTGCCTGACTCTGATACATCCTGTTTTCAGCGTGTCTGAGCGTGTTCCTCTCTATGTTCATGACTCTGATACATCCTGTTTTCAATGTGTCTGAGCGTGTTCCTCTGTATGTTCATGACTCTGATGCATCCTGTTTCCAGCGTGTCTGAGCGTATTCTTCTTTATGTTCATGACTCTGATACATCCCGTATTCAGCTTGTCTGAGCTGTTCTTCTGTATATTTATGACTCTGATACATCCTGTTTTCAGCGTGTCTGAGCGTGTTCCTCTGTATATTCATGACTCTTCCACTGGCAATGGTCGTCATCGGTAAGTAAAAGTATCTAAACTTACCTAGGATCTGTTGCCATGCAGCGGGTAGACTGGTAACAAGCGCCATATTGACCCGCTATATTTATTATGATAAGTAGTAGTGTACCCTTAAATGTTTATTTCCCTTAGGGAAATTCCCCTTTTGACAAATGACTCTGAGAAAGCCCCTTTGCGAATTTATATCAAAGTACTTATGAATTGTGAAAAAAATTGTTCTCCGCAGTTCAACGCCAAAAACAGGGATGTGTATATGTGGAAATGTGTGTTAATATGTGTGAGCGAGTGTGTATAAGGTGTTGCAGGTGTGTGTGTGTCTGACGTTTGTTGTTCAGTGCTTGTCGGTGTTAAAATATTTTCAAACAAAATGCAGAAAAATTTACATGAGATTACGCACATTTGAGGAAGTTGCTGAATGCAGTATTTATATGAATATCGACCGATCGACCGGACTTCAAACTCAAAAGGAATATATGAATGTCGACCGGACTTCCAATAGGGCATTATATGAATGTCGTCCTGACTTTCAACATTAGAACAATTTTTTAATACATAATGTCGACCTGACTTCCAAAATCAGAACAATTATTTAATATGTGTCGTCTTGATTTCCAACATTAAGGCAATGTATGAATGTCGACCTGACCTCCAACATTAGAGCAATATATACATGTCGACCTGACTTCCAACATCAGAACAATTATTTAATATATAATGTCGACCTGACTTCCAGCATTAGAGCAATATATGAATGTCGACCAGACTTCCAACATCAGAACATTTATTTAATACATAATGTCGACCTGACTTCCAGCATTAGAACAATTATTTAATATATGTCGACTTGATTTCCAACATTAAAGCAATATATGAATGTCCGGTCGGCCAGATTTTTTATATTAGAGCAATTTATGAATGTCTACCAGTCTTTCAACATTAGAACAATACATGAATGGTGACCTGAGTTCCAACATTAAATCATCGTAGGACTTGAAGTTTTAATTACACTGACGTATAACATGTTGAAAAAATGCAAAGTACGAAAGGCTGATATTAAATCAAGAGTGTATACCACGCCCGTAGCATTGTAAAGCTGAAGTACCTAAAAATTCTAGCTGTCGGTGTGCACGCCAAATTTGAGTATAAATCTCGCCATACCTCGCCAGGAAGTTACAATCGCTATCTATCAGCCTGACTATTCGTGAATTACAGAAAAGCATATTGTTGAACTATCAGGATAATAATTAAAAGAGTATCACTGTTTGAATTAATAGCAATCAAGAATGCAAGTGAGGGAGAACCCTTTATACTCTGTAAAAGACATTCAGTGAAAGAAAACTTTCAGTGTGACTTATGACCTTTGGCCTTCTTAGATACGCGTATATTTTGTAGCCAAATGCTGTCAGATGATAAACTATTTGTTAATATGTATATTGATTTCATGAAAATCAAAGGCGTATACAAAGTGATTAATTTGCTTAATCAGTTTCATCGAAGTTTTAGAACTATTGAAGAAATAAAAATCCTCATGAATTTTAGTTTATAATAAAGACGAGTGGAATCAAAAATCAAGGCCGGAAATGCCACGTTATTTAAATATAGGCCTAGCTTGTGACGAGTGATAGAAAAATGAGTTCTTAACTGCATCATCCTTTATATATATTGACCAATATTTGATGTCTTTCAGGTGTTAAATATTTGAATGAGTGCCCCAAGGAACCCAAAATACCCATTTACCTTCTGGTGGGCGGATGCGTTGGCCTCTTGAAATTATTCTCGTTACTATGGCAACAAGTGCGTTCGAGAAAATACGAAAAACTGGACGAAGGCCTGAGCCCGGAAGAAGGCGACCTATTTGATGCCGAGAGTTCGCAGTTCATGGACACCATTTTAAGTATTTTTCTAATGGCCTGGTTTATTTGTGGTAACTACTGGGTCTTCCACATTTGGAAACCGCACTACCGACAGCTCCTCCACGAACCAACCAACTGGTGCGACAAGACTGTGTACATGTTTGCCTTCAGTCAGATCGCTGGATGCTATGGCCTTATGGTTGTCATTTTCCTGCTCATTTGCATACTCGCATGCGCACACACGTGTGTCGGTGCCTCCGATGGATCATGACTGCCATGCCTTTCAGACAAATCTTTTCAGTCTTATTTTCTTATTTAAACGTCGTTTACTGTAAATATTTACAATGAATTGTCCGAAAGTTTGACTTGTGTATATTTCTGTCAAAGAAATGGACAAGCAAGAGGGGAAGGTTTATAGATTTTGTTTTCACTTTTGACTTTTTTTATTGACGTCTGCAAAAAAAGTGATACAATATGAGTGCAAACCATGTATTTGGTCTAAGCTTATTTTTTATACAATCATTAACAATCGAAGCACTGTATCATATTAACACTTGAAAATCAAAGTTTGTTTGTGTATTCGTGGAAAAGATATGGATAAATAAATAAACATATTGCGTACATTTTAAGGTGTTATATTAACTTTTTGATAATTTAATAACAGAAGCATTTCACGAATATAACATTATAAAGTTCTGTGCCATAATTAGACATAAGAAAAAATATTAAGACGACAATGCAGGAGACCTGGGAAATCTGAAATAGGAGTCCCCTGTCTATAATAGACATTGTTCTGCCATTTTGGGAGTGAAGAGTGATTTACAGTTTTAAATATATTTATTAACCCCGACTGAACAGTAGAGTCAGGATATCGGATTCGGATTATATTTGAGGATGTCCAATGTATGGTTGAGACCTACCTTGTGTATAGGTTGAGATATGCAGTAATCGTTCAGTTTCAGGTCAAGACATACAGTCAAACTGACAGACCTGAGGGCAAAACAACCATTGGGTTTAAATTGAGAAAGATCAATGACAGGGGTGGTGACCTTGTTTTAGAGAAATCAATGACAGAGGTGATGACCTTGTTTTAGAGAGGTCAGTGACAGAGGTGGTGACCTTGTTTTAGAGAGGTCAGTGACAGAGGTGATGACCTTGTTTAGAGAGGTCAGTGACAGAGGTGATGACCTTGTTTTAGAGAGGTCAGTGATAGAGGTGGTGACCTTGTTTAAGAGAGGTCAGTGACAGAGGTGGCGACCTTGTTTTAGAGAAGTCAGTGACAGAGGTGGCGACCTTGTTTTAGAAAAATCAATGACAGAGGTGGCGACCTTGTTTTAGAGAGATCATTTACAGAGGTGATGACCTTGTTTTAGAGAGGTAAGTGACAGAGGTGATGACCTTGTTTAGAGAGGTCAGTGACAGAGGTGATGACCTTGTTATAGAGAGGTCAATGACAGAGGTGGTGACCTTGTTTTAGGGAGGTCAGTGACAGAGGTGATGACCTTGTTTTAGAGAGGTCAGTGACAGAGGTGATGACCTTGTTTAAGACAAGTAAGTGATACAGGTGGTGACCTTGTTTTAGAGAGATCAGTGACAGAGGTGGCGACCTTGTTTTAGAGAGGTCAGTGACAGAGGTGGCGGCCTTGTTTTAGAGAGATCATTTACAGACGTGGCGACCTTGTTTTAGAGAAATCAATGACAGAGGTGGTGACCTTGTTTTAGAGAAATCAATGACAGAGGTGGCGACCTTGTTTTAAAGAGGTCAGTGACAGAGGTGGTGGCCTTGTTTTAGAGGATCAATTTCAGAGGTGGTGGCCTTGTTTTAGAGAGGTCAGTGAAAGAGATGGTGACATTGTTTTAGAGAGATCAATTACAGAGGTGACGACCTTGTTTTGGAGAGGTAAATGACAGAGATGGTGACCTTGTTTTAAAGAGATCAATGACAGAGGTGGCGACCTTGTTTTGGAGAGGTCAATGACAGAGGTGGTGACCTTGTTTAAAGAGATCAATGACAGAGGTGACGACCTTGTTTTGGAGAGGTAAATGACAGAGATGGTGACCTTGTTTTAAAGAGATCAATGACAGAGGTGGCGACCTTGTTTTGGAGAGGTCAATGACAGAGGTGGTGACCTTGTTTAAAGAGATCAATGACAGAGGTGGTGGTCTTGTTTTGGAGAGGTCAGTGACAGAGGTGGCGACCTTGTTTTGGAGAGGTCAATGACAGAGGTGGTGGCCTTGTTTTAGAGAGGTCAATGACAGAGGTGGTGGCCTTGTTTTAGCGAGGTCAATGACAGAGGTGGTGGCCTTGTTTTAGAGAGATCAATGACAGAGGTGGCGACCTTGTTTTAGAGAGATCAATTACAGAGGTGGTGGCCTTGTTTTAAAGAGATCATTTACAGAGGTGATGACCTTGTTTTAGAGAGGTCAATGACAGAGGTGGTGGCCTTGTTTTAGAGAGATCATTTACAGAGGTGATTACCTTGTTTTAGCGAGGTCAATGACAGAGGAGGTGGCCTTGTTTTAGAGAGATCAATGACAGAGGTGGTGGCCTTGTTTGAGAGAGATCAATTACAGAGGTGGCGACCTTGTTTTAGAGAGATCAATTACAGAGGTGGTGGCCTTGTTTTAGCGAGGTCAATGACAGAGGTGGTGGCCTTGTTTTAGCGAGGTCAATGACAGAGGTGGCGACCTTGTTTTAGAGAGATCAATTACAGAGGTGGTGATTTTGTTTTAAGTTTGTCCTAATCAGTACTAATATGTGAATGTTAACAAGCCAGAATTATAAGACAGGAAAATATGTAGTCACTGACAAGGAAAGTGAGAGGCGATCAGCATTAATATATATATATATATATATATATATATATATATATATATATATATATATATATATATATATATATATCTGTTACAGTCAATGTGTATAATCAGTGAATTTGTAAAATTTACAAATTGACTGAAAAACCAGTCAGTTTATTTGACAGATTGACTGAATCGATTTGAAAGTTTAATGCTTCACATATCTCATTTTTGTGAATTAGACATTGTCAAATACTGTAACCGGCTTATTTTGAGTAAACTTTATGTATGTTTCTTCTTTCTAGGCTTTTTATCAAGAACAGTGATCAAATAATAAAAAAAAACTCAAGAGGGGTAACCAGAGTCAGAGTTGAATAGATTTTAAATATGCACACTCTTATTACAATATGAAATGTTCATGTGAACTATTTCACAACTCATACTTTTGCATAGGTAAATACCAGAATCAATTCAAATGGAAGCTTTTGATTAAATGAAACATTAAAATGTTCAATAATATGTGAAATTTATTATTAAGGACAAAGGTTATCCTCAAAAATTAACACAGTTACATAGTTGTTAATATAAAAAAACATGATAAAGATATGCTTAATGGCGTTACAGAGGCTTTGGATTACACAGAATTACCGCCAGTGTTTGTTACTTTTGATGAGTTCACCATCTACATTCTTTGAGTGGAGCCAAATGACTTGGAATGTTGAGCAGATAATTCTTCCTACCCTAGTAGACATACCATAGAACGTCGACCCCCAGATTGTCATATAAAATGCCACTTTGATATTCAAATATTTTATTTAAAAATTAATTATGAATTGTAATCTTTCAGAAATAACTATGCGATAACATAATATCGTCCATGCCGGGGTAATACCTCCTATGTGCAAATTTAAGACAAATTGCGGTTTGCTCAGATTCTTTACAAGATATGCCAGGGACACATAACAGTGGTGCCACCTAGTTTCTAACATCTACATGATCACAGTATTTTCAATTAAAAATGACTGCTATATGTAGCAATGTTAGTGAATACCTCCTATATGGCACATAGCAGATATTATATGTTAAAGTTTCACGATCTATGTGTATAGAGCTGCACATATAGTAGATATTGCACTGCACGATATGACACAGCAGATATTACCAGAAACCCTTGTATTTTTTAGATTTGTCAGGATACCGGGTGTTGAATGTGAATATATTTCTGCTATATCTACCTGATCATGACCGGGCACTCTGACAGGTCGAGAGACTGATATTGATAAAAAAGACTTCGATATTTTTTTAGAACTCATAACTGACGCCCAGTGCTATTTCGATTACAGTATGGAGATGTGGGCGTAGGAACACGTTCACTTTTTGCCAAATAAAGTTTCCTCTCCATCTTCATTTAAATTATGACCAAGGAAAAGCCGTATCCAGTGGGATAAAAAGGTTATTATTTGCTGGATCTGTAGAGCGTACCAGGTTTTGTATACGGATCTTCATATCCACGTTCCGCGTTCTTTTCTTTCAATTCTAAGCAAATTAAACCCTTTCGGTTGTTTTCTTTGTTGAGAAGTTGATAAGTGTTTAATCAGTTCCAAAGAAAATGTAATAATATAGCCAGTTTTATGATTATCATCAGATACTTAAGATTACAATGGATAATAAAATCTATTCTCCACTTTAATATTTAATAAAATTTTTTATTGGTGTTTCATTTTTATTGTCCCTTGTGTTGGGTGTATTATCGCACCGCCATGCTTATCGTTTTACTAGGTCAGCCGGCTCTATAAGTCATCTGGTCTATAGCGATCACCCTTTATCCGTCGTCCATCTGTCTGTTGATATGGCTCAAATCAAATCGTAACCATAGGACCTACAAACTTGTAACTGTACATCAAGGTGGTCGTGGTCCTAGGGCAATCTCCTTAGAAAAACTAAGTTAGGTCATGATGACCTATATTCAGAGACTAACGGGCAGAAATGCTCCGCGTTTTTTTTGCTTGCCGGTAATCTTCGATTTTGGCAAGCATGTTGGTCAGTTCCGTATGTCCATTTGTTGCTTGCCGGAAATCTTCGATTTCGGCAAGCATGTTGGTCAGTTCCGTATGTCCATTTGTCTGTTTGTCTTTTTGTTTTTCTGCGCTCTCCTGGCCGCAATTTTGCAGCAATCGACATGAAACTTACAGGGTTGATTGACAACCAAAAACCCTGGAACCCTATTGTTTTTGGTCAACATCGCATCATGGTGAAGGTCAAGGTCATGGAAAGTATGCAATACAGTTTTTGCTCCATAACTTTGTAACAAATGGCCGTAGCCACTTAAACCACAGCTTGTTTTATTCGTCATTCCGTGGCATTTTATATGATGGGTACCCGACTCAAATCTGCCGTTACCATGGTTACGCATTTTTGGGTTAAAACTTGATAATTTGAAAATAGTCATGCTACATTTTCTATCTTTGTCAGCTTTTAAGCTATAGACGTCTGGTTTTGGTCATTATGTAGCTTATAGGCAGCTTGACATGATAAAACTAAAAGTCTCGCCAAATCTTGCACTAGATCTGGTCAAACGTGAAAAAACGAGATTTCACGGAAATGCTTATAACTCAGCGACTTTTTAAGCTAGACCGGTCTGGTTTTCGGCATTTCATAACATATGACCAGCTTGACACGCCAGAAAAGAAATCAGGCCAAATCTCGCACCATATCTCGTCAAGCGAGAAAAAACGCGATATCATGGAAATACTTATAACTCGGCGACTTTTACGGCTACACAGGTCTAGTTTTCAGTATTTCGTAACATTTTGCCAGCTTGACATGATAAAACTACAAGTCTCGTCAAATATCGCACCATATGTTGTCAAACAAGAAAAAACGAGATTTCACGGAAATGTTTATAACTCGGCGATTTATACAGCTACACAGGTCTAGTTTTCGGCATTTCATAACATATGACCAGCTTGACACGCCAGAAAAGAAATCAGGCCAAATCTCGCACCATATCTCGTCAAGCGAGAAAAAACGCGATATCATGGAAATGCTTATAACTAGGCGACTTTTACAGCTACTCAGGTCTAGTTTTCGGCATTTGGTAACATTTGGCCAACTTCACATAGTAAAACTGCGAGACTGGCCAAATCTCGCACTATATCTGGTCAAATGTGGAAAAACAAGATTTCACAGAAATGCATATAAGTCGGCGACTTTTACGGCTATACAGGTATAGTTTTTGGCATTTCATAACATTTGGACGGCTTGACATTACAAACCTGCAAGACTGGCCAAATCTCGCACCATATCCCGTCAAACGATAAAAAACCAGATTTCACAGAAATGCTAATAACTCAGCGACTTTTACAGCTAGACAGATCTAGTTTTCGGCATTTCATAACATTTGGCGAGCTTGACATGACAAATCTGAAAACTTTTCACTGCTTCTTGTCAAACGAGATTAACGGGATTTCATGGAAATGTTTGAACTTGGTCCCTTTTACACTAGAAAGGTATGCAGCTATTCAAGGTCAGCATGCATACATAAACGTATTATTCGTTTCTGCTGCCCCCACAACGTTGCTCATTCATATTACTGTTTCTACATGCACTCTCTGTCTATCTGTCTGTATAATTTCCATTTCCGGCAAGCGCGTGACCTCTGGTGATCTTGTTTGTTTTTTTTTTGTTTGTTTTTTGTTTTTGTTCATTTCAGTCAAATTCCAGGAACCGCTTTTAAACAAATGAAAACGTTTAAGTTTTTTCTTTGTTTGGAAATGTATAAATGCTTAATTAAATCCAACGAAACTGTAAAAAATTTAGTCAGTCAGCATATAATTGTCATAAGATAACTTAGAATACAATGGATAATCAAGAATAATCTCACTTTTTTTAAAGTCGATTCAGTTTTTATTACTCTTTGTGTTGAGTATTATGACACCGCCATGCTTGTTTGTATGATGAGGAAATTGCAATTATTATAAAATAATAGTATTCGATTACGAAGAAAAATGGTAAGACACTGGTTAAGATCCAAATCAAAAAGTGATTATTACGATTTCCTTTGCTAGCGAAGAATACCAGTATGTTAATTATTGTCAGCCAAAAGGGGATACTACAAACAGCTTTTTAAAGAACAACAGAACAATTGGAAATAAATATTTAAATATGCTGATCAAATGCCTTTCCATAGGGGAAAATTACCTCTGTCAAGACACACAGTTCGTAGGATCGAGCATTGGGACAAACACATGATTGTTGGTACCCAGACAGTCGGGGCAGAAATTGTATCCTATAGACATTGAATCTTTTATTGTAACGTTATTGGAATTAGGTCATAGTGACCTGTTTTCTGTGAGCTATGGGCCAATAACATGATTTTGAACACTCAGACAACCTGACAGGGCACACATTTTGTCAATTCCAAATGTAATCTTTTAACATATTATTCAGGACCGTGATGGGCAGTTCATGGAAACATGAAATTAGGCCACTGTGACCTTTATTTCATGATCTATAGGATAAAACATTATTTAAATACTGTTAAAGTTAGAAGGGCACAAATCATAACGCTTGCCCCTAGAAGTTAAACAGAGCCCGGTGGAACACAATTTTGTTAATAAAGCCGTATCTTCCTAAAGTACACAACGTATTCAACGTATTCATCGATGATTTAATCTAAAATTTAAAAATAATGGCTTGAGTACTAAAATTGTTTGACTAAATCCATCACTTCGGGCTGAACATATTTCCTCCCTTCAAAGATTACTCTGTACCCTGCTGCTTTTAGTTTTCATCAAAGTATTTGTTTTGGCTCTTAAATACCACTTGCCATTAAAGCTGCCTGTCCCTATGTTGTTCATCAACGTTTGAAGCTCAGGCATTATTAGCCACTGTTCCTGGTTGTGTCGACCTGATTTTCCTTTATCACGCATGTCTAGACAGTATGTTTTTTCCTGAACAATTAAAAGCCGTGAGAAATAGACTGGCCGATATGTAACAATGACATAGATGCTTCAAAGGAACTATTCCTGTATTCCAGAGTCCCCTTGCGACTTTTACTCTTGTACCAGACACCAGTGGACAGGCTTTGCCGCGAACCAGTATCCAATTGAAATGATGCACACATAAACTAGCTATCGCAAATAGTATATAGTTGAAAAGAATTAATGAAGTCGAACACTCGTTAAACCACGAGAATCAAATAACATTAATGAGATAGCCCTTAGTATATTTAAAACCAGTACATTTCCTATATAGCTGTTTTTTTTTGTTAACAAATATGATGCCCTGAAACTATTGGCCTGTTTTATAGGGCTTCCCAAAAACGGGACACGTACTAAATCTTTGCTTTTGGGTTTCTGCATTAATTCATTCTGTATATGCATGAACTTTTTATGTATTTAATTTGATCCCTATTTACAAGTCCACCACTTACACCTAAAAATTCGTTCCTTACTTACTAATGGGTGTGTTTATTGCCATAAATCTCTGCGTGATTTTAACTGTGTTAATTGAGATTATATTTCCTTAACACAATCGTCATGTTACGCTTCACAATTTAAATAATGATAAATTAGATCAAGAGGAATCTGATAAAGAAGAATGGGATCACAATTGAACAACTCCTCCTATAGAGAAGGGCTACACCATGATGGAAGCAGACTCAGTCATTCTACTCTGGAGAACGTATTTGTTCCTCCCATTTATGCACCATCAGGCTACATTGCACAATTGAAGATGACAAGACCGCAGGAGCCGTACAATGCGACGACATGTGATCATACTTTCTTCAAAGAGTTTGATTCTCTTGAGTCGAACTTTAAGAGCATTAGACCTGGAAACCAACCTGGAGACAGTGTCGTCACCGACATACGTGCCTTGATCTACAAACCCACTGGCCATGCTGCTTACAAACTACGACATACCCAGAAGTACAAGACCTGCCAAAAAAAAAAACTCTCCTCAGTAACAAGAGACAGTTCCTCAGTCTCAATCCCAGCTCTATATAAACAGCATTTGAAAATAAAAAGGGAGAAGGTTCATAACCTGCAACAGCTAAAGAGTGTAATCCCTTCGAAATATCATCCATTTTATGATAATCTGTTGCATGATTAAATTATGCACAGTATCAAATTTCTTAATTATTTTTGTTGGATTCAACGATATAGAATAAGACATTTCTTTTCCAATCCAAGAATCAACAACAATGTTGCTATAGTTTAAGCTATGTATTTGTATATTCGCTAAAATCCCATTAAAATTTATGAAGTATACAGGCAAAAAAAATGAATGCATTTATATTTCCTGAATGATCACATAAGAAGTGTTAGACGCTTAACAGAAAACCGGTGCAAAAAACATTTGGACTTTGTCAAATTTACCTCATCTGTGGCCTTTCTTACAGAATTGAAGACTATTCATGGGTAACAGAGACATTTGACAGAACTAAAAAGATTAGAATTACGTTGAAGAGTTTTAACTTAGGACCCAATCAACTTTGTTTAAATAAAACTGTAACATTTTTTCTCTGTCAGTTATCACTGTTAACCATTAGTGTAGTTTCTTTAATATGTGAAACATAAAGTACACGAACTACGAACCACAAATTAATGTAGAGACACTTCTTTATTTACAGTTTCTCGTAATTACGCCCAAGGCTACATTCGGAGTATTTAACATTTTTATCACATTTAAGTTGGTGTCTTGAAGATATTGGGTTTAATTTACATCAAAAGTCATCAGTCATCCAGACGTGTCATATTATTTGCAGTTATTTACATATAAGTCATACAGCGAATAAACACAGTTTATTCTATTTGTGTTTATTCTATTTAAAGAGAGTTTGTTCTCTGTATGTTGGTAAGGTCTGATCTGTGTTGTTAAGTAAAATTGATGTAACTTTGGATCGTAATTCGCATAAATAAAAGTATTTTACTCGTTGATTGCAGGATTGGTGGCACCCGTGGTAATAAAAAATATGCATAATTGTTATCCTTTTATTATTACTCATTAAAAGGTATATTTATGCACACACGACCATAATTCCTTGTAAAACGTCATCAAAACCATTGACATTCCGCTCAGTCATCAAAGTATAATACATGTATATTAGTTTACCATATTTTGTAATAATATTTGAGGATATATTAATTTGTTTTGTATAATAAAGTAGCCCTAATATAGGTTGCAATTGCAACTTTGTGCTATCTATCGACAGGTAATAACTGCTATGTGCAATATATACACATCTGCTGGTCAAATTTGCAATAAATTTCCTTTCCTTTGCCTCGAAATTATAAAAAAAAATTAAATGTGAAATATGTCTTCTCAAATTAGAAGGAGGAAAACAATATGAATCATACATATTTAAATTTAAACATTTTAAATGCCATTTACTCAAAAGTACCCTCAAAGCACATAGTAGGTATTACCCCGTCAATGACGATATGACACGATTCATACGTTTTTACCCAGAACCATTCATAGTTGTTTGAGTAAATATGCCACATATCAGACAAATCAACCTACCAAGGTCAATATATATATAGCTAATTATATAATACATCTTGACGGAGGTACACTTTTTTTGAGGAAGAGGCAAATGGCAAATAAACAAAATAGTATGGGTATTGACTTTTTTCTGTCAACTGATTAGTAAATAAATATATAATCACCTCTGTTACGAGAACATGTGAAATGAGCACATGGGCCACACCACGTCATCATTTTTTATATTTAAAAAGAAATAAGCCATAACATAAAGACACAAATAAACGTGATTATTCAAAAGAATTAAACAACATGGACAATTGAAAAAGCGTCCTATATGTAAAAAAGGTATAACGGATGTAGGCCTAATTGAAATTTATCATGCAGCTTGGTTTTGTGAAAATCTCCAAAAAGTTCAATTTTGGTGTAATTCCAACCGTAAATATCCCCGGAATGAGCGTTTTATGGGGTTTTCTAGCACATTAGTTTACACTAGGAAGTAGCATGTGACGATATGGCCATCTTTGGAGTGCGTGTCATGACGTCACAAAGGACAATGACGTCACTGCACGTGCCGTACGAACATCACTGGGGGGGGGGGGCATGGTTGTTGTTCATTGTTCATAGTCAAAGACAGCAATACCACGATAACCTGGGCGTTTTTTCAAAATATTTCCAGTTAAAAAGTTCTCATGAATAACAACGTTTTAACTAACATTCCTGACACCGACTTCGAACACTTCGGTGCAGGGTTTGGATCCCCATATCGGTCGCTTTTTTTTTTTTTTAATTTTTCATTTTCTTATAAATCCATGAACTATTGGTAACTGTATCCGCCAAAACAGATCTCGCGTTTTGTGGAAACTACGTTTTCAGCCGGCGGCCGCCTCCGCCGGGTCCGCCACGGCCGCATAGGTATCTGGAGAACACAGAATTATGATCGGGTCAAATGTGAACTGCTGCGCCCTCATTTTTGTGGTTGACCTCTCCCACTTCCTCTCCGCACAGGTGGCGCCAACTATAATCAGGCCACAGTGGCGCTATTGCTAAACTGATGTTAACGCAATAACCGAAAAGGAATTTGAGGTACAGTCACCAAACTTGCAGCCTTGATGTATCTTTTTAAGGGCTAGGTCAGGTTCGAACATGGATGATCCAGTTTTCAAGGTCACAGCAGCGATATTGCTAAAATGATTTTAACGCAATAAATCGAAAACAATTTTAGGTACAGTCACCAAACTATACCATTGATGCACCTTATCAAGCGCTAGGTCAAGTGTGAATACGGATGACAGTGAAGCAGTTTTCAAGGTCACAGCAGCTATAATGCTAAAATGATGTTAAGGCAAGAATCTCGGCAGTGGTTTGACTAATCCGCCTGAAATTTAATATATGTATAGGCCTACATTACATATACTGTTCTAGTTCAAATGACAGGTGGCGCCAACTGCAGTCATGTTTACGTGACTGACATCCAAGCTGATATGCAACACGTCTCACTCTATTTCCACTTACCACTCAATCCATGCTTCACTTCACCCGTACCACTCGGGTGGATACATGTAGTCGCTTGTCGACTACCCGTATTCTATTTATATTTGTAATCCATAAAAATGTCTATGAAAGGAGGCTGTGGGTAAAGGTGCTTTTCCATAAGTGGGTAGTCCTCATCCGTAGTTCGTATACGTAGTCCGCAAAAATCGTTTGACTTTATTAAGCCTGTATCTCACTGGGCTGCGACAGCTTTGCGACATATTGCGAAGTCATTCGCGAGAGAGTCTCAAAAGTATCTTAAAACGTTCGCGGCGGTTCTCAATCTCCTCGCGTGATTCGCAAAGTGTCGCCAACTTGTCGCCAAAATATTGAACATGTTAAAAAAATTCGCAAAACATAATTTCTAGCAAAATAGTCGCAGAGGCGTCCTTTGTTTCTCAAACCCGTCTCAAACATGTCTCGAACTATTCTCTAGTCAGTTTCTGCGAGTCAGGAATTGCGAGAACTGCGAGACAACTTTGAGAGGGGTTTGCGACATATGCAACTAGATTGCGAATATTTGGAGATAAAAATGAGAATCTGACATTCTGGTCGCGAATTGTCGTGCGAATATTTCATAAATGTCGTGCGAATGTCTTGTGAATATCGCACGACATTCGCACGACGGGTATACGAACTCTAGCCGAATTTAGGGCCAAACACTTTTTCGATGTTCGCAAACATGTCGTAAATACGATTCAGTGTGATTGCAAGTGAAAATTGTCGCTAATTCGCGTATTTTCTCGCAATTGTCGTGTCTCTAACTAGTCGCAAGCTGTCGCAGCCCAGTGAGAGCCCTACCTTTACTGTGCCGTTTCAATTTATTCGCATGCGTAAGTCCATATGCGTAGTCCGTATCCGCACGCTGCCGGGAGCGATTTTTGCGCATTACGCATACCAATCACCTTGTCAATTTCAGGTTTAAGTCCATTCAGGCCGTGCTGTATGAATAATCTCTATTTCCATGGGTGTTAATGTCATTTCTGATATCAGTCTTTCGTAAACTAGACATATTGTCTGATTGGCATTTGGTTTAATTTTGTTGTTGATTCTTTAACATACACGTTCATGTTTTCCAAATATTTGAGCCGTAAACATCATAACCGCGTGTAAAACAATAATAATTAAGATCCTTTTTGGAAATATAAATATAATATAAATATTAAAACAATTTAACAAACAAACTTTTGTTGCAAATATTTGGAAATGTACAACAAATATATGGTGGAATGGCCTGCTAAGAAAGAAACACGGAGTACTGACTACGCATACGTACTTATGGAAAACGAACTTTGCGGATACGGACTATGCGTACGGACTGCGCATGCGAACTCCGGATACGCACTACGCACTTATTGAAAACCACCTTAAATCGAATATTCCTGTCAGTTAACTAGTTTATACCTAGTGAATCGCACCCATCGATGGCGGATGGCTTTATTTACAAATATCTAACATCCATTTTAAAATATTTTGCTTAAAATGCTTAAAAATAATAAAATGTTTTGTTTATCCACCCAGCGTTTCACTTTTGCACACGGCCGGCACATTTTGCAGTTTTATAACGTCATATAGTAACTGAACAAAGTCAGTTAAGGATACGTCGCTGTATTTATTTTACCCTTATATAACATCCCTTAAACACCTGAGGTTTAAAAGAGGCCAAATCTGAAATTTTTTTTTCAAAATAAATTCTGATATTAAATCTTATTATACCTGGGAATTTGTTGTTTCTACAGTCAAACAAGGCCAAGAAAATCAGGCCTTGTGTGTCTCATTTTCTCAAAATCTTGTCCGAATGCAGTGAAGCCAACATTACCCCTCAAAGCAGTCCCAAACAAGCATTTAGACAACATGTTTTCGATTGACCACAGATTATTCAAATATTTGACTTATACCATCGATTTCCTGGGAGATTATGCTAAACATACCTAAAAATCAAACAATAGGGCTTTTTAAAGGCCTCCTGGCATAACGGCTTGAGCCAACCACAGCAGGCAAAACCATTCACTACTCTCCTTCAATTCAAACTTCGTGACCCAAGGTCATGTAAACAAATAGGACCACGCTACCATTCGGGTTCCTTCTGGACACGTGTAGCCACCAAGGGTGACTATAAAATGTTAGATATATCTGAGAGTACATTTCATAGTCACCACCCCATGTATGCACTTGGGTGGGATTCTAACCTCTGTATGATCTTGGTCTATAAAAGGGAGAAAACCCCTCAGTAACTCGAGTATCTCATTTTTAAAGACAAAATTCTGTTATGATAAGCTAATTGCATAAATACCCTGCTTAATTATGTCTATAACTCTTACAAAACTGGACCAGTACACATAACAGTGTCGCCGCTATATATACATTCTAACTGCTTCTGTCATGGCGGTTATGAGCAGAACGACCCGTGTCTTCTTAGACCAAAATACACAATAACTTAAGTAAAATGCACTTACAGTTGCCAATATGTTGCAGTTGTATTGAAAATAAGATACTTTTGTCATAGTGAAGAAGTTTTAATGTCACCCCATCCGTGAAACGGAAAATACGATCGTATCGTGGTCAAATACCACTAATCTCTATATATGGGGAGGCGACGAAACAGTCGTCCGTTAACGGTGCAAGACGTTTCGTCGCTGCAGGCGGCTAGGACACGTGTAGCCTGGCGTGTCAACAAGCCGAGTAAAGATGGGAAAAATGAGGCACCAGAAGTTTCCATTATGTAAAGTAACACCTTTTAGCCCATTCCCGGCATGATCCAGGTTTTTTTATAAATACCGGCATATAGCCTGCCTTGGTGTAACATATTGTTACATGTATCTGTTTATAATGCGCAGGCATTTTGAATCGTGTTGGGCGCTGGCCCTGTTCTTTCCTATGGGAGACGCGCGAGTTGGGCTCTAGCTTACGTGTGACGTGTGAGACACAGCGTTCTTTGTGTGCTAAATGATTTGGGTCTGTTCAGGCGCTGTAGGCGCACGTGGATCGTTTTCTTTGGAATTATCGTGAATATGGAAGTTTCTGGGCTTCTATAAAGCTATAAATAGGAGCTCTGTTTAGAGCCGGCAGAGAGAGAAAAATTCCAGCGAACACGAAAGAATGTAAGTGTTTTTGGGACCTTTCCGATATTTGCAGAACTTACAGACCTTCAACGAAGTTATACGGACTTTATATACACGGATTGTCTTCAGTTTGCCTTTGGGGTTATAACAAAAACTTCACTTTTGGATTACAACAGATTGTTTTCGCGATTAAATCGGATTATTGTCTGAGAAGACTTCTTGAACTCTTCAGCTGGAATATTTTTGTTAAAGGACTCTTGTTGAGCTGTGACAGTGGTGGTTTCTAGAAATCAAAGTCTAGGATCCGGACACTGTGGTACTATACATTTGATTGTTGTTATACTGTGTAATTGTATTGATTTAGTTTATTGTAATTCAGGATTGTTCTAAGAATAAATTATAATTATTTGTTAACAAATTTCATTTATTCATTCCTTTATTCATTTCTTTATTCATTCCCCTAGACATTTCACGCTGCCTAATGTTGCGGAATCTGATTTTTGATATCTCCGTAACAAAATTTATGCTCGTCACAAATACGTGATTTGGTGTTATTAGATTGCGTAACATAAAATTGGGGGCTCGTCCGGGAAGCTTAATAGTTTTGAAAATTTATTAGGCCTTCACCTAGACACATTGTTTATAAAACATTTTTTACAAGATTTATCTCAGGGCTATTTTGTTATTGTTTTAACATCTTAACATGGCAGATTTCAAACCTGAGGCCTTTGTTGAAGATCTCGACCCTGATCAAATTGAACAGTTGACAAAAGATTAGTTGTTGCGTTTGGGACAACACTTAGGGCTAGTTGTGAAAAAAACTTTGAGAAAGCCTGATATCATCACCACGATTTGGTTAGAAAAGGTTTATTTGAAGAGAGTGAATTAAGTGGAAACATAAACAATGACGGCCTTGCTATGCAGTTAGAATTTAAAAAAGTAGACATGCGCATGAGCTAGCATTAAAAGACCAAGGAAAAAAAATAGAAATTGAGTTAAAGCAGCTGGAGTTAGAAAGACTAAAACTAGAACATAGTCTACATGCTGCCCCAACTCACAGTTTTGATGTTTCTTAAACATTTTAGACCTGACCCACCTTTTCAAGAAAAAGAGGTTGATAAATACTTCTAACAATATTTCTTTTAGAAGGTAGCTGAAAATTTAAAATGGCCTAAGGAAAATTGGGCTATGCTATTACAAAGTGTATTGACTGGCAAGGCCAGAGAAATTTATACAGAGCTTTCAGTAGAAGCCGCTGCTGACTATGACCAGGTTAAACTGTTAATCCCAAAAGGTGTTAGTTCCGGAGGCTTACCACCAGAGATTAAGAAACTGGAAAAAGCACAAAAATCAGACCTATATAAAATTTGCCAGGACATAAAAGCAGTTGTTTGATCGCTGGTGTAGTCCTAAATATGTAATGAATGATTATGACAATTTGCGCCAGTTGATTTTGCTTGAAGAATTTAGGCGCTGCATTAACGCAGATGTTCAAACTTTTTTCTTGATGAGAAGGTCCTCAAACACTTGACATTGCTGCTCAATTAACTGGTAATTATTCATTAACACACAAAATGTCTTTTACTAGCAAACCAAACCAGTCATTCACAAACAAGAATGTAAATCAGTATGGTCAAAAGAAGTTTAAGGCGCAGTCACCAAATACAAGTCCTGATAGTTCAACAAAGTCTATTAATTGCTACAATTCAGTCCACGTCCACCGTGTCTGAGTCCAAGAAAGACCAGTCATTTTCAAAGAAAATTTGTAATTATTGCAAAAAGGAAGGTCATCTAATATCTGACAGCTGGAAACTTACAAATAAACCAAAGAGCAAACCTTCTGGTTTTGTTTCAAAATGAATGCATAGCATAGTGCAAGAGCCAAGCTCTTTTCATGAGTTTGATGCTTCGGAGGCCAACGTGCTGTCTGACTCCAAAGAAGAATCCGTAGCTTGCGGGGTAAAAACCTCATTTGATTCCTGCGAGGAATTTATTAAGGCTAGGTCCTTTCAAGACTCCTGCGAGGAGTATCCTCTAAATAAAGCTTAGTCCTTTCATAACCCTTGCGAGAGTATTTCAAATGAGGCCAGATCCTCTTATGACAAACAGAAGTTTGTTTTTGCTGAGGAAAATTCCTCTGTTGACTCCCATGAGGAGTTTGATTGCAATAAGGATGTAGATTCCTGCTGTGCTTCTGAAAAAGAGTTTGTTTGATGAAATAGAGGCAGTAGATTCCTCTCCTGACTCTGAGTTATTAGAGCCATTCATACATGATGGTTTTGTATAACCTTTAAGTGATTTTTTAGATTCTACCCCTATTAGAATTTTGAGGGACACTCGTTCAGACCAAACTCTCATGTTAGCAAACACTCTTCCGTTCCGCTTCACAGTGTACATTTAAAGTCAGATATGATTTCTGGGAATATTACTGTGGGCATAAAAACTACTTTACCCTTTAAGGGAATTCAGTTGCAACTAGGCAATGATGTTGCAGGTGACAAAGTACAGCATGTACCAATATTGACAGAAAAGCCATCGCTTGATCAGGACACTGATCCCGAAAATCAGGAAATTATTGGTTTGTATCCTTCATGTGCTGTAACTAGATCTGTGGCCAAGAAAAACACACATGAGGATAATGATCCAGATAATACACTCTAACGACTCGCCCGTACAGGATGCAGCATTTTCAATGTCAGAACTTATCGCGGAACAGCATAAGGACCCTGATATTTCATGTTTGTTTCCCAGGGCAGTTTCTAAAGATGAAATGTCACAAACCCCAGTTTGTTCTATGTTAAAAATGGAGTGCTTTTGCGTAAAAGGCGACCACCTGATGTATGCGCTGAGAATGAGTGGGCCATCAAACATCAAATAGTAGTACCCAGAAGCTATCGCAATGGGATTCTGGGCATGGCACATGAGGCAACCTTAAGGTATAAATGGAACTTAACAGAAAGTTGGTACGCGCTTTTATTGGCCTTAACTCAGGACAGTTGTTGTACAATACTGTGGATCATGCCAGACATGCCAGATGGTGGGCAAACCCAGTCGAATCCTCCTAAGGCCCACCTTAGGCCTATTCCTGCTTTCGAGGAACGATATAGTAGGATTATTGTTGATTGTGTTGGACCACTGCCCAAAACAAAATCTGGACATGAATATTTGCTGACAATTATGTGCGCATCAACCAGGTTCCCTGAGGCAATAACATTTCGCAAAATTAATGCCAAAAGTGTTGTCAAGGCTCTGACCAAGTTTTTTTTACAATGTTTTGATGACCAAAATCAGTCCAGTCTGACCAAGGGTCTAATTCTATGTCTCGCTTATTCCAGCTAGTTATGCTTAAGCTAGGTATAAAACAGTACAGCTCTTCGCCATACCATCCTGAAAATCAGGGCGCCCTCGAGCGTTTTCACCAGACATTAAAAAAACATGATTAGGACCTATTGTTGAGACACACAGAAAGACTGGGATGAAGGAATCCACCTATTGCTGTTTGCTGTCAGAGAATCATTTCAAGAGTCCTTGGGTTTCAGTCCCTTTGAACTAGTTTTCGGACACTCAGTTCGAGGTCCGTTAAAACTGATTAAAGAAAAAACTCTTGTGTGAAAATCCTGATTCTCTTAGTTTGTTGCAGTATGTCTCAGACTTTCGCACTAAACTACACAATGCTTGTGAGATTGCGAAGTCAAATCTAAAATCTGCACAAAAACAAATGAAAACAAAATATGACAAGCACACTGTAAGTAGGACGTTTGAGCCTGGTGAAAAGGTCCTTTCCTTACTACCTATCCCTGGCAGACCTCTGCACGCTAGGTATTTTGGTCCTTACTTTGTTGATAAGAAAGTCAGTAATTAAAATTACATACAGTTGACACCAGATAGGCGAATGTGCCATGTTAACATGTTGAAACCATATTGTGACAGAAATAGCGCATCAGATGTTGTACATAATGTTACTGCTGGTAATTGTGTAAAGACTGACCCTGAACCAGTTAAAGTAGATACTGATTGTAAGTGTGATGTAGACATTCAGTGTGGAATAGTTCCACTAAAGAACTCAGACGTGCTTAACAACCTGGATGCCAAACTGTCACACCTTACCGCACAACAACAACAAGACCTCAAGAACCTGCTGCGGAATTATGAACATTTGTTTAGTAACATTCCAACGCGAACTAACATTTTGTGTCATGACGTCGATGTTGGCGAGGCAAGCGCAGTCAAGCAGCCTCCTTATAGACTGAATCAAGAAAAGCAAAATTATCTACAGGATGAGATTCAATATTTCCTGGACAATGACTGTATTGAACCTAGTAACAGTAACTGGAGTTCACCATGTATTCTTGTGCAAAAACCTGATGGAAGTTGAAGTATGTGCACAGATTATCAAAAACTGAACCCTGTCACCAAGACTGACACGTTCCCGATTCCAAGGATGGATGATTTTATGATAGAGTCGGTAGCTCCAGATATGTCTCAAAGTTTGACTTGCTAAACAGTTTCTGGCAAGTTTAGCTGACAGAACGAGCGAAAGAAATGTCCGCATTTGTGCCGCCGCAAGGACTGTACCAGTATAAAGTTATGCCGTTTGGCATGAAGAACTCGCCAGCCACGTTCCAGCGGCTCGTCCATATGTTTGTCAAGGACATTCAGGAGTGCGACGCATATATTGAAGACCTCATCGTGTACAGCGACACCTGGGAAAAAACATCTGCAAATTCTTCGCGACCTCTTCGAAAGACTCAGTGAAGCACGTCTGACCATCAACTTAGTAAAACCTGAGTTTTGTCATGCACATGGTTCGATGAATTAGTAGGGCTGGGTCAAGTAAAACCTGTTGATGCTAAAATAAGTGCTATTTCTTCATTTTCTAGACCAGAAAACAAAAAGCAAATAATGCGTTTTCTTGGTATGGTTGAAAACTACAGTACAATTTGTCCAAATTTTTCTGCTGTAGCTGAACCTTTGACTAATTTGTTAAAGAAGAAACAAAAGTTTGTATGGAATGTTTAGTGTGAAAATGCATTTCAGAATTTGAAAGCCATTCTGCAGAGTTCACCAGTTTAGCAGCTCCAGACTTTTCTCTACTTTGCTGTAAATGCTAGTGATGCTGCTGCTGGTGCTGTGTTGTTACAAGAAGGCAGTGATGGCAAAGATCATCCAATTTGATATTTTCAAGAAATTTAATGCAAACCAGAAAAACTACCCCACTATTGAAAAAGAATGTTTGGCTTTGATTTTGGCATTGCAACATTTTCAAGTTTATGTTACTTCATCAGTCAAGCTTATCATTGGCTTCAGTGATCACAATCCCCTCACGTTCATGAACAAGTTGAAGTGAAAAAATCAACGATTGTTGAGATGGAGTTTGTTTTTACATGATAACAATCTTGAAATCAGACACATTAAAGAGAAAGACAATGTACTTGCTGATTGCTTATCGAGATGTTTTTGAAATGTTGTAAACGAAAAAATTATGTAATGTTGTAAATAGGTGATTTTTTAAATATTGTATAAATTAGTGATTGTGGTCGAAAAAAAGAAAGTTTTTTGAGAAAACTTTCTTTTTTCTTACAGGAGAGGGAGTGTAACAGGTGTCTGATTAATTCTGCGCAGGGGTGTTCCATGTGTTGTTGACATTTGGTTCGTGTAGCACGCATAGCTCGTTGCTATGGCAGCATCGCCTGGCCACGCCGGGCAGGCCCACCTGTGAACCCTGAAATGTAGCAACACAGCATTCTTTGTTCTGGTCTGTTCTTTGGGCGCGTGTGTACTATGTGTTGCTGGGTTCTTTGGATTGTTCGGGAAATGGAAAGTTCTCAGATTGAGATGAAAAGTTGTAAATAAGGGGCTGTGGTTAGAACCGAAGGGGAGGAGAGAGAAATTTCCAGCGGACACAGAAGAGTGTGAGTCAGTTTGTGGACCTTTCCGATAAATGCAGCAATCATAGACCTTCTTCGAATTTGTAACGGATTTTATAAAGTCTTCAGTTTACTTTCGGGAGTATAACAAGAACTTCACTTTTGGATTACAGCAGATTGATTTGTGATTGAATAGGACTACTATTCTCTGAGAAGATTTATGTGAACTGTTCATCTCGATTCTACATTTTAAAGGACTTATTGTAGCTGTGACAGTGGTGGTATCCACGTTCTGTACACTTTATTGATTTTATTGTGTAATTGTATTGATTTGCTGTTGTACTTTTGTTATATTGTAAAATTGTATTGATTTAGTGTATTGTAATGCTAGGGTTGATTAAAGAATAAATTATAATTATTTGTAACAAAACACCACTGACTTCTTTATTCATTTCCCTAGACATTTCACGCTGCCTAGTGTTACAGAAACTAATTTTTTTATCGCCATAACAAAATTTATGCCCGTCACGACTACGTTGTCTGTAAATATTAGGTTCCGTAACATTGTACAAACTGTGTTAAACTTCAGTATTATCTGCTGGTGGAATAATTTGAGTGTCGCTAACAAAGAAAGATTGGAAAGAACGAGGAAAACTGCAGAACGTATAATTGGTATAGACTTAGAAAACTTTGAAAGCATGTATTGTCTAAAAGTTTTGAGTAATTTTAAAACCATGATGAGAAGTCCGTTAAGTGGAGCAATCAGATGTTTGAAATCTGGAAGACGTATACTGTCCATCATGTGCAAATCAAATCGTTTCAGGGACTCATTCATGCCCAGTGCAGTGCGTTTGTTCAATAAGCATATGTAAAGCCTTAATATGTGTTCTAGTCGTTAATCATATGCTTTTTACACAGTATTATTATTATTATTATCATTATAAATATTATTAATTTCTTAGTTGTGCCACACATCAGTTGTTTGACACCCGAATTCCGTATTGGCAATAAATGATACCTTATCTTATAATATGTTGGGGGCCGCTAAAATAATTAAAACAAATTCAACAGGGATATCTGACGGCAAGTCAGATAAGCCAGAGCTTTGCAAATGGCGTTTTGCAACAAGAGACCTATCTACCTCCGCATATATGCAACACTCTAAGACATGGCTGTAGATTCACGGTAGTCTACCGGAAAATTTAGACGGTACTACTGTCTGACTGACTGAAGATGGTTTTCGCTTTGTCGAGCAGCCACAGGTTGCTGTAGTCAAGACCCGAGCCCCATGCGCTCCTTATGCAAAGTTCTGAGGTCCAACAGACGTGATGCCACCAAGCCAAGCAGAAAGCCGCGAAAGACCGCCACCATTTTACCCGCACCGGTGATTTGACAGGAAAGCAACAGCACCCACAGCCACAAAGGAAAAAAGCAGCATACATTCCCTCCACCTATCCCAGCGGCGAAGACCCAGCAGTGTCAATCGAGAGCCGATCTCGAGTATATATCAATCGCAACAATATAAAAACTTTCAAGTCCCGATACTTTAAAATGATTGCTTAAATGTTATCTACATAAAAATATGCATACGTGAGAACACCCTATGATAGCAAAATATTTCTATGTACTTCAACATTGTTGTATTTTAGGAGACCTTCTGAAAGCAAACCGCTTCATGTTGTCCATTGATGGGTGCGTGGTCAGCGATCAAATCTGTGGTTTCATCCCAACATTAGTGATGGTTTTTGTAGCCTTCCTCGTGTTCGGCATCCGCTACACAACTGAATTAGCTACCACCATGAAATTAATACAGATATGAGATTTTGGTTTCTAGTGTGTATGTGTTGATTGTAATTCATGTATACATGCTACATGTATGCAGGCAAAGATACAGGATTTTATCCCGGGGGGGGGGGTGTCATGAGATGTCAGGGTGCATGCATGCAAACTGTACTATATATAGTATGGCCATACACTGATGGGGTGTCTGGGGGCCCTCCCATAGGAAATGTTTGTAATCTAGAAACCACCTTACAACTCGATATGGAGGATTCAGAACGGGGATCAACAACTTTACTAGGATTTAGAGGGGGGTCGAGACCCGTATCCGCGGATGTATGTAGCATTTTAATTATTGTCAAATGATTTAACTTGCAGCTGTTTTCATTCACTCTATCCTGATCTATTTTATATACCTCACCTAAAGCGAGCATTTTATACAAGGAGGTGTCCACACCGGCCTGTGTATTACTTCATATATAATGATACACGTTGTGATTAATTACTTTCATGTTTTAAAATTTCCCTCTTCGTTTATCCTTTATGAAGATTGATATGAAAAAATTTGTTCACACAAAGCTTCGATGTTAGACAAGACTGGACACCTAACAGGTATATCAAACAGTAAATGAAGCCTTTTACAGCTTAAAGCACTAACAATGTTTATATCTGTATTTGAGATGTTCCATGGGCATCAACCCCACTTCATGCTCAAAGTCAGAGAAATCAGCCAGGAGGAAAACGTTCATCACCATCCGCGTTTGCTAAACTTAATAACTAAGCTTGGTGAGATGGAATGGACTAGCTGAAGCAATAGAGCTTCTTTTTTATAAGAACATTTGGTGGATAACTTTTATTTTCCTCTTTTTTAGCACAGAGGTTAATCTAAAATGGCATGGTGGACCTGTTTGTGGATTGTTCAATATATATATGTGTGTGTGTGTGTGTGTGAGAGAGAGAGAGAGAGAGAGAGAGAAAGAGAGAGAGAACCCTTTCTATTAAAGATGTTGATTGTGTTACCCTTTTTTGAATGTCATGTTTTCAAAATAAAGTGTTTCATTCATAATATATTTGTGTAATTCCTTTCGCATTATTGCAAAAGTTTTCTTTCAACAAAGTGACGTACTTCCACAAAATGATACGACCTATCACTGTCCTGACAATAAAAATACATAAGTAAATCAAACATTCCAGTCTATCTTTCATGTATGGATATATACCAATAATTACTTGATTATTTCTGACGATCAGCGTTAGAATACTAGATACCGTAATTTCATGGTACGGCATCGTACCATAATGATATATATATATATATATATATATATATATATATATATATATATATATATATATATATATATATATATTGTTACGGAACCTAATAACAACAGATTACGTAGTCGTGACGAGCATAAATTTGAATACGGAGATAAATAAAAATCAGAAATTGTACACTAGGCAACGTGAAATATCTAGGGGAATGCATAAAGAAGTCAGTGGTTTTTTGTTATCAAATAATTATAATTTATTCGTAAAACATTCCTAACATTACAATACACTAAATCAATACAATTTCACAGTATAACATCAGTATAACAGTAAACCAATAAGATTACACAGTATAATAAATAAAATGTACAGTACTAGAGTGTCAAGATCCTAGGCTTTTCTGGTTACTACCACTGTCACAGCTCAATAAGTCCTTTAAAACATATAATCCAGATGAACAATTCACGTAAATCTTCTCAGAAACTAATAGTCCAATTCAATCCCAAAATCAATCTGTTGTAATCCAAAAGTGAAGTTGTTATAGTCCCAAAGGCAAACTGAAGACTGAGTAGAATTTGTTACAGAGTTCGAAGAATATCTATAAGTGCTGCAATTATCGGTAAGGTCCACAAACCGACCCACATTCCTTCATGTCCGCTGGAATATTTCTCTCTCTTCCCTGGGCTCTAATTACAGCCCCTAATTTATAGCTTCTCACAAAAAAAGCCTAGAAACTTCTTTTTCACGAACAGTCCAGAAAATTCAGGATTAGCACGAGCGCTCTGTCTTTACACGCCAGGCTCATCCAGTATAGATTACACCGAGCGCTATGTCCTTACACGCCATGGGCTTGAGCCTAACTTGAGCCTATATTTATATATTAATCAATTATATATATTAAACGTTATAACGTACTTTTAAAGGACGGTAGTCTAACGTGATAAATCATGAAGCTGAATTTGTGACTAATACTGTTCATTATATTTTTGTGTTGTACAGGTGCCAACCACCTTTCTGTTTGTACCTGGGTTTCTCCGCCCAAACTAAGATGACTTTGAATAAAACGGTCATCTGGCAGTATCGTGTTATAAGTGATTTGGTGGCAGCGGTGGGATACTGCAGCGGCGGCAACGAAGGTGGTTGGCATTCGGAGTGGACAGGTATTGTGGACTGATGTTCGTCATTCTACTATATGGAGTGATGTGACGGTTTGCTTTCTGCTGGACTGTTTACTTCCTGCTGGACTGAGTCCGTGGCATTAAGTAATTTCTAGTCTAATCAAAGCAGATACAAAACCAATGGCTGTGTCTCGTACATTGTCCCATTATATATATATATATATATATATATATATATATATATATATATATATATATATATATATATATACACATATATCTATCTTGGGGTTATGTGTGACATCCACTTTACCTGCTCTTTCAAATAATGAACTAAAATTTGGCTTGACATATTCGGTGGAAATGATGGATATGTGATTTTTGTGAATTCGTTGTCGTCGTCACAATAAGGGGTTGAAATATATACTTAAGAAAAAAGTTAATATCATGGGAATGAAAAGATTATAACGAAATGTTTTTCACATGTTAAACAGTGTTTAAACGGAGCCAGACAACAACAAAATTGTATATTTTCTACTAAGGATATGAAGAAACCCATGGCCTTTCTGAAACTTATAAACATATCACCATTTGAGAAAATGTTAAATATTTACAAAAAAAGCAGAAATTGTGAAACTGTTTGGGTTAATCATGGTCTTTTTACCTATTTACCAAAGACAGAAATATATTCCTTTTCCACCATATCAAATTGAAATGACCATTATCGATTACAACTGGTCATATCATTTCACTAGAGTACGAAATATATACCAAGAAAGTTGGCATTCCAGGTTTTGTGCAAATGACATTTATTCGAAAATAAAACCCCATGCTGAATCCGTTTAAATATTACAGCAGAGAGACATCTTGAATTATAAAACGGAAAATCTGTATCACTTTTATAACGTTCAGTTTGTTACATACTAAGAAAAATTATAAAATTGTTATTTTATTGCCAAAAGAATACATAAAAAGGTCGAATGTAGGGCCTATTCTTGACCGACTTTGAAACCCATAACTACCATCAATTTCTTTATCAATTTGAGTTGCTGTAACCATCAAGCATAACCTTCAAATACATGATTTCATGAAAGAACAAAATACCAAGAAAGTCTTTTGGCCTGTTTTGGCCGAAAAAGGGTTAAATCAATCATTGTGTACAAATGCGGCAACCACATCATTGATTTTCAAAAGTTAGACGTCCTAACGCTTAAAATACTATTTATGCAACCAACCACCTAAAGTAACACAGTTTGTCAAATTGCTGTGTTCACTAACTGCTTGATGATTGATAAGCTCATACATCCGTCACAGAGGCATTATAAAAACGAATTGCCCATAGTTCATTTATATGTAGGCAGAGTAAGACAGGAAATTAATTATGATTACTCAGACCATGTTGATCTTATTCTTGGGCGTCGGATGTATGATATTTTGAGCTGGATGCACAATTCGATACTTCGCAGTCATTGGTCCGAATGCAGTCTATAACAAGCATCGGTTACACGAGAGGAGACCTGGGAGGACTGCAGTCTATAACAAGCATCGGTTACACGAGAGGAGATCTGGGAGGACTGCAGTCTATAACAAGCATCGGTTACACGAGAGGAGATCTGGGAGGACTGCAGTCTATAACAAGCATCGGTTACACGAGAGGAGATCTGGGAGGACTGCAGTCTATAACAAGCATCGGTTGCACGAGAGGAGATCTGGGAGGACTGCAGTCTATAACAAGCATCGGTTGCAGAGGAGGAGATCTGGGAGGACTGCATTCTATAACAAGCATCGGTTGCACGAGAGGCGATCTGGGAGGGCTGCAGTCTATAACAAGCATCGGTTACACGTTAGGAGATCTGAGAGGACTGCAGTCTATCACAAGCATCGGTTACACGAGAGGAGATCTGGGAGGACTGCAGTCTATAACAAGCATCGGTTACACGAGAGATCTGGGAGGACTGCAGTCTATAACAAGCATCGGTTGCGCGAGAGCAGATCTGGGAGGACTGCAGTCTATAACAAGCATCGGTTACACGAGAGGAGATATGGGAGGACTGCAGTCTATAACAAGCATCGGTAACACGAGAGGAGATCTGGGAGGACTGCAGTCTATAACAAGCATCGGTTACACGAGAGGAGATATGGGAGGACTGCAGTCTATAACAAGCATCGGTTACACGAGAGGAGATCTGGGAGGACTGCAGTCTATAACAAGCATCGGTTACACGAGAGGAGATCTGGGAGGACTGCAGTCTATAACAAGCATCGGTTGCACGAGAGGAGATCTGGGAGGACTGCAGTCTATAACAAGCATCGGTTACACGAGAGGAGATCTGGGAGGAGTGCAGTCTATAACAAGTATCGGTTTCACAAGAGGAGATCTGGGAGGACTGCAGTCTATAACAAGCATCGGTTGCACGAGAGGAGATCTGGGAGGAGTGCAGTCTATAACAAGCATCGGTTGCACGAGAGTAGATCTGGGAGGACTGCAGTCTATAACAAGCATCGGTTACACGAGAGGAGATCTGGGAGGACTGCAGTCTAAAACAAACATCGGTTACACGAGAGGAGATCTGGGAGGACTGCAGTCTATAACAAGCATCGGTTACACGAGAGGAGATCTGGGAGGACTGCAGTCTATAACAAGCATCGGTTGCACGAGAGGAGATCTGGGAGGACTGCAGTCTATAACAAGCATCGGTTGCAGAGGAGGAGATCTGGGAGGACTGCATTCTATAACAAGCATCGGTTGCACGAGAGGCGATCTGGGAGGACTGCAGTCTATAACAAGCATCGGTTACACGTTAGGAGATCTGAGAGGACTGCAGTCTATCACAAGCATCGGTTACACGAGAGGAGATCTGGGAGGACTGCAGTCTATAACAAGCATCGGTTACACGAGAGATCTGGGAGGACTGCAGTCTATAACAAGCATCGGTTGCGCGAGAGCAGATCTGGGAGGACTGCAGTCTATAACAAGCATCGGTTACACGAGAGGAGATATGGGAGGACTGCAGTCTATAACAAGCATCGGTAACACGAGAGGAGATCTGGGAGGACTGCAGTCTATAACAAGCATCGGTTACACGAGAGGAGATATGGGAGGACTGCAGTCTATAACAAGCATCGGTTACACGAGAGGAGATCTGGGAGGACTGCAGTCTATAACAAGCATCGGTTACACGAGAGGAGATCTGGGAGGACTGCAGTCTATAACAAGCATCGGTTGCACGAGAGGAGATCTGGGAGGAGTGCAGTCTATAACAAGCATCGGTTACACGAGAGGAGATCTGGGAGGAGTGCAGTCTATAACAAGTATCGGTTTCACAAGAGGAGATCTGGGAGGACTGCAGTCTATAACAAGCATCGGTTGCACGAGAGGAGATCTGGGAGGAGTGCAGTCTATAACAAGCATCGGTTGCACGAGAGTAGATCTGGGAGGACTGCAGTCTATAACAAGCATCGGTTACACGAGAGGAGATCTGGGAGGACTGCAGTCTATAACAAACATCGGTTACACGAGAGGAGATCTGGGAGGACTGCAGTCTATAACAAGCATCGGTTACACGAGAGGAGATCTGGGAGGACTGCAGTCTATAACAAGCATCGGTTACACGGGAGGAGATCTGGGAGGAGTGCAGTCTATAACAAGCATCGGTTACACGAGAGGAGATCTGGGAGGACTGCAGTCTATAACAAGCATCGGTTGCACGAGAGGAGATCTGGGAGGACTGCAGTCTATAACAAGCATCGGTTACGCGAGAGGAGATCTGGGAGGACTGCAGTCTATAACAAGCATCGGTTACACGAGAGGAGATCTGCGAGGACTGCAGTCTATAACAAGTATCGGTTACACGAGAGGAGATCTGGGAGGACTGCAGTCTATAACAAGCATCGGTTACACGAGAGGAGATCTTGGAGGACTGCAGTCTATAGCCACTAAGAGAGGAGCGTATATTGAGTTGAATTATTTTTTCAAAATGGCGTCCTCTCAGATCTTAAAATTTAACTTAGGCTAAAATTCCTATGTACCGAATGCGGCATACGGAAAGAGGATATAGTCGGTATTGACTGAATAACTTATGCAAGGATCCGGCAGGCGGAATGCGTATCCTTTCAGAGGCCTTTCCTATTTCTCCTTATTATTAATGACTCAAAGTTAAATGAATAAAACAAAAACAAATGTCCTAATTGCAGAAAGTTTATTAAGTGGAATCAAACATAAATTCTGACATATATGCATCATTTGATATTAATTATCCCTTAAATTCAAATGCATGCAAATAAATCGCCAAAGTATTAGAAATTAAAAGTTTCTTACTTGAACTTCTTTCCCTATTTCAAACTTTAATCTCGCTTCAGCCTTTCAATAATTTTTTAATTATATTTATTTGCTGGTTTTTACTTTGTTTGGAAGCGTGGCACTAAGGTAAGCATCCATGTCACAAATTTTATTTGAAGACAGAAAGCAGTAAGAATATACGACATATACCCCGCCAGTACCCCCTGTGTATCTTTGATGTGTTACATGTGCTACATAGAAAACTGCGTGTCTCGTTCACACTTTTGTCACAGGTGAGCTTTGCTTACTTGAACAAAGGCGGGTCATTTGGTAAGTTGTGCTGCTTCTAAAATTACGTTACTGTAATATCTGGCTTCGTATAAAGCCTACGGAGAAATCAGCACAGAAATGGCAAACTGGATGGATGGTTATAGTATGTCCCACCACTAGGTGCCCATTGAAATCTGGGAATATTTTCAAAGTTTTGCAGATCAGTTGAAAAAGTAAGCTGCAGCGAAGGAAAGAAGCATGGACCTAATCAATTATACCGAACCCAAAACTTTGAAAAGTGTTCTAGTAAGTCATTTAACTGATTGTCTGAGAAAACAGTTTATTTTACACAACATCTCATTTTTATGATAGAGGTCAAGGTCAAAGGTTACATACTAAAACAAATACAGAACTCAGGAGTCTGCAGATTTTTTTTTTTTTTCTTAATATTTCCTAAACATTTGCTTTATGGCCACTTGACGTACGTGTCCTAAAAGTTAAACATGTTCTCTGCAAAATAGTTTGCTGATACTAAGGGATTACACAAAACTGGTCGAATTTTGAACATTAAAAAAAAAATTACTGCGCCATTATTGGTTCAAAACATTCCATTTCCACTATAAGGAGTTGAAAAATTGTGTTCCTAAATTGATTTTTTGCATTTCCTTAATGGGAAGCCTTTGGCAGGTGAAAATTTTAAAATAAATCATTTTTTTACATTTAAGTCTTAATACCCTATCAAATCATAATTTTGAAAGATAACAACCAAATTTAAAAAAAAATATTTTACCTATATGTTAACATGATACTCGAAGATATTTTATAGCTGTTACAGGCATGCTGGATTAAATGATTTTTAGTCCAATATCTGAAATTTATTGAAATATCTTAAAATCTAAATAGACGACCATAGGTCGAAATAGGTAGAAATATAACATACACACAGAGAGACAGGAAGACAGGGCAACAAGTGAAAACAATAATTTGAATGAGCAATATTCTGGGAGAGCAGAAACAATAACACTTACGTATAAATGCTGATATTGAAAAGTCGCGGGCGAACGGACAGACAGACAGGCAGAACATAATTATTTTAACTTTATGCCTTTCAGAGGCATTGCTAAAACTATGTGGACTCCAGAATGAAATGTCAGACCAAAGAAGAAGTAGACAGGAGAATTTAACAACAACAGACGAACGGACAGACATGCACATCCTGGATGACAGGTGACCAGACCTCATAATGGGGAATGCATAGAAGAATAAAATGAGTTATAGTTTGTGTAGATAGGACAATATTTTAGGAAGTTTGGAATAAAATGATTTTTTTAAGTTAAACCTTGACTTGACCTTTGACCTATCTCAATTAAAAATGAAAGAACTATAGGAGTTTAATTGTCTATTAACTGTTTATTTTTAGAGCGATTGCTCGAGAATTGTTGCCTTTAGAGCGAAAAAGTGAATTCTCGTTATATCTCGTCTGACGAGAAACGGTACGAGATTTCGCAAGATTTGTAAAAGGTCGATTTGAACTGAACCTCTCTCACTTTAAAAGTGGCTAAGTTATAAAAATGAGACCCAGTATTTTGGATATCATGAATTTCCCAAACACATGCGTAACCATGGTAATCGCAGATTGATGTAGCTACACATCAGAAGAAAGGCCATGGAATGTCAAATATAATGAGCTACATTTATGCGGCTACGATAATTTTTAAAGAAGATATGAAGATAAAAACAATTTTGTGGTGTTTTGTTGACCTTGAACTTAACCTTTGACCTATTTACTTTAAGAGAGATCAGACTTCTAGAACTGTGTGTTCTCTCAACAGCATAGCATTCAGAGGGGTTGCGAAAAAAATCCGGCCTGTCATTTGCCAGACGAAAGAACAAGCAGGGAGGCGAATTTGACGACAACTGACAAACTGACGCACTTACTGACACACTTACACATCGGAAATGATAATTGTCTAGACCATCTTATGCAGAAAGCATCGAGGAACAAAATGATCGATACTTTTAGTAGATAGGGTTCTTTTGATGAAGATATGAAGAAATAAAATTTAAACTTTTCTCGATGACCTTGACCTTTAATTATATTGACCAGAAACAATAAGCTTCCAGGACTTTAGATTGTCAATCAACTGTGTAAGTTTGAAAGCGATTGCTGTAAAATTATAGCCAGTAGAGTAAGCATAAACAAACACATACAAACAGACATACTCAACTGATCAACATGCTTGCAGAAATCTTCGATTTCCGGCAAGCAATAAATTCAGCCAGTATAAAAAATCCAAAACTTTCTATATATATATATATATATATATATATATATATATATATATATATATATATATATATATATACCAATATAAAGTGCAGATTCCCAGATTTTAGAATAAGAACATATCAAGAGATCTATTATAGATTGTAAAATATTGAGGAAAAACTGAAACAATGTCTATATCTGCTCATTCGGCACGTCAAAGTCCTTAAAAGCTATGATTGGTTGTTTAGTGTCATAAATATTCTCAAAATGTAACTGTCAAAGTGAGACTGGCAACCCATGAAAGACGCCATGTCACTTTACCACAAGAGTCGGAAGAATCAGAAGGTTGCACAATATAAATGTTGTTTTTTTTTTCAAAACAGACATTTAGTTATCAATTAGCTTCATTGTCATACTATGTGATCCTACTTAAGTTTTAGAAAATAATCGCCAAATTACAGTGGGTACCTACTGGTGGAATAAACTATGGTAAGAAATTTGCTTTCAAAATGCATTCTATGAAGCCATTGCTGATCATTTACTTTTAAAGCTTCCATTTCCGATCAACCAACGTTTTACAGTAAAGACACTTCCATCTGGTCCAGATCAGGTTCCAGAATTCGCAGTGCTCCACCTTTACTCGGACCTTGGCGCGGATGTACTTGGAATCGCCAAATAGGTTTAGGGCCTTCCTTTTACGCCAGTCATCGACCGGTTTTTCAGTGTCGAAACGGTACATAAAGCCCGCATCAATCCACGCTCGAAGAGCAATGAAATTGAACTGCGGTCCAACGCTGGATTCAAAAATGCCTTGATAAAAGTCGGCAGAAGCTCGAGCAAACGACATACATCCGTTTGTGGTGTGGGCCCCATCAAAGAAAGAGTCAATGGTAGGAAAAGACGACAAGACCTCGATAACCTTTCCTATATAAGGCACACAGACGCTGGCATCAATGTCCATCCTGAACTGCGGCTTCCACCTCATGGAGAAGCCAAGCCTTAAGACCTTATGCAGCGTGCAGGAGAACTTCTGCTTCTGCATCGTCTTGTTGATGGAGATGTCACAGCCTGTCGCCATCCTGAATGCCGCCAGCGCCACATCCGCGGCCTCAATGGATCTCTTCTGGCGTTTGGACGACAACTTTGAGTGGGTTACTTTTTCCCAGGCTTTTTCGAATGTAATATTCTCCGGAACGAGAAGTTCTTCATTTGCGAGCAGCTCATACTTCTCAGCTTCCGACTCGTATATCTCACTCTGACTCAATCCATTCTCAATGGCATCCGCTATCGGTTTGCCTGAAAGCAATTACAGATGACGTAACCCGGGATGCTCCGATGTGGTATTTTATAACATGGCACATATGAATGAATCTCTTCGTCATGCTCTGCTAAATACCCCTCACTCAGACGTCAGGTCAGATTCATATAAACTCATTCGACTAACCCGATGCTCGCAAAGATAGGCATTCTCGTTTACAGCCTCCTGGTTGCTGACACAGGGCCAAATGTTCCTATCATTTTTTATATGTATCATGTTTCTTCGCAATCAAGTCTGTGATACCTCGCTCTCATTGGTAGAAACATTGTGTCTGTGTCAGAGCAGTGGTGGTTGCATACGAAAATAATTGTTTTTGCGTGGATTGGGTGTCTTGAATGAGTTCCAAATAATAAAAAGCGATCATTGTGTACTGAGTGTTATTATGCCTGACAACAAAATCACTAACCAAGATTCTCTTGGAACGACTTGGCAGCAGCGTAACCAAGGTGCCCACAGTCAGTTCGGTTGTCGCACATGCAGTCCAAGAAATCTAAAACCTTCTCAGCCAAATGGGCATGGTCGATTCCCTTGATGGATCGGCGCTTCCTTATGTGGTCTGAAGATAACAAAAGATTTTAATTTGTCAGACTCGTTTATTATCTAAATATATATCAACACAGGCGTTTGTCTCATACAGCTATGTAAAATTCTACATATAGTGAAGCATCATATGGGGACCATCCGTACAACATGCCCAACACGTTTTCATGACCAGGATTGACCATGATGCAGGATTGTAATTCGAGGTTCAATACGTTAAAAATTGAACCTCAAGATGCCTGGGTAAACTCCCGCTTTCGGTTACAATACATTGAAGAGGGTATGTAATGTTCGAATTCAGTGCTCCAATCCCCATTCTATCGAAAATGAAAATTATTTTTCTTTTGCTTCTATATTCATGGCGTAATAGACATGTTTGCTGAGGTTGCCATGGCCTCTTCACTAAATTGGTGTATGTGGCAGAGCAGGAGACGATATATGACAGGCTACTTGGTCGCGTATGGCAGTTGAATGTCAGTACTTGACTTTATGTTAGGTAGCGGAACTTGGCTTGGAATAGCGTTTGTGATTTGACAGGGTTAATCACGTATGAAGAAAGCCATTTTGTCTGACGGTCGGTCAAGAGGCCATCAGAGAGCCATTTTTTTTTTTGCCAGATGGTGTCTTTAGGATATTCATGTTTAAACGCATGTCTGTAGCTTAAATAAGCTCTTGGAAAGTTTGAACTTGAGAGTGTACACGCATATTTTTCTATTTTTATAGTATATAATTTTTGCCGCGCATTTCTCGAGCAAGGTGTATTCCTAGTTTTGATAGAAATCGTTTTTAAAGAGATAATTTGGTCTTAATGTATTCTTGACAGCCCTATTGTCTGACATTTCTTATTTATTAATGAATTATTCTTTTGACGGAGCCCATTTGTGACAGTAATAATGATATGGGAACACCGATATATCTCTTAGCTTAGTATTAGAAATACTCTTTGTATGAGATATTTATAACCTGTGTATATTGCGCATTTGATGCTTATTCGTTGCGTAGTTCCTAGAATGTGGTTGAAAGCTGTCTTTTCACGAACGTGACTTAGATTGAGGACTAATAAGATGGAGAGATTATTACAATTAGTTGTGTATGAAGGGTGACGGAAGTCACTAATCGCAATAGCAATAATCCTTATAACTGAAAGTAAAGTATATCTTTATGATTAAAATTAGCACATTAGCACTTGTGGGCCACACGGGCGTGTTGCGTGCATGAATTTTGTTGCACGCAGGAAAACGGGCAGGCCAAGATTTGGGTAGGTTTCGCGTAGAACTTGCCCGTTGGATGCGTGGAATCTGCGTGGGCCTTGTGTGTGCTCCGTGTGGCATGCGGGCCAGGCGCGTGAGAGCTTACAAACAGGTCCGTGTTAGCTCCGGGCCACATACGGGCACTGCGGGTTATCTGCGTGCCCGCTCCGGGCCAGATACGGGGGAGTTGCCTGCAAGGCGCGAGAGGTGTGCGTGCTTGCAGCGGGACTATTTATACGCAGAGATAGTCGTAGAAAGCCAGCAACTTGCCCGCAGCCAGCCCTCAGATTACCAGCAGGAAGACAGTAACTGGCCCTCAACATGCTCTCACGTTCCTCGTGTACCTCGCTCCATGACCGCAGAAATGATGGGATACACACGCAGGTTGGCAGTACCGACACCGTTTCTTGTCTTTATCGGAAAAGGTAAAGTAAATCATTCCTACCAAAATAAATCCTAGAGTAAATCACCCTACCACAATGAATCCTAGAGTAAATCACCCTACCACAATGAATCCTAGAGTAAGCCACCCTACCACAATCAATCCTAGAGTAAATCACCCTACCACAATGAATCCTAGAGTAAGCCACCCTACCACAATGAATCCTAGAGTAAATCATCCTACCACAATGAATCATAGAGTAAATCACCCTACCACAATGAATCCTAGAGTAAATCACCCTACCACAATGAATCCTAGAGTAAGCCACCCTACCACAATGAATCCTAGAGTAAGCCACCCTACCACAATGAATCCTAGAGTAAATCACCCTACCACAATGAATCCTAGAGTAAATCACCCTACCACAATGAATCCTAGAGTAAATCACCCTAACACAATGAATCCTAGAGTAAATCACCCTACCACAATGAATCATAGAGTAAGCCACCCTAACACAATGAATCCTAGAGTAAATCACCCTACCACAATAAATCCTAGAGTATATCACCCTACCACAAGGAATCCTAGAGTAAATCACCATGCCACATTGAATCCTTAAGTAAATCACTCTACCACAATGAATCCTAAGTTTCTATTGAATCCTAAAAGGTAATCACCCTGCCACAATGAATCCTAAAGTAAATCTCCCTATCAAAATGAATCCTAAAGTAAATCACCCTACCACAAGGAATCCTTCAGTAAATCATCCTACAAAATTAATGCTAATGTAAACCACCCTACCACAATGACTTCTAAAGTAAATCACCCTACCACAATGAATCCTAGAGTAAATCACCCTGCCACAATGAATCCTAAAGTAAATCACCCTGCCACAATGAATCCTAGAGTAAATCACCCTGCCACAATGAATCCTAGAGTAAATCACCCTGCCACAATTAATCCTAGAGTAAATCACCCTGCCACAATGAATCCTAGAGTAAATCACCCTGCCACAATGAATCCTAGAGTAAATCACCCTGCCACAATGAATCCTAGAGTAAATCACCCTGCCACAATGAATCCTAGAATAAATCACCCTGCCACAATGAATCCTAGAGTAAATCACCCTGCCACAATGAATCCTAGAGTAAATCACCCTGCCACTATGAATCCTAGAGTAAATCACCCTACCACGAGGAATCCTAGAGTATATCACCCTACCACGAGTAATCCTAGAGTATATCACCCTACCACAATGAATCCTAGAGTATATCGCCCTACAACAATGAATCCTAAAGTAAATCACCTTACCACAATGAATCCTAAAGTAAATCTCCCTACCACAATGAATCCTAAAGTAAATCACCCTACCACAATGAATCCTAAAGTAAATCACCCTACCACAATGAATCCTAAAGTAAATCACTTTACCACAATGAATTCTAAAGTAGATCGCCCTACCACATTCAATCCTAAAGTAAATCACCCTACCACAATGAATCCTAAATTAAATCAACCCTATCACAATGAATCCTAAAGTAAATCATATTACAAAATTTAATTCTAATGTAAATATGGCTCCCGTATTGAATCCTAAAAGGTAATCACCCTACCACAAGGAGTCCTAGAGTAAATCACCCTACCACAATGAATCCTCAAGTAAATAACCCTACCACAATGAATCCTAGAGTAAATCACGCTACCACAAGGAAGCCTAGAGTAAATCGCCCTACCACATTGAATCCTAAAGTAAATCACCCTACCACAATGAATCCTAAATTAAATCACCCTATCACAATGAATCCTTAAGTAAATCATATTACAAAATTTAATTCTAATGTAAATATGGCTCCCGTATTGAATCCTAAACGGTAATCGCCCCGCCACAATGAATCCTAGAGTAAATAACCGTGCGACAATGAATCCTAGAGTATATCACCCTAACACAAGGAATCCTAGAGTAAATAACCCTGCCACAATGAATCCTAGAGTATATCACCCTACCACAAGGAATCCTAGAGTAAATCACCCTGCCACATTGAATTCTAGAGTAAATCACCCTGCAACAATGCATCCTAAAGTAAATCACGCTACCACAATGAATCATAGAGTAAATCACCCTACCACAAGGAATCCTAGAGTAAATCACCCTGCAACAATGCATCCTAAAGTAAATCACGCTACCACAATGAATCCTAGAGTAAATAACCCTACCACAATGAATCTAGGAGTAAATCACGCTATCACAAGGAAGCCTAGAGTAAATCGCCCTACCACAATGAATCCTAAAGTAAATCATATTACAAAATTTAATTCTAATGTAAATAAGGCTCCCGTATTAAATCCTAAAAGGTAATCGCCCTGCCACAATGAATCCTAGAGTAAATAACCCTGCCACAATGAATCCTAGAGTATATTTCCCTAACCCAAGGAATCCTAGAGTAAATCACCCTGCAACAATGCATCCTAAAGTAAATCACGCTACCACAATGAGTCCTAGAGTAAATAACCCTACCACAATGAATCCTAGAGTAAATCACGCTACCACAAGGAAGCCTAGAGTAAATCGCCCTACCACAATGAATCCTAAAGTAAATCATATTACAAAATTTAATTCTTATGTAAATAAGGCTCCCACATTGAATCCTAAAAGGAAATCGCCCTGCCACAATGAATCCTAGAGTAAATAACCCTGCCACAATGAATAGTAGAGTATATCACCTTACCACAAGGAATCCTAGAGTAAATCACCCTGCCACAAGGAATCCTAGAGTAAATCACTCTACCACAAGAAACCCTAGAGTAAATCATCCTACCACAATGAATCCTAAAGTAAATCACCCTATCGCAATGAATCCAAGAGTAAATCACCCTACCACAAGGAATCCTAGAGTAAATCACCCTGCAACAATGTATCCTAAAGTAAATCACCCTGCCACAATGAATCCTAGAGTAATTCACCCTACCACAATGAATCTTAGAGTAAATCACTCTACCACAATGAACCCTAGAGTAAATCACCCTACCACAATGAATCTTAGAGTAAATCACCCTACCACAATGAATCCTAGAGTAAATCACCCTGCCACAATGAATCCTAGAGTAAATCACCCTACCACAATGAATCTTAGAGTAAATCACTCTACCACAATGAACCCTAGAGTAAATAACCCTGCCACAATGAATCCTAGAGTATATTTCCCTAACCAAAGGAATCCTAGAGTAAATCACCCTGCAACAATGCATCCTAAAGTAAATCACGCTACCACAATGAGTCCTAGAGTAAATAACCCTACCACAATGAATCCTAGAGTAAATCACGCTACCACAAGGAAGCCTAGAGTAAATCGCCCTACCACAATGAATCCTAAAGTAAATCATATTACAAAATTTAATTCTTATGTAAATAAGGCTCCCACATTGAATCCTAAAAGGAAATCGCCCTGCCACAATGAATCCTAGAGTAAATAACCCTGCCACAATGAATAGTAGAGTATATCACCTTACCACAAGGAATCCTAGAGTAAATCACCCTGCCACAAGGAATCCTAGAGTTAATCACTCTACCACAAGAAATCCTAGAGTAAATCATCCTACCACAATGAATCCTAAAGTAAATCACCCTATCGCAATGAATCCAAGAGTAAATCACCCTACCACAAGGAATCCTAGAGTAAATCACCCTGCAACAATGTATCCTAAAGTAAATCACCCTGCCACAATGAATCCTAGAGTAATTCACCCTACCACAATGAATCTTAGAGTAAATCACTCTACCACAATGAACCCTAGAGTAAATCACCCTACCACAATGAATCTTAGAGTAAATCACCCTACCACAATGAATCCTAGAGTAAATCACCCTGCCACAATGAATCCTAGAGTAAATCACCCTACCACAATGAATCTTAGAGTAAATCACTCTACCACAATGAACCCTAGAGTAAATCACCCTACCACAATGAATCCTAGAGTAAATCACCCTTCCACAATGAATCTTAGAGTTAATCACGCTACCACAATGAATCCTAAAGTAAATCACCCTACCACAATGAATCCTAGAGTAAGCCACCCTACCACAATGAATCCTAAAGTAAATCACCCTACCACAATGAATCCTAGAGTAAATCACCCTACCACAATGAATCCTAGAGTAAAACACCCTACCACAATGAATTCTAATGGTTAATCACCCTAAATAGCAGAATCGAGGTTCAAAGTTCCCATTAATACAATCGGGACGAAACTGAAATTGCTAAGACAGACAATGAGACCTTCAGTCAGCCGCTCCTTGCAATGCCTTTCAATAGCTCTGTTAAACGTCTGAATCTTTTCTATACTTGGTATCGGGTCAGAATCAAGAGCCTCGTCTTGGTCAAGGAGCGACGTATGTCCGGCCTTGAACTCGCTTTGACATTCTGAAGACAGGCCAAAGGTCACGCCCCGGGTCAAACAAATAACTTCCCTGGTCATCTCCTCGTCCATGTCCTCTATCCTGAAAATAATTAAAACAAAGCTTCATTTGTCTCGCATCGCTGCCTTTCTAATAGGAGAGACCGTAATCTTAATTCAAACTTGCAGGCGATGATACCCCTTTTCAGAATGCGTTTGGTATAAATCCATCAAATTCAGGTTAAACTTGTCTGTTTAAAAGAAAGTTAAAAAATGATTAATCATATCTTGCATATAAATATAAAAATGCCACATTCAGAATTGCATGACGACTATTTCTTTATTTTTTGGAAGCATATTAACAAACAAACAAAAAACCACAGTGGCCATCCCTTTTCAGTCAAAAATGATCATACATCTTGTGCAAATTACGGCAAGGAACAAAAGATTTGAATTTGAAACCATTGGATACTCAAAAGATTATCTCCAGATACGCTTATTGGGTCAGATACTTTATTAATAATTCAACGTTTTCCATATACCTTTCTATATTTTCTTTTGAAGGATACTCAAAGAAGCGACGGCAGGCTTCCTGCAGTTGTTTTACGACAGCCGGAAACCGGCCAGTAGTTCGACGAACGCGACGGTTGACGGCATATGATGGTTTCATCCTGTCGCAGAATCTAACCGGAAGAAAATTTTATCTTCAACTTATATGTCACAGGTTATAAACTTCAAATTCATCATTACATAGTTAGATATTTCATATGTATTTAGAACCAGATTAGTTTAACTGATCCTTGACTCTCTAAAGCCGGCTATTCATCTGTCTTATTTGTAGACTTTATTTAATTCCTTATTTTCTGAGTACATATTACGAATTGTAGGTAAATCCTGCTAAGAAAGGTTTTTTTACAACGCCCCTGTGACGGTAGTATTTGCTTTTTGATCCAAAAGCTGTTAAGAAAAAAGACCAGAAAAAGCATGCGACTGGTAGTTAACTCTACATGTTAGTCCGGCAGCCAAATGTCATTTTTTTGGCTAACCTTGTTTTATGGTCTTAAGTTTTTTTCTTTGTGGATTTTGTTTGCCTACAAATCAGGTGTGAAAAATATGTGGGTTGGCTCTCTGTCAGCCTTGGGCAATTTTTGCTAATTAGCATTAATCAAAATGGCCTCCAAAGAAACACAAAAATAGCAAAAATGCCATATTTACCTTTACATTTGACATAGAGGGTCATCTAATACATGAATTCTGGCGTATTCTGACCAAAAAAATCATTTTTGGTATTGTTTTAGTCATAAGGACCATCATTTTCAATTAAGCTGTTCTCTCATTAAAAAAATATAAATATACTGAACACATTGTTTGGTTAGTGCTTATGTTACAAAGCATTCTGCAGATCGAGGGTGATAAATTAAAGTTATTAAATACTCAAGTATAGATGAAGATGAGATGATCAAACGTTCCGGAAAATATATGTTATACATTATAAAAATAATATGCTATTTGTGACCTATGTATAACCTTCATAATGAAACAATCGGAGCGAAACTGCCATTATCCACACAGTTTTTATTTTACCCCTTGTGTCGATCGCCACGAGGCTTATATTTATAACTTGTACGATATTTTACTTAGTTGGAGGGGGATTATGTGAGCGTAATTTGGGTCCATTTGATAAAAATGGCACTTTTATTCGTGGCAAATGTAAAAGTTGTATGTGTTTGTATATAATATTAAAGGAACATGCTTGACGAAAGATTATGTAAGTGTATATATATATATATATATATATATATATATATATATATATATATGATAAAAGCGGGGTCGAAGTGCATTACAGACAGCTGAGTCATACTTGAAGTACCTCCCTGCTTCTCAATGACTTCCATGCAGTCTTTAGATATTTTATCATAGGTTATCTAACTGCGGACTTCAATAAGTGGCCGCTGACATTCACAGACTTCGGATGTATATTTTTATGTTGGTTATGTTGGTTTATGCTGGTTTGTTACCTTTTTGCTCTTTCTCTATCAGCATCTTCAGTACAAATTTTGTAGAGGATTCGGGTGATACACAAGAAACAATCCTTTAAACTTTGAAGACGGTCCTGCATGATAACCACCTAGCCATGACAATATGACACTCGATCAGGCCTTCGGAAATAAAGTGAAAGGGCCTGTCTTCAGGTTTAGGGTGATAGGCTATCGCTAGATAACCCCCATGAGATTCGCTCTATCCCTACCGAGCCCCATGGTAATTTTTTTCAGCGCCAACCATGCATAGAGTTCGTTCACCTTAAAACACATTTTCAATGAAAAATACCACAGTTTGATAAAAATCCTGGCGGAATCAGTCGTATTTGGCTACTTTCTATTTTGATATTATATCCTGGTAATGTATCTGTCCGGCTCAGATCACAAATATGCTCCAACCTCTTCAAAAGCTTTTGTTAAAGTAAACTGGCACTGTGTCACAAGCACATAGATATATATATCTTTTGAGACACAGAAACTCAGTAAATGGGGAAAACGTGCCTCAGGGTAAGGTAGGAACACAGCTATACACAGATCAGAAAGGTGGATCTCGGAATCAACTAGTATAGTCTCAACCCAACTGACATGCACAAGGCCCTTCATGATTTAGCTGAAGCATGTATGATCTTCTGCGGGCTTCCTAACAATAATTTTCATGGGAAATTATTTCTTGATCAATTTCAGAATCGACAGCAAGATAGACTAAAGGTCCATCACCTGTAATATTTCTCGCTATAAGCACCGTTTTAGTGTCGTAAATTTCATTTATATATCATATAGGTTCTTTAAAGTAAGGAAAGCTTTAACATGCATCCTAATATGCAGTCTCTCAATCCAAATTCAGAACTTTAGATGCAAACAAAGAGGAATGCTTAAAAAAAATATGATTACAAACCAGACCTTGTATATTGAAATAAGATTTTATAGTTGACATATGAGTTTCGCGACATTATTCAATAAGGTAGATTAAACATTTTAATTTTCATAAATGTTCATATAGCAATAAGGAAAAGAATGTGTATGGTGAAATTCCATAATATTTTTTTCTTTCCATATGCATGCCACCCACAGCCTTGGCTGTACGTTTATCTATATAGTTGACTTGAACGAAACATGAGCTTAACTGAGATATTCTCGATATCAGTGTCCCAACCCATAGCCAACTATTCCTTGTGATTAGAGCCCCCTCCCCCATAAGACCATTTATATATGAAAAAAAAATTACCAACTACAGTCAAAGGTCATCATCTAATTTTTTATTTTCTAGGGAAATGTAGCTAAATCATCCTTGTGCATTAATTGTTGGATTAATAAATGTATATGAGTAATTAATTAGGGATATTATGGCAATATGCTGTTCAAGGCAAATTATTCTGTTGTCTGCATATGCAAGTCTTAGATACAAGTATAAATCCCTTAATTTACGATATCATCTCACAGATCAAAATTTGATATTATTTATTATGTTAGATGCTTCTATAATATGTGCTAGCATAATATTAAACGATTTGTTGCACTTAACCTTGGTGGTTTCTGTGTGCATACAAGGGAATACATTTATATGTTGCCGATTTTGCGCTCATGCATTTTTAAGTTCATAGTTTCAAAAAGACTTTTTTTACCTCATTATGATGCATAACACCGACGGCGATTTTTTTTCGGGAGCGGGGCATTTTATAAACTCTAACGCATTGTCATCCTTGTTTATATAACATGAATTTTAGCGCTGAAGGTTTCAGGTATTCCTGAAATATTTGATAACAGAAATGACTTCAGAAGCGTGTGTTCATTCACATCAATTGTCATATGTTCGTTTTGACTAAATGTGTATGTTTCCATAATACCATTTAAAAAATCCGATTAAATTTATGCTCATTTGGGTCTCCTTCCTCTGAAAAGCTGTTAATTCTAATAAATCTGAAGTAATAGTCTTTTTCTGGTTTAGCAACAGAAAGTGGAGAAATGAGTTCAGCTTGCACAGACACGTCGACATAGTGTGCGATCACATAGCAGACAAATAATCCATATTAATATGATACTGATGGCTATATGATGCTGATGGAAGCTTGCAGCAGCATATTTGAGAATGTTGCTGTATATGTGATATGACTTGAAATAATATATGCAAATACATACAACTATTACATTTGCCAACAAAGATGAATTTCCTAAAAGGTACCTTTTTGATTTAATTGGACTCAAATAATATTCATTTAATCCTCCTTTAACTAATTGAAATCTCGTCTAAGTTATAAATAACGGACCTCGTCGTGATATTACGAAGGAATATGAAAAAAAATGTATGGATAATGGCAATTACTTTTATAGTTTCATTATGACTAACATCGGTTACTAAAAAAGATGAAGACGCTGATATAGACAAAGCGCTTCAAGTATGACTTAGCTGTCTTTAATGCTTTTCGACCCCGCTATAACCATACATAAATATTTTTTTAAATATCAGTTAGTTTTCCATGCATGTGACAGCTTTTTCCGTTCGTATTATAAACACCTTCATAATACCTTCAAAAACTTACATAATTTTTTATCATGCAAGTAATCATGCAAACAAATTTTACAATTACTGCCAATAAAAATGAATTGCCGTTAAGGTGTCATATTGATTTAAATGGACCCAAGTTATGCTCACATAATCCCCCTCCAACTAAGTAAAATCTCACCTAAGTCGTAAATATCCGGCCTCGACGGGAAACAAGAGGGGAATTAAAGCTGTGTGGATAACGGCAGTGTCGCTCTTATTTTTTCATTATGAAGGTCATACATAGGTCACAAAACAGCATACTAATTTTATAATTTATAACAGCTGTTTTCAAGAACGTTTGACATCTCATCTTCATCTATACTTGACTGTTTAATTATTTTAATTAATTACCCTCGATCTGCAGAATACTTTGGAACATACGTACTAACCAAATCATGTGTTCATTTTATTTACAGTGTTTTTTAATTGGAGAACAGCTACATTGAAAACGTACCAAAAATCAATACCAAAAATGATTTTTTTTGGGTCATAATACCCCAGAATTCATGTATTGGATGACCCTCTATGTCAATTACAAAGGTAATTATGGCATTTTCGCGTTATTTTGGCGGCCATTTTGATTATGCTAATTAGCAAAAATTGCCCAAGGCTAACAGAGGACCAACCAACAAATTTTTCACACCTGATATGTAGGCAAACAATATCCACAAAGAAAAAAACTTAAGACCATAAAACAAGGTAGAGTCCAGTGGCGACCAGACTGTGTGGAAGCTGAAAGGTCACAAGTTATGGATGGTGAGAATATATGAAGATTTTGTTTTTGATTTGCCCCTGGATGACCATGTTCTAAGTGTTTGGTTACGACCGGAGGTCGATTTGTCCGGCCTCCGCATGTTATAAAAACATGGATATAAATAAAACGTTCAACTTGTGCAGCGAGGGAGGGGCGCATTTTGGTTTATTTTTATGAAAAATCCAATTATCTTTAAAGACGTCAGATACCCTTTTAAATAAAACAGTCTAGATAAAAATATCCCACATAGGCACTCCTTATATTCATATGTCGTGTAAACAAACGTGTGGGTACACACGTATTAAACAGAAAGAACAACTCACAGTTGGAATCTTCCAGTCTCACTGATGACGTCATCCGAACCCTCGTTGTCAAATGTAAGCCGGTGACCTTCAGGCACCTCATCACCGACACGTTTATTCCCTATTATCAGTAATCAAAGTCTATATGTATTATGTAATGTCAGTTTATATTTGTGACACTTTCCAATGACCTTGATTGAAGTACCGAAGCAAGTCTGGTCTTCAATTTCTTTGGGTTGATCAGAAAAAAAGTAAGAAATGACTCCCATATACCCACTTAACTTAAAGCCTAATTCTTAATCCCCGAAATGTCAAATGTAGAAATAATATGATATAAAAAACGAATAAAGGCCGACACTCGAAAATCTTACCCATGTGTTTTCCAAACTGTTTCAGGAAAGTGCCAAAGCTGGTCGGCTCGAAGACGGTTATGACGTCATCACTCCCTGACTTCTGAAGCACACGAATGATATTGTTGTTTTGAAAATCGACCTTTTAATGTAATAAAGAACTTATGGAACATTGATAAATCACACTAACTATCACGCAACACGATCTGCAAAACGGAACAAGTACTGTTCTTTACAGAGTCCGCACACTAAAAACTGATTCGCTTAGGATGACCTGCCCATCAATATCAGTTGTCCCGCCAACTTAAAATGTTTAAAAATATTAGCGCGTTTTTATTTCATCAGTCGTCCCAGGCTGATTAGTTTTTTTTAACATTATTTGATAATTAATGGATATATCAAGTCTTTCTACCTTATATTGTTGGTCCGCTTGACAGTTCCTTTTGGCTATTAATTCAACTACATAGCCAGATGATTTTAATTGTCTAATGGTACAATTATTTATTTCATGTCTTTTTAGTTTGTATATAACTTTAAATGCCTTTCACTATATCCCGAAAACTGTATTTCCTTTACTCGTATTGTAACGTTGTTCATTATATTGTGCTTTACTGATAACACAGGGCCACGGTTTTTACTTGTATTGTCAGGTTGCTATTTATATTGACTGTGCTTTACTGATAATTCAGGGCCACGGTTTTTACGTGTATCGTCAGGTTTCTATTTATATTGATTGTGCTTTACTGATAATTCAGGGCCACGGTTATAACAGAAGTAGGGCCTACCCTTCTGAAGTAGGAATACAGCAACATTGGCGAAGGAGGCATTTTCAGTTCACAATAATTACTATTTGCGTTAAAGAAAAATTCACAGTGTAATATTATATTTTGGTACAGATACCTTCTTAACTGTTGCTGATTCACAGGAAAGCACCCCCAGCAGCAGGGACATGTAGAGTCCAGTCCACATGGCCACCTGAAATGTTAGCATCACCCACACACGATCATAGAGAGGCAGGGCAAGGCAAAACTAAGCAGCAGACTGGACAAAATCTCTAAAAATATTTGAAGTTAGTGTCACATATGTAGAACAAGCATCCTGTGATATTATGAGTCGGCCTTGAATTTTATCAAAATTCCACAAACCCTGCCCCTAACATATTGTCAGCTAAGCCGTACGCTCTTAAATGGGCAATTTGGCAAGTTCTGTGTTAGCTTTAAAACCTCTTTCGCAGCGTTGCATTATTGTTTGTATAGGCCATTAAATGTAAATGTTAGTCAATAGATGAATATATTTTGTATGTTTAACCCTACAGACAGTACATTAAACTGAATAACAAAATTCTACTAAATTCTGTAAGCGATCATATTTTTTTCAATTAGCTAAATAATGATGCAATAAAAGACGTACAGAATATTTTAATGGTAAATTGTATAAATGAGTTAAAACTGTACTTCGAAAGCATTGGCAGTATCTGTAAACGCATTTTAGAACAACTGTATTCAACAGATTATACATACCTTTATATGTATATATATTTCTGCAAGCAGTTGACCAGTTCGAATTGATCAAGAGATATCACTTTGTGCTGAGGTAGTGTCAGCTGTCGTTCACTTTCTCCAGGTTGTCTAGCAAAGCCAAGACAAACCGCTTGTTACATACTTCGAAAACTGAATTATACACGATTAGATGGGCTCTTCGACTAATAGCATTGAAGCTGGGGAGATCAAATCATGACACGTAATATGTATGCAAATCAATCCCGAAGAAAGGCAAAGGGAGAGTTGTTTTGGCGTAACTACACTTGCGCTGTTAACCCTCTTTATTTAACATTTACTGTTTTGGACAGGCTTAACAAACGAGGCGCGGCATGTGAAATAATTCAACTACAACATATTATCGATTGAACAAATATAATTATCTGCAGTTTGACAGTGATTTGTACAGTTCATGTGAAACCGGCATTGGCGTAATTATCTGGGACGCCGCGCGTGAGTTTTGGTAGTTCCACAAAGACAACCAAACAAAGGGTCTGTCCAGGCTGATGTACAGGTGATCAGCTCAATGTTTATTTTTGTCGTCGATAACAGCTCGGACACAATTTCCTACCTTAATCTCTTCTTAGTGATTAGGTGCAAGTCAAGTGTAAGCATGGGAATGGTGCTACGACAATGCGTTATATTTATATAGGAGACAAATATTTTGGCAAATAATTTGATTCTGTTATATAAAAAATGTAATTTTTAATTACTTGGACTGCAAATGACCTTCAGATATGTCAAAGAAGGAATAACGCTCCTTTTGAAAACAGACACTTTACGAGTGTATGTCATTTCCCCGACTTTTCCGAGGTTCGCCATTTCTTTGAACATCAAAATACCCGAAACACTTAGGGGAAACTGGATACTTTCTCAAACCCTTGGTTCTCTGGTATATCTTGTATTGATTCATGTATGACTTTCATGTAAATAAACAAAATAATTTTTTTCGTTAAATATTCAATAGCCATGTCACTTTAAAGTAATGTATTGTGTGGTGACGGAAAAGCACGCTCAAAATCTTAGTCAGCTTAGTCAAGACAACTAATGAAAGAACATAGACGTGAGGTAAAGAGCCTGAACTCTTTCATACCCAGAATAGTCTACGATCAGTAACTGTTATCGTAGAAGATTTCAGACGTGCTCTTTTTTTCTGGAAAATCCCACAGTGTAAAAGTTTGTGTGAGTATTGTTCATTCTGCGCGTCACGGATCCATTTCCGGTACATATCGTACTAACACATCATGCCCCTATACACTGAACAAGCGATGGCAAAGTGAGTGTCGGTTTTTGGTGCATGTCATGTAATTGGTATTTATTTAGATTAATTGAATAGTTGGAACGTCAGTCTACGATTCATTTCATATGTATACTTGAGAGCTGATCGAATGTGTAAATCAACCAAGCATCTTTCTCGGATTACCAGTCCTCACAATTCCTGTTTAATTCTGATTCAATGGGCGGAGATAAGCTATTACCTGCCTGTTGGTTACTTCACTTTGCACCTTCTGCGTGAATGAATTTCTTCAGCTCGATCAACAGGCTGCATGATCCAGCGGAGTGCTTCCATTTTTTCATTAATGGCTACTAGGCAATTTTTGTCGCATACATCCACCATATATATCAATATATATATATATATATATATATATATATATAATATTTATATGTGTGTGTTTGTGTCGCAAATTGTGTGTATGAGCTTTATATTTGTAGGGACGGTGTTACGACACATAATGTAATAACCGGCCCATAACGTAATAACGGCCATATTGTAATAAAAATGACCCATAATGTAATAAAGACCCATAATGTAATAAAAAACGGCTCATATCGTTATAACCATACCCTGCCCATATTGTAATAAAATCGCAAGTGGGTAAAACGGCCAATAAATTTAATAAAATCGCTGTTGGGTAAAACGGCCAATAATTTTATAATTCAAATTTTATTTAAATTAACTTAGGCAATTTAAATATTGACTTCTATTGACACGAATGTGTAAGTGAACATACAAGTATGAAAAACCACTGGATTTACATAATGACTATCTGTTTAAAACAGTGACCAAGCTAATATGAGCGAAATATGGCCATGATTCATGCATATCCTTTTGTTGAATCAGTGTTTAAATTGGATGATAAAGTATTTAAACAGGATAATTTTTAAAATGAACATATATATATATATATATATATATATATATATATATATATATATATATATATATATATATATAACTCTGAAGAAAAATAACACTGTAAATTCACTACAGTCTGTTTGACGGGATGCGAACCGATCATCAGGTGAATGTTGTTAGAATGAAGCTAACGGCGTGGTTTGAAAAGCCGAGACTTTACGAGATTACGAGATTATGCTTTGTGCGTATTGGGGGGAACATTTAATGACAGACACTGATCCTATTGTCCTCGGGGGCACAATAGGATTGGGCGGGGTACACGTGCGATATTGGAACATAACAGGGCACAGAGCACTTTACATCGGAGGGTAACACTACCTTCTATATATATATATATATATATATATATATATATATATATATATATATATATATATATATATAAATATATATATATATATATGCACGGTTGTAGTATTTTGGAGTCTGTATAAAACCAAACAAAACACGCATTGAATGTAATTTTGGTCTGCTGAAAACACAATATTTCCCCTGGGTACATTTCTAGGCACCTGAGTCCATTAAAGCTAGTATACTTGTATACTTGTATAGTAGAAATGATCTGCGGGAATGCAGTCTTTCCTCCGCGGTCACACAGAGCATGATATGCTAAGGTATGTGGTGAATCTGAATTACTACCGTCGGCTTCGCCTCATCATCGGCTCATCAGGTGACTGAAGTTCAACTAATTGCGATATTGGTTTTTATAATTTCTTTTTAGCACTGTTGGGTGTCCTTGGACCATGGCGGCAGGAGGTTCTTTTGTTTTGAGCTTATGATTGCTGGTTCCAACTATTTACTGCTTCATTTTGCCCTGAGTCAATCCACGGACTGACTGCCATCGATTAAAATTCTCTTATAGTCCAAGGGAAAGAAAAAAAATCACTTAAAAATCATTTTTTGGTCCACATACATGCATAGGTTCAGATGTCTTAGGTCAATATGTAAAGACGTCGCATAGATTTAGAGCTTTTGACACACGTATTTGTAGTTAAAACCTGAATGCGTCATTCGTGCGCTTCAAGAGTGACACTGCTACAATTTAGTCTTTAAAAAATAAAATAACGCCAAAACAACAATTTGAAAATGCCGGTTTCTGTGTTCTAGAGGTAGAGCACAGGACTGAGAGCGGGGAGATTGAGTTCATATCCCAGCCGAGGAGCGGGGAGATTTTCCATGGTCGGCTCCATCCAGGGTGAGCGCTCTGCATAATGGGAAGTCTGTGCCCCACAGCCGTGCATCACTCACAAACATGTGCAAAATTTGGCGAGTTCCACAATGTTATGACTCAGTAATGGGGTAGATTATACGCACCAAGGACCCGCAGGTGCGGTAGTTATTTTACTTCAGGATTTAATATAAATGACAGGAAGCGTGTGCTATCACCTCTCACGTATTCCGAAATAGATTTATGCATATGTACAAACACGTTAAGATTAGTTAAAGAATCGGTTACATCTACACACAAAATATATCCCTTTTTCCTTCAAACTCGAAACCATCCTACATTTAAAGTTTTCATTCAGTAGTATAAAAAAACATTATTTCCAAACTTTTGCAAGACCTATCTTAATATGTTATACTGGAGCACTGTAAGACTGACAGATATTTTGTCTACATTAAGGATCGACGAACAACTATAAAGACCTATAAAGACTATCGAACGCCACCATCTGAGCCATGCAGAGTGCCTCTCAGTAATTATTACAAATATTTGTACAATCCATGTAAAACCAGATGTTTGCAATCGCCGAGCGATCGCAAGGGAAGCTTCCCTCACCCTTCTCCACCCTACCCACCGGCCCAGCCCCAACCCCTCCCCTAACGGTCTAACATCCCCTACCTCCCCCCCCCCCCCCCCCCCCCCCCCCGGTTACCCGCAAATGATCGGTAATAGTAAATGCGGGAAAGGGGAAGGAGTAAAATTTGCTCCCTAGTTACTGTGTCAGTCATATGCTATATTGCTATTTACTATTTTTGCTAATAACTATTCATAACATTATGTTAACATTATTTTATTTTGCGGGATTATGACCTATTAAGCTGAATAATTAATAAATTTAATATTTCCCCATTAGGTGCCCCTATTTTCTTTGTTCTGCAAGGTCCTCCACACCTGTGACGCCTTTTCAGGAGGCGCCTCGGGGATTTTCACTGGCCTGTTAACACCGTGGCCAGCGCGCATGTCCTGCCAAAAGGCATTTGCGTGCAATACGCGGTCACGCGGGCCACTATAATCCCCATTGATCCCCCTTATCCATTGTAACGCCTCAAAAGGAATTTTCTTTTTCTTTTAATCCAAAGACCACATGACTCCGCTTTCAATGAGGGTTTATCAGTTTGGTCAACACTGATGTGACCACCGTTTGACAAATTTTTTATGGGTTACAGGTATGTTGATTTTTTATTCAAAAAATATCTTTCCATGATAACCATGGTTTCAAAAGTTTGATCATGTGTTATATGAAGTTTTTTATCCAAAAAGAAGCCCTACAACTTAATCATCATTCGGGTTGGATGGGGGTTGGGGGGGGGGGGGTCACATATATTTGTTCAGATCCGTTGTCTGAAGGGACGATGAAACATGAAAAAATATCACCAGTACATCTTTAAATTGATAACAAACTAGAATCTGAAGTCAGGGCGTACAGACCTCAACCAGAATCTCCTTTAATATAAGTCATGTGTTCACGTGTATGCGTTTCATGTGTGAACACTGTTGTAGCTGCTTATTTATTCTGGGAGGAAATTGGGCTTGGGCAACATGCACTCGCACAATTTAAAGAGTTAAAATAACACTTTTTACTGGAATAAAATTTAGAGCCTAAACCTTCAAAATATCAGGACTGCATATTATTATCTAGACTTATAAATGAAACAGAAAGATACTTACCAGACTAGATAAAAGGACTGCTCTTTGGATGTGGGTGGCTCTTCACCTGGGTAGCCGACATTGTCGTAAAACCAACCCCAAGGTGAAAAAGAAGCCATATACCCTCTGCCTGCCACAGAGGGCAGGCATAGGGGTCCACTGCTCGATGATCCAAGAGAGAGAGAATCGCCAGGGCAAAGGGGTTTTATCCCAGAGGAACAGAGGGCGAAGTCCTTAGCTGCCTGTGATGGGCTCTTGGGCATCTCTATATTGACTGTCAATCAGTGTTGATGCCCCTCCTCGGCAAGGTCAAAGGGCAAGAATGTTACATCCTTCCCCCCTATAGGAAAAATTTTTCACTACAGTGGAAAATTTTGCGATAGCAGTCATGATATCTAGCCTTTGGAGAGGAGAATTTGTTTTTGTTTGTTTCTTATATGACCAAAACATGGCTGGCAGGCTGTGTTTAGGCTGTTAGCCGGCTACCCAACCCCTAACTCCCATTTTGGGAGGGGGGAGGTAGGTTTATCCAATGCTACAACAGCGGGTAGGGAGTGTTCTCTCCCCACACAGTACCTCCAGTGATTAGGGATTTTTGCAGTCTGATAGTTGTTTTGAAGGTTCAGGGATTGTGTAATTTTTATTGAACATTCAAAAACAATATTAAATATTCAAAGATACATCACTGACATTCAACATGCACCAGGTACAAAAAGTTATTAGATGTTACAGTCCATTAGTGAGCCTGGTGGCCATAAAGGATTTAATAAAATATCAGTCCAGATGGTGGCGCCACAGGCCTCAGTATTTACTCAAGGAGTGCTGCATTTGTAAAAGCGTCCAATATCTGGCTGTAGTGGAATGTTGGCTCAGATTGCAGCTTGCTGTAGCAGAAGAGCTGAGCAGGACCACACTGGGAAGGCTGCACTGATGGCTGACGACTGGTTCATGTGAAAATGGAGCCTCTGAAAATAAAATACAAGAGCGGCAGTATCTGTCCTTATGACACAAGTATAATTTTTGCGGCAATAACCTAGACATGACTATTTAAAAAAAAATAGCTCTCACAAAAAATTATACATAATCAAACATAAAGAATGATGATAAGCGGCCCTTGGTAAAACATTAAAACAGTTAAACACTTGATCTAAGTTTTCAACTATACATTATTAAATAAAATTGACAGCGGTTACATAAAGGGACCCTCCAATAGGCATAATCTGGGCTCATTTCTCCGTTTTATATGGAGTATATAAAACTAGGGGTAACTATGGTCCCCAAAAGTTGTATAGCCCGAAGATACAAGATTGGCAAAAGTAACCAACGTATCAGATTTAATGGACAGTATTTTCTTTGTGCCCTGTCAGGCCTCACGACTATAACGGAATTAATTTAGAGCCCCGTCTGGCTGAAACATGCCCCCTCATTTGGGCTAATTAATATTTCGACCACTGCTCTACTAATACAGCGAGATTCGCTCGCACACTGTATCATCATCTGATCAGTGTTTAGACGTATTTACATTACCCTCAGGTAAGCTTTTCATTAACAGTATTTATTCTGTGTCCTGTTTGGCCTCAAAATCTAGACTTTTTTTTAAGCCATGCTCGGCCGAAATATGCCCTCTCACTGGGCTAAAATACGAATTACAACTGACCAAGTAATAATAATCAAGAAACAGCGAGATTTCTCGCTAAATATAAAATCTCCTTACATATTTACATATGAACTTAAGCAAAGTAATACATCAAATAATATTACCAGATAAATCAACGATTGCACAGTAGTTTTAATCAGCTAAAGAAAGTCTACCTGTAATATACAACACCTATACATGACTTTAATTGAGGGAAAATTGTATGCAGTGCTGCCCAAGAATTTGTTAAAGCAGAGTTAATTATTTATTTATTTATTTATTTTTTTCAAGACTAGTATCTATGAATATAACATTCAAATTAGATATCAGGGTTAGTTACCAATTCATTAGTTTATTTGAATAATTAGAATTTCTTTCTTTAATCTGTTTTTAGCATTTACAGTTTACAGTTTATATTTTTAATACATCATCATTTTATCATCAACGGTTTCATCATTATTATCATTATTTATTTCCTTTTTATTAAGCTCTGTAGATTCAGATCATGTGTAATAGCTAACTTGGTTTGTAGTTATCAGATTTATACCACCTCGTTAACATTACGTAACTCTTATCCATAGTGAAACGTATTTTGGTGACAAAAAAAAATCTTCTACCCATCCAGCAATGTATATGTGGTTTGTTATTTATTTTAAATATCATTACTCTCAACTGCAATATGGAGTGGACATAATCTTGAAGTTACTTATTTATTCATTTTATTTGTGTATTTATTCAATTTATTTAGTATTTTGGTTTGTTGCTCACCTATTAATATTATTGATAGGATTTCACTGAAATTAACCTAATTAAACAAGTAAAGCTTTTAAATGAGTGATGCCAGATTAACTGGTGTGTTAGGTATGCACATTTATCTAATTTATTTTAATTACTCCCAATACTTAAGAGAAACAAATTTGTGCTGGTTGATGTTATAGCTAGGTTTAGATATGATAACAGGTACAATCGCTTGCAAGTGGCGCCACCATACCAGATACAAAATACTCTAGGTGAAAGGTGGTACCCTGCCACAATCGAGAACTCTCTAGGCGATACGCAAAACCAACAAGGCAGACATGTCAGACACCAAAATCACTAGGCAAAAATTGTTTCCATGCCGGAGAACATCTCCTTAAAAAGCGACTGGGAACTTTGCCAGCAATAAAACACTGCATAAGAAGGGACAACCATGCCGGGTATCACCCAAGGCAACTGGTATATATTTTATGCCCTTATATGCCAAACTAAATAAAAACTCAACCAGGAAAAGCACATACTATGCCGGGATATGAACCCTAAAAAGCGACTAGTAAAACTCTCAAGGTTGAGGCAGAATAAATAGTACTATGCCATATACTGAGATCTAGGCAAATAGGATACCAATAAATAACCTTCCAGGTGTGTCAGACATGTTACATCCAGCCTATAGGTAGTTAATTTCACCAGAGAAATTCAAAGTAATACTCATGCATATCTAGTCCAGCAGTATGTGAGGCAGAGTAAAATGCTTTTAATTAAATTTAAAGTATAATACCATTTTTTTTGGTACATTTGTCTACTTTTGTAGAGATATGTGTTAAACACTTTAATTGGGATGAACTAGGTTTGTAAAAGTTTTATTTTAGAATAAAATGTTATAATTAAAATGTAATTAAAAGTAACGGTTTGTGAAAAGTTTAAATAACTTTGAGTTAATAGTCTACAACTGTATTAAAATTAAATGCAGTTTCTCCTTGGTCAAAAATCAACAAATGATTTTAGTCAAAGTGTATATAAAATATGAGCATGCCTCAGAGGTAATCCTCTGAGAATTACTAAATATCTATTTAAAAGATTGATCTAAATTATTAAGTACTGATCTGTTTAAGTTGTTACTTTTAAACATCAGAATTTATAATTAATTGTAACAAGTAATTAAGATTACCTAAAGGCAAACCATAAACACCATAACTCTATAGCTTGCATAAATTTGGTATGTTGAGAGACCCACAGAACAATAGGCCCGACTAATCAAGTTATATTGACGTCACATTTTATAAGTATAATTATAAATATTAATACAATTATTTAGAGCAAAATAAAAAAACTGAAGTCTACATGTTTGATATACAAGGTGATGACTGTACTGATACATTCACATGACTTTGTGACCAGGTGTATAATCCGCTTAACATAAGTACCTGCAGGTGGTGTTAAGATAATCAGTGCTGGCCTGTTTGAAATATCAGCCTCATGGGATGTTATATAACCCTATATGGGGCACAGGGGTTAAGTCACAGATTAAGTAAGGGATTAAGGGGTTGGTGTCCAGTTTGTTAAGCCTTACTGAGAAATAAATAAAATGACAGGTAAGCCCTGTGACAACGGCCGATGACTCTCACACCTGCATGGGGGTGATATGTGTTCAGCCCTTTGTGATGCAATAGCCCTTGGGCATGGCCTTTTGGTTTTGCCAATATTAGAACCCAAATCTAAACCCAAGGTTTATCAGAACTGTAAGGACCAGAAACACAGCTGTTATCATGCAATAACTTGTGACCCTCGTTACATGTGGTCAAACGGTCGTTCCTTTGAATTACATGTGCACAGGTTTTTGAAACCGCTATTTAAGGTAAATTAATTACAGCCTTGTTTTAAAAATAGCATGTATGTTATACTTCTCTGCACAAGAATCCCATTTGATTTATACATAAGATAACACACTTTAGGGCTTATACAATACAATTCTAAATTTGGCAGAGGAGCATATAAACTCTTTATTGATTATCCAGTTTAGACTATAATCAAGTATTAACTAATGTTTCTAACAAAGTACATTCAAAGTAAAACAGTATACATATGGTCAAGTCTACGGTTCCAACTATACATATTTACAAAATAAAAGCTATGTTACTTTTATTCAAGAGACAGCTATGCATAATAAAATTTAAGCAGTTACTCTCATTTCAATATTATTAAGCTAATTGACAACAAGCCCTGAAAGTTTTTATATACATAAAATCTGATCAACTGATTAATTTTGCAAAGAAAAGGTCATTTATTATAAGTAAAATATTACATATATACAATTGAAGGCACAAGTTGCCTGGCTGCATGTTTACATGGGGGCATTAAATATTTGCGGATTTCACTTATGCCCAATATAATAAGATGTGTGTTACAGTTTTTACACTTCCCCTAGTGGTACGTTTTATTTCTCTTGCTTTTACATCTTAGTTACACATATTTTATATACATGATTACAGGACACTTTTTTTTATTTACTTTTTATTTTATATATAACCCCCTAGTGGGAACACATAAATCAAGTTTAACACTGTAGGATTTAATTTCAATTAAGGACTGAAGTAATTTGAAATACATTGATATTAAGGCTCTCATTTTATAAGAATGTAAAACTAATATGACTGGTTTATCCACAATGAAAATTCCCAATAACTGTAGTGTTTACTGTAAATTGTACAGATAAAGGTTCAATACTGTGGGATTATTGTACACCTACAAATGATTTTGAATTTAATAGATGATTGTTTGAAGCATACACTGTTTTATAATGTATATGCCGTTTCATAGCCAAAGAAGGGCAAATTACTATAATGGTTTATCAATAGGGCTCTAAAGTAGTACTAGCCTTTCCAAATAAAAGTGCGCATTGCTCTTTGACCAGAGACGGGCCTACATTTACAAAAAGTCCCTATTCTGGTTCACAAAACGAGTGCACTAAATAAAAGGAATTTCCTTAAGAAATGAAAGTCAGGCATATCTAAAGCTGTTACTATGTTTCCTTTGGACAGATCGCTTATTTAGCAGAATTTTACAACCTAAGCTCCTTAAGTATATACTGATGTTAAAAAACCCAGAATTAACTCAAAATAAGCAATTTATTTACCAGAATTCGTCTCCTAGCTGTTAGTAACAACCGAATAGCATCGCTCGCCAGATGTAGCTGCTTATTTATTCTGGGAGGAAATTGGGCTTGGGCAACATGCACTCGCACAATTTAAAGAGATAAAATAACACTTTTTACTGGAATAAAATTTAGAGCCTAAACCTTCAAAATATCAGGACTGCATATTATTATCTAGACTTATAAATGAAACAGAAAGATACTTACCAGACTAGATAAAAGGACTGCTCTTTGGATGTGGGTGGCTCTTCACCTGGGTAGCCGACATTGTCGTAAAACCAACCCCAAGGTGAAAAAGAAGCCATATACCCTCTGCCTGCCACAGAGGGCAGGCATAGGGGTCCACTGCTCGATGATCCAAGAGAGAGAGAATCGCCAGGCAAAGGGGTTCAGCAAAACATTTTTCGCCTGTCACACTTTTTCAGGAGGCGACCTGTAATCCCTACTGAACCCCATTTCCATTATATCGCCTGTCCAGGAATTTTACTCTGTCAAAAGGAAGTAAAAATTGTAAATTCAAGAGCGGAACACATGTCCACATGAATCTTTTAATAGCTAGGGAGCACTTTTCCGTTGAGTGGATACAAAGAGCTCAGATCCTTTAAACGATCACCGTTCTATAGGTTTACAGGTATGTTGATTTTTTGGGGATTGCACACACTTCAAAGGGTCCTCAGTCTCTTAGGGGACTTGAAAACCCCCGTCAGAATCTACTAATCAGTCGTTCGTTAATACGTGCACATTTCATGTAAAACATTGGCATGGTTCAGAAACACGGGTACACCAGGCGAGTGGCAGAAGAACTGCATACGAACGAGCGGATTCTACTCGGGGACAAAGGAATAGCCCCTTATAATTATTCCTTTGCTGAATTGTGATTATGGTACTTAAGAAAAAACATATATTATGTTGATTCCGATGACCTCCGAAAATGAATGGATTACGTATGTAGTTTTACTCTACCCTTGTACAAATTTTCACAAAATCTGTATATATTACATTTTGCGTTAATTTGCTGAAAGACAATAAAACGAACCAAGGCTGAAGTGGTTTCTTTGCTAAATGCTATCATCAAAATATATCAACTTGCTTTTTTTTTATCTGGGAGAGTTGTCAATTTAACATCAGACCTGCTTATTCCAAGACAATTTACAGTACTTTAACCAACAATTCAATACTGATGGAATATATTTTTCTGGGCCCTTCTTTCTCACCTTGGCAGCTATACGTTTTGCGTACAAGAGACTTCAACGACATATGCATGTGTGTACAAATAACGCATGTGTCTGTTAACATGCCTTAGACTATACCCTCAACATTCTACACTGATTAAACATCACGTTCACGATGTCGCCTGAGCTTCAACTGATACAAAGCATCTTTCATCTAATTTTACGGCAGAATGCTTCTTTATACAATTGTTATATCTACGATATTTCTCAAGCAATGAAGCTATCGGACCTATGTTGTTTATCGGGAAAAAAATTCTAACTAAAAATTCGTACACCCTGAATATGCCTTACGTCTCTTTCCAAAATTTATTCTTTGTGTGATTTCTGGAAAAGAATAATTTTTCTTTCTATGTTGATATTTTGGGGGAGGGTGTTCTCATATATCATAAAAGTGAAACACTTGACAAAAGTTCCTGCAAAAACCATAGGATTAAAATATGCGTCGTTTAGTTCCTAACAGCTCATTTCAAACATTTGATTCAGTAGAGCCGTGGATATTCCACGGGTGCAGCTAGTATTAAAATAATGGCCAATACCGTAATAACAAATGAGTAACATTGTAATAACTTTACCTCACCTCTACTTTAATCAGCAGGGTGGGGGCCAAAATGGGCAAAAAGGCCAATATTGTGAAAAATGAAGTTAAGAAGATTATAATTAAAATGATGTCAAATTTACCTAGACTACATAAATGTTGACTTTTTCACTGGATCTCCATTATGACTGCATCTCTTTTACTAATGAGGAACCAAAATGGCTGTCATTTAGAAGGTATTCTTTAACGACATATCGCCTGTTAGATTTAGATTCATTCTTGAGCTTGAACATGTGTTAATACAATTTGGGTCGTTTTTCCCACTTCCCGTTTTTATAACAAGAAGGATAGGGTGTGATTATTACAATATAGGTCGTTTTTATTACAATATGGGCCGTTATAACAATATGGGCCGGTTTTTTTTTTATTACATTATAATTTGTTATTACAGTATGGGCCAGTTTTAGTACAATTTGCATATGTCTTTACCCTAACCCTCTACAATTGTTCAGCAAAACATTTTTCGCCTGTCACGCTCTTTCAGGAGGTGGCCTGTAATCCCCAGTGATCCTTATTGAATTTTACTCCGTCAAAAGAAAGTAAAGATTTTTAAATTCAAGCGCGGAACACATGTCCACATGAATCTTTTAATAGGGTGCACTTTTCCGTTGAGTGGACACAAACAGCTGAGACCGTTCACCGTTTTATAGGTTTACAGGTTTGTTGATTTTTATACTTTCAGAAGTATCTTTCCATGATAAGCATGGTTTTAATAGTTCGGCCGATTTTTGGGTTGTTTGAAAAAAAAGTTTTTTTTCCAAAGGAAGTCCGGGGGGGGGGGTGTTTGCACATACTTCTAGGGGTCCTCAATCTCTTTGGGACCCGAACCCCCCCCCCCCCCCCTATTGGCATGGTTAAGAAACACGGGTACACCAGGCTAGTGGCAAAACAACTGCATACGAATTGCATACTCGGTGAAAAAGGGATAGCCCCTTATAATTATTCCTTTGTGGAATTGTTATTATGGCACTTAACAAAAAATATATTATGGTGATTCCGATTACCTCCAAAAATGTAATGGATTACGGAAGCAGTTTTAATTTCCCCCTCTACAAATTTTCAGCAAAATCTGTATATTACATTTGCGTTAATTTGCTGAAAGACAATGCAACGAACCAAGGCTGAAGTAGTTTCTTTGCTGAATGCTTTCATCGAAATATATCAACCTGCTTTCTTTTTTTCTTTGAGAGTTGTCAGTTTTGCATCAGACCTGGTTATACCATGACAATTTACAGTACTTAAACCAAAAGTTTAATACTGCTGGAATATATTTTTCTTGGCCAATCTGTTTCACATTGGCAGCTATACGTTTCGCGTACAGATGACTTAAACGACATATGCATATGTAACAATAACGCATGTGTCTGTTAACAAGTCTTAATCTATACCCTCAACTGACTACACTGAATATACATCGTGATTCACGATGTTGCCTAACTTCAAATAATACAAAGCATCTTTCATATAATTTTACGGTAGAATGCTTCTTTATACAATCGTTAAATCTACGATATTTCCCAAGCAATGAAGCTGTCGGACCTATGTTGTTTATCGGGAAAATAAAATTCTCACTTAAATATTCGTACACCCTGTATATGCCTCACGTCTCTTTCTATTTCCCAAGCAATGAAGCTGTCGGACCTATGTTGTTTATCGGGAAAATAAAATTCTCACTTAAATATTCGTACACCCTGTATATGCCTCACGTCTCTTTCAAAAATTTATTTTTTGTGAGATTTCTGGAATAGAATAATTTTTCTTTCTATGTTGATATTTTAGGACGGATGTTCCTTGAGAATTCTAGCAGAAGTAATCTTTATATCATATAAGTGAAACACATGACAACAGTTCCTGCAAAAACCTTAGAAATAAAATATGCGTCGTTAAGTTCCAATGAGGTCACTACAAAAATATGCATCAGACAGAGCCGTGGATTTTCCACGGGTGCAGCTAGTTATTATTAATGCATTGGACCAAGATAGTCGTGTTGGTATCAGTAGAACCTTTATCTCCTGTATACCGCTTTTACGAGTGCCCTTTATATAATATACAACCTTCAAGTGATCAAAAGCAAATCGGGGGGGGGGGGGGCAGGGGGTCCGCACCCCACCCCCTTTTTTATCCGAAGCAAGGGTTTTAGACAAAATTTTTGGCCTGCCCCCCCCCCCCCCCCACTTTCCTAAATCCTGGATCCGCCCCTGGTGATGAAAACTTAGAGAAGAGTCCAAGTAACTTTCTAACCGTCATTTTCAAGGTCAAAAGGAACAAAACTGGATGGGAATGGTAACATAGCATTTATTGAATACTACTACCCCCACACATACCAGCTGAACATCAAAGTTACATCTTTTGGTTACAAAAATACCAAACACTGAAACTTAATGTAGGAGGCAACTTATGTATACTGTATATGACTATATAACTAGTTGAGACGGCAGATTCTTAGGGAGTTAATTCATACAGCTCCAATGTAGCCTTTGTATCCTTACCAACGGATACCATCAGCCGGCACCCTGATGTTACTTTTACTAGGGGTTAATAAATTAAAGCTCCATTTTCTTAATGCAACATTGTTTCCGTATCAAATCATTAGCAGGCACTTTTTTTGACAAAAAAAAAACTTTATTCAGAAAAAAAATTGCCAATGGCATTATTCAACATTGATCCCGGTAGGTAGGATCCACGTCACAATATAAGACTGCATCAAAGCACACACTGAGCCAATTTGTCTATCTGCATTGCAATTCCAGTATTTTTGTTTTTTTTTTATAAAGGCTTAATAGTATTTCATGTCATATTTTACATGAGCTTTTAAACCTTTTACACAAGGTTCTTGTTTTTTCAGTTTACACTTGATTTTGTAATTATAAATTGATAAAGCTGTTACTGATATAGTTTCTTCTAAATACTTAAAATATTCACCTCCTGTTAAAAGCCGAAAACAATAGTTCTAAAATTTAATTTATAATGAAAATATGTAATAAAATATTGCCATATGGGCCTTACCATACGACATGAGTAAATCATATGTTCTATATCTTCCAACGTTGCACAATTTCAGAAACAGTTGTTTTTCCTATTCATATAAATCTAAACCAGAAACTACAATGTTATGTAACATTTTATAGTTGAAATCTGCTATTTTGACAATTACTTCACTTTATACCTTTCTTAAATAAATGTTCTTGAAAATATGACTTTTATTTTCTAACTTTAACCTCGCTATCCATATCTTTTGATGTAATTGCTCAACAAATTTCTGTTTAACGAAACAATCATAAAATATCTTTGTAGTTTATATATTAATATGCAACAATTTACCATTCATCAAAAACATTTGAGATAACCTTGGATTCCTATATTGCCTCTGAACAATCAAATATATTTTCTAATTGGTATTACTTCCTCAGGTGTGATGAACTTACCATATTCATCATATAAATCTGTGACAAAGGCAAAACCTGCCTCAAATTGTTGAAAGCTAAGCACTACCTTTTGTACATATAAATAACCTATTACACCATATCTGTTGACCTAAAAGTTGGATGTTGTGATATTCATGATACTTCTTCTGTCTTTACATTCATGAAAACAACATAAAACATTTTGATAAAAAACAGGTATGTTTTCAATATTTTTAAAATTCTTTTTCTCAAAATTACCGTTAAGTAATAATAAGACATCACATAGTCTCCTAAAATAAAAGTTTTCAAAGACATTTATACATTTGCCATCACTTAAAAATCTCGGTATCCATCTGGCTTTTAATGCCTTTTCATGTATTTCAACATCTATCATTTTTAAACCACCATCTTCATAATTACCAATCAAGGTGTTCCTTTTAATTCTTTCAGTTGATGTCCAAACAAAAACTAAAGAAAAGTCGTTTAACTTCAGAATTAAAGATCCTTTAATCGGAAATATGATAAGTAATAATGTAAATTTTGACAAAGCTAGTGACTTTAAAATTAATTTTTTCCTCTGGTTGATAAATTTTGTTGTTTCCAAGTCTTCAATAATAAATCTAATTTTTTAATATTACTTTCCCATACTCCATCAATGTCATTATTTATATTTGTCGAAATGGGAATACCAAATTTTATTATAGGTTTATCAAAATTAACACCCAGATATGGATAAATTATAGAATCTGATAATGGGCCTAATGTAATCGCTTTAGTTTTTTCCCTGTTTAGTGTAAGCCCAGAAACAATACCAAAGTCTTCTATGACTTGTAAAGCCGTCTTTAATAAACAGAAACTATCCAATAGAAGTGCAGTATCATCTGCGTATTGCATTATAGGTGAACATTTAACGTCATTTTTCAAAGGAATATAGAGATTTGTTCATTTTGTTTAATTTGAATAGATAATATTTCCCTGGCCAAAATAAATAACTGAAACGGGGCAACCTTGACGATTCCCCTATCCATAGAAATAGGTTTGTTAACCATCCGTTATTTTTCACTACGAATTCAGGCTTATTATTAAGAATGTTTATCCAGTGTATAAACGATTTTCCAAAATTCTTTTAAGCATGCTAATAGAAAGTATTGATTTAGGTTATCAAAAGCCTTTTATAATCTATCAGGCGTTATAAGCCTCCAGCTTTATTTTCTTTACAATATTTAATACAAGGCCTACAGGCCTAATGGGAACCTGTGCAAAGTTTGGTAGTATGAATGGAGGATTATTTTTAAAATTTAATATTGATCCTCCTATGTCCTGCATATCTACCTTAGTCATTATGCTTTCAGCAAAATTGACGTTTCGGACCTGCAAGTTTCAGACTAGGACATTTTAAAACTAGGATGTATCAGTCAGGATATTTCGGATATGTTCTTTTTGCCAGGGAGGATTAGATAGAAGATGGACAATTAAGCAGCATGGTTTCGGAGAAGAACAATTTTGAATGTTTTTTTAGCTTCTTCCCTATAAAATCTAAGAAAATGCAGTTAGCCAAGAAATAAGCAAAATCGAATTGAAATTTTAGATGACAAATTTTTTGCAAAAAATTTGGTGATGCTGTCCTTTTTTAGATAAATTTGACGCACGACGGACGACGGACGACGCCACACCATTGCATAAGCTCACAGATTCGCTAAAAATGCAAACCAAGTTTTTTTTCAAACAGTTGAAAGATATAGTTCCAATAGTTCTAATCTGGGCATTCAGCGTCTAGACGCTGTATCTAGACGTCTAGACGCTGTGTCTAGACGTCTAGATAGATTGTCTAGACACCAGACAGAGCCAGGTCAGTTGCAATGGTGATGTCATGACCCCCGTGGTTAAACTGAGTTACCTCTTGACTTGGCTGCTGAAACTCAGCATGTTGTCAATTCTGTTTTCAAACACAGAAAGCCATTTTTCAATTGGCTACACTGCTCTTTTAAAGCTGAATTTACCCAATCTATTCTTATAAAACCAGCAGAACCCTTCCATAGAATAATTCTTGTAAGGTTTAAACCAATCAGCTTAACTGTTTCATCATAAAACAGTGTATAAGCAAGAAGAGTCCAAAAGTACATTTTCGCTTGTAAAAAAAAAGATCAATGTAGGTAGCGCCACCAATACCTCAATTTCAGATGTGACATATGTGACAGGCATTGGCATAAAATAGCCGTTTCTGAGATTTTAATTTTAGTGTGCTTTTTTGGACAGATGACTAAGTTCAACCTCCTGTAACTCGGCCAAAAATCTCTGATCAGGAACCATTCGAACAAACTTAAGAAAGTTTGTTCCAGGGATCATTTCTTTGAAATATTGGACAATTTGGCCTGACAGTTTTGGAGAGGAAGATTTTTAAAGCTTTTTTTGCTTAACCTGAGCTTTTATTTCTATTTTGTTTTTTTTTTAACGTCCGCGTTGATTTCCTTTTCTGTTATGAAACCCTCGCAGTTTTTCTTTTTCACTTGATGTCAGTGCTCTATATTTACTTTGGTTATGCCCAAATATTTATCTACATCTACTTTTTTATATTATTAGACTCATACATTTTCTCACTGAAAGCCATAATTTCCTTCATAATTTCATTGTCTATGGTTATTCTTTTATTACCAATCTGTATTTTTTTTATAACATTTAATGTTTGTCGTTCTGATTCAAGCCTCAGAAAATATGATGAACTCTTTTCTCCCTGTTCCCTCCATTTTATCTTTTTTCTTTTCTAGAGATACTTCTGAAGTCTCGATATTTTTTATCTTAGTGTTTATGTCTGTTATTATGTTATTTTTCTTCCAACAATTTTCTTTTGAAAATTTATAGAAAATGTTTTACTTTTATACTTCAGATTTTCCCAGAAATTTATTTTTGATATGGACCTTCGAAAATCAGTTTTTTTCCTGAACCAATAATTCCTTTATACTTTTAATATATGATTTGTTTTTCAATAAACTTACATTTAATTTCCAGTTTTTTTTTTACCTCTTATAGATCTATAATACTTAAAAGCTGCTATAACTGCTTTATGATCAGACAGGCTTATTTCCTTTTGATCAGCAACTAATTATTGACAGTAACAATAATCAATCCTCAAGCAGCTATTTGTAAAGATATATTCTATTCTGCTTTTATGATTTTCGCCAGTCGCCGCGTTCATAAGTAAACACTTGAAAATCTCTTCCATATTTCAGCTGAAATACATCACTTAAATTCAATTTTTTTTGTAAATTCAGTAAAAAATTGTCGACTCCAATCTTTTTTCTACATTTTTTATGTTTTGTTACATATCCTTAAATAACGGTTAAAGTCTCCAGCTATAATCATATTTTTTTTTTCATTAAGCGTTTTTTTTTTATCCACCTTAAGCGATACTTGTAAAATGAAATTCTACAAAGTTATACATTTGGAGCATATAATGATACGAAAGAGAAAAATTCATTTTCAATTTCAATATTAACTATAACCAACCTTCCGTCTTTTTCCGAGAAGTGATTAATTATTTAAAAATTTGTATTTTTTCGTAATAAAATGGCGACTCCTTCACTCTGCTCATTTTCTGTCAAGGAATAAAAAATATCACCACTCCAGCAAGAGAATATTACTTTTACATTATATTTTGTAAAGAAAAGCTACATCAATATCGTTATCTTTTAACCATAAATATATATTTTTTTATTTTTTTTTTTTCAAAATTGTTAAGGCCCCGAACATTGTAAGAAATACATTTTACAGTACCACTTGCCATTGTTTAGGAATTTTTAGAGTTTTGTTTTTTCCTATAGGGTACTGCCTTTGCCACCACTTGGAGATTTTCCACTACTAGATCGTGTTACCATCATTTCTTCACACAGTTTGTTTTTGTTTGTTGGTTTTGTGTGAGCATTCTTGTTGGTTGGACCGTTTGGTATCTTGGTCATATCCTCCGTATCAGTTAGGTCGTCCCTATATGACATCAGAATTAAGCCGTATCGGTTCTTCCCCGGCCATTCACCTGGTTTAATCCGAGCTGTGACGGCATGGTTCAGACCTGTCCCCCAGTAGTTGTCACCGATCTTTGGGTGCACAGGAACCTCTTTGTACGAGGGCTTCTTTAAATTCATCACACTGACTTGACTTGCAACACAAGATTTCTTTCATAATTGTATCCTTTTGTTCATCCATATCCGTATTGGGTTTCAGCTTCTTAGAGAGTTCATTTGCTTTATATGGGGTACCTGGTTCCTTAATTTTGGCTGCAATATCAAGTTGACCTGAGCGTAAAGCTCTGGTATACTGGAAGGCATGTTCAACTGACTCAAAGAAAAGTCCAAATACTTTGAACTCCTGCAGATGAAATGGTGGCTAGGGTTCTCTAGAACCAAACACTAACTGAAACTTATCATGACACTCCTCATTAGCTGCACACTCCGTTGAACCATCGGGGTGTCCTCCAGCATCACACACCGAACAAACTATCTGATTAACACATTTTGAGATCCAGTGTCCTTTTGTTTTACAGTTTCAACAGAGAGGCTGCTAACAAATCCAGGCTGATGTTTGTGAAATATCCTACATTTGAATGGTCCACAGAGAGCTTTTCGAGGTAGCAGTTTTTTCTTTACGCTGGCTTCAACCGCATAGACAAACCTATATCTCCATTTTTATGGACGTTAATATGCAATCATCGTCTGTAATGCGGCCAAATTTCATATCACCTCTGAGTTCAGCCCCCATATCATTTAGCAAGTCCCTGATATCATCATTATTGAATGACGGGTAAATCCTCTACAGTTATTTTCAATGAAGCATTATCTGGGTCAGTTTCACCTGTCGCAAAAGATTACGCTCGAGGACCTGAACCAGCTGTTCACCTATGGGTATGCCATTTATCAATAACTTGCTTCTAGTTTCAATAGTTGTTTAATATATCCTCCAGAGTCCACCAATTTTTGGCAACCTTCTATGCAGTCAAGCTCAATACAGTTTTTAAGTGCTAAGGCACTTAATTTTCCTTTAGAGGGAGGTAATTTATTGAAGCTCCATTTCCCTGATGCAACTTTTGTATCCTTTCCAACGCATAAAATCAGCGGACACCTTGTACATCATCACCTTGATTGATTTCAGCTTCAAATAGCATTAAGGTTTATATATCAAGATTTAACAGCTTACATAAGGGTCTTTTAACTCAAATAAACACAAAATATTGCACAAACAGCATTCAAGTTGACCAATAATCAAAGTAAAAAAATGGTGCATAGTTAATCACCAAACCCGCTATATGATATGTTTGAACTATATAATTAAAGGTATAGCTTTTGAGCACAATATCATTCAAATTACCAAATTAATATTATTATTATTATTTTTTATAATATAACTATCATCATATTTGCATATGACTAAACTGTTTTCATACACCTGGGACTGTAGATTAATCAGTCATAGATATTCAATAATAAATATTATTATTGACATACAATATGTCATTGTGTTTTATCATATTTTTATTCTTAACACCATAGACGGCATAGCAGCATGTATAATGCTAGTGTTTTTAAGGTTCTCTCTTATAAAAACATTATAAAGATGATTATACACTAAAGAGCACAATCACACATGAAATAATTGCAGAATGCGTCCATTTAAGAAATAATCTGCTTCATGGCAAATGAAAGAAAGAAAATAACTTGATATCACTACAATGGAAGGAGTATAACAACTTAATATTGTTCAAGAAGCTGCAATCAAGCTGTCAATACATGTTTACCCTGAGAACAAACTGCCATCTATTGCAAAACAAAGGTAGCCTTGATATAGTCAACAGCGCCCCCTGGTGGCCACATTCGTATAGAAATCAATAGGGTTCTAATGTGGCCCATGCATGATAAAATGACCATGTCTGACGTCCGTGCATTCAGACATCTCAGAGAAGAGTGAGAGACAAACACACAAACCCACAGACAGGACGATCAGACTATGTACAGTGCAAACACAGGGTTACGAATTCAGTGAAATCCAAAGTCCTATGAAGTAAATTATCTACATTTTTTTTATTCATTGTTAGTTTATCAGTTTATAAATTAAAATTTTATAAGCAATCTGCAAAATAATTGGATATTATGGAAATTTTAAATGGGAAAAAGTGGCCTATTACACCAAACAAAGGAAAAAAACGAAATGTTATACCTTGTGACCTTGATGACCATAAAAATCACCTTCACATTCAAATTTCGCGATGGCATCCGTCCACATCTTTTTCACCTCACATCACTGAGAAGATCCCACATGGATGCCTTCTATCAACATGACATGCCGTAAAAATTAATTTTAGAGGACTGTTCAGATTTTGGCTGGGTTACTAATTCACAGTCTGCATGCCTGATCCGCGCAGAAGGAATCTCACCTTATTTATTTAGTAAATATCGATTTTATGCCCCTTCCGAATCCCGCATTCCGTACGTAAGCTTTACGCAGGTAAATAAGGACAAGTGCAGGGAATGCAGTTAAGTAGTCATTATACATAATATTTACACACAGAGGTTTAAAGAAGAAAAACAGAGCGACGCACAATCTGGCGCTGCATTTCGGTATTAAACGTATATTTATTTGATTTCCCTGAATTAGGTCAAAAAAGAGGGCGCTCGCTATGCGATACAAATCAATCCGCTGGTATTTCTTGTGTTACCTTCTTAATATATCGGTATGGCGTCTGAAATACTCCCTTTAGACCAATAAGCAAAGACGTGGTGCATGACTGTGTCAACTGTCATTATTCTGTCATGGTTGTATGTTGTGATATCCTTTGTGAAACTGTAGCATCACAGAGACGTAATACTGAGTATGTTAGAGGTGTAAGATTCCTTAAAACATGGTTTTAAATATTTGCAACATGTGGACGCTGAATTGTTAGAAATACGAATATTTATTTCAAATGGGACAAACAGGTGTTTGACCCGTTTTCCCTATTTCAAGTTGAAACGGGTGAACGTTTATTTGAAACATGTCGGCATTCATGACAGTATGACACGTGTTTCGGGTTATTAAATGTAAATATTAAAACTTGTATTTATTGAAACATGTTGTAGAACATGTTTACATCACCTATCCCTCAAACATGTTTCAAACTGAAATGTCAAAGCATAGATATGAAAATACTTTTTGTTTTGAAACACTACGACGGGTTTAAATTATTTAAATTTATAAATGCTATTAAATATTCCTTTTATACAGATTGCCTTCCAATAACTATGCGTCAAGGAGTTATATACCTCATTCCAAAGAAAGAAAAAGACTTATTTTATTTAAAACGTGAGCACTCTTTCACTTCTTAATACAGACTATAAGGTTATAGCAAAAACATCAGCTAATAAACCTAAATACGTATTACCCTCTTAAGGTCACGCTGATCATACTGGGTTCATGAAAAATAGGTATACTGGAAAAAATATTATTAAAATTACAGGCATAATCTCTTATTTAAAACTAATTGATAAAGGCGGCTACTTGCATCAGTCGACTTTGAAAAAGCTTTCGATCAATTAGAATGGCCTTACATTCAAGACACTCTTCAAAAATTCAACTTTGGAACTAAATTTAGGAAGTGGATCAATTTATCATACAGTGTCAATTACAGTTGTGTGCCAAATAGAGGTTAGGCAACAGAATTAGTTCCAGTCACTTAAGGTTTAAGGCAGGGCAGCCCCCTTTCTCCTTATCTATTTATTCTTGCAGCAGAAACTTTAGCAACTGAAATAAGGAACAACAGTAACATAAGAGGAGTAACGATAGATCAGAAGGAACATAAAATTATACAATATGCCGACGATACAGGTTTTAACACTAACAGGGGGCCTCTGTCAGTGCAAGAAACCGTTATAGTATTCTCAGATTTTGAACAAATATCTAGACCCTAAAAAAACTCTAGGAATACATTGTTGTACCAATATCCTGTAAAAATATTGGGAATCTCCATTCACCCGGAATGAAAAAAAAAATGATAGAGATCAACTATAAAGAAAGCCTTGGTAAAATTAAAGTCATTATTAATACTTGGAGTAACAGAATAATGTCTCTATCAGGCAGGATAACTATTGTAAAATACCTTCACAATTTCACAGTCAACTTATTTATTCTTAGTTCTACCAAGTCCACCAAATAACTGTATCAAAGAAATTGAAAAAATTATATTTAGATTTATCTGGAACAACCAACCAGAAAAAGGTAAAAGATCTACAATCATTGCACCAAGAAATAAGGAGGACTAAATATGATTCATCTTGCATCTAAGATACAATCTTTAACAAGAGCACCGCAAATGGTGCAAAATACGCCCGTTGGATATTTTGTGATCTCTGACCTCATTAAATATGGGTGAATTTGCTGAGAATGTAATTCAAGTGAGAAACTGTATGAAAATCCATCAGATTTATGGTGAGGGTTGTGCCACCAAAGTGTGGTCACCTCTGACCTCATTAAATATTCATGGTTTTGCTGGGAATAGAAATTAGGGGAGACTTTATACTGATTAATATTTCTATTGAGTTTAATAAAAAAACATTATATTCCTTGTACGTTTTCGCGGCGACACCAAGAATTGGCCTGTACAAAGCAGACTGGTGACCTCTGACCTCATTAAATATGCGTGAATTTTGCTGAGAATTTAATTGATGTGAGAAACTGTATTGGTAAATATGTATAATGAGTTCCATGAAATTCCTTAGGATTTTTGGTAAATCACCACAGTGCTTCCAAAGTGCGGTGACCTCTGACTTCATTAAATATGCTTGGATTTTGTTGGAAATGTAACTTAGGCTAGATATTTGATTGATTAACATTTTTGTTGAGTTTTATCAACATTAATCGTATTCTTCGTAAGTTATCGTGGCGACACCACAGAGTAGCCTAGTGACCTCTGACCTTATTAAATATGCGTAGATTTTGCCCATAATCGAACTCGAGCGAGATAATCTATTGGTTAGTTGTTATGGTGAGTTTCGTTAAAATCAATCGAAGCTCCGGTAGAGTACCGGGGTGACACTAAAACTTAACGGACGGATGGCCCGACGGACGGACGTTTGGTATACCATACTACGTCCCGTCATAGACAGGCGTATAAAAACTTTCATGGGTTAAACGGTTCCTCAATGGCTTTTAGAAGATGGCTTAAGACAGATTATTAATGTACAATTTTTAAAACCTTGTTACATACACTTTTAAATGTAATTTGAAAGAACAGGACATGCACAATTTCAGCGACTCATGCGATCCATTCTGGAAAGGTTTTATCATTGGTGCAAATATATTTTAAAAAAGACAGTTAAATCAGATAAAACTCAATTATAAACATTATGGTATAATTCTGATACACAGCTTTAAGAAACAGTATTTTTTTAAAAGAATTTATATATGGCAGGTATCAAAACACTGTCTGCCAACACTGAAAAACCAGGAAACTATTTAACATTTTTGACATTTAAAGAATTTATTGACAAATATAAGGTTAATATAAATTTTATAAAATATAAAGGTTTAGAGGATGAAATTCCAACTTGTTGGAAAAGAGCTAAAAATAACCCTGGTCTGGAAATACATGAATATACGAAGGATAAAATAATAAATATGAAAAATACGGCACGGTATGTATACTTAAATATAATTAATTATATCTATGTAAAACCAGAAAGCAAACAGGGAGATGGATTAGTGAACAAAATAAAGAAAATATCCTTAAGGAATATAAGAGTATTTTAAAATTACTATTTCAAAGAAACTAAGAATTTTTTCAATAAAATTATTATGTATGATTTTACCGCTTAATCATCTTCTTTATAAACTGAAGAAAAGCGAAATTGAACTCTCTACAAGCCTTATGCGAACCTGTGCAATGGGATATACATCAGTTATAATGCTTCCATGCTGGACCGTTACTTTTTAAGTATATGTGTGACATGTATATGTACAATACAAGAACTGATTTTTTTAAACCCGAGTGCATGCACCAAGTACACAAATGTCACTGCTAAAATACTGGCATGGGTGCACACAACACAAAAATGAATGTAAGTGGCACCACCAGTCTTGTGTACAAGAAAGCCATTCAAGAAGTATGGACATGAACAATTTCAGGCAGATACTTCAAACCACTCTTCGGCTATGTGCACAGATGCATGAGCAACTAGTTACGGGTAGTCGAAAGCGACTACGTGTATCCGCTGAAATCAGATTGGTACGGGTGAAGTGAGGCATGGATTTAGTGGTTAGGGGAAATAGAGTGCCACGTTAACACATGATTGAAGGTTGCGCCACCTGTCATTGAAAGAGAAAGCTATCTAAGATGTATATTTGTATACACATTTAAATTTCAGGCAATCAATCAAAACACTTCCGAGTTATGAGTGATTTTAACCCCAGACAGACAACCAGATGGACACCATGCAAAAATAATACAATGAACTTATAATGAAAACAACACACCAAGCTGTTATAGTAGTCAGACTTTAGCACAAAGGCCTCTTCCAATCCTCGCACTGTGCCAAAGCTATTTATGGAGCTGACACCATCTTGGCCAGTGGCCGACATCCAGGCACTGTGGCTAGCATTATGCAAAAGTATATGTCAAGGCCCAGACTGCGATCTGGACGGATCTTAGATCTGGCCACAGGCACTCGTTTCCAGCACTAAAATGGCTTGGAAACCGTAGACACACCGAGGATGGGCGATATACCAGTAATAAAAGAACTTACTGGTATATCGCCCATCCTCGGTGTGTCTACGGTTTCCAAGCCATTTTAGTGCTGGAAACGAGTGCCTGTGATTGCGATCACAGTTTAGTCCGGCCAGATTGCGATCCTGTGTTTCTTGCTTCAGGATCGCAATCTGGGCTGGACCAATCTTAGATCTGTCCAGCCGAGATTGCGATCCTAAACTTGACCAGCCCATATTGCGATCGATGCTTTTACTATCACACTAGTGAAACCTTGGATATTTTACCAACTCATTTAGTATTGCATGGTACCATTTACCCATAAAAAATACAATTATACTACACATAGGCAGTTAGTAGTAGTTGGTTGGCACCAATCTTCTCAGTCTTGAAAATGATAGTTCCACCAGTGCTTGAAGTGTGCTCTATCAACACAATTACTTGGGATTGATGCATTTTAGCAACTGCCTATAGTTGTTTCATTTTTTTTTTTTTTTTTTTTTACCTTATTTAACAAGCAGCATTTTTTGCATGACCCTATTTGTATTTTGCCTATAATTGTATTTAATATGAGGAAATGGTACCATGCAAAACTAAATAAGTTGGTTAAACATCCCATGTTTCACTCCTGTGATATAGGAAGGAGTGAAAAGTGCCTTTTTGTATTATAGTTGTATTTATTATGGGGAAATGGTACCATGCAATACCAAATAAGTTGGTAAAACATCCAAGGTTTCACTCCTGCGATAATAAAAGCATGGGTCGCAATATGGGCTGGTCAAGTTTAGGATCGCAATTTCAGCTGGACAGATATTAGATCTGTCAAGGCCAGATTACGATCCTGAAGCAAGAGAAACAAGATCGCAATCAGGCCAGACTTAAACTGCGATCGCAATCTGGGCCGGACGGATCTAAGATCTGGCCAGCCTGGATTGCGATCGCATTTTAGGCGGGCCTGAACTGCGATCGCAATTTGGGCTGGACAGATCTAAGATCCGTCCAGATCGCAATCTTGGCCTTGACATATATATTCAGCTTATGGCAAATCTTAGCAATCTGCCAATGGTAAACCAAGTGCTGCCGTCTGTACACAGAAGTGGCCCCTACTTGATATAACTTTGAAAGTTTTTCCCAATACAAAAATGCTTTTCACCTGACTTGTTTATAAACAGAAATTAGGAATATATGAAAAACTATTACAGATTATTATTACTGGTATGATGACTAATTAAATTCATAATTCTAAATATTTTAAAAGCTTTTGAAAAAACATTCTTGTCAATATTGACCATAGATAACCAAAAATCTAAATGTCTAGTGGCATGATGTAACAGATGTTGATAACTGGTGCCATGCTAGATAAACTGCTCCACACAGCTAAACATTTGGTAAAATGACTCAATTCAATCTCTATAATTCAGCCTAATGTGGAACCTAAAAATTCAGTTATTATAAAATTATTCTTGGGATTATTCTTGTAAAATATTAAACAAAATGGCTTCAGTGGCGTCAGTCGTGAAATGTTTTGCAGGTTACTAACTCATATTGGAAAATACTGCAAACAGGCTGAGTTCAGCTCCCTTAACTCAGCTAAAATAAACAATAAACCAAAACCATTTAAAGAATCTTAAATATCCATTAATGTGTCGGATTAAAAAAATTGACCATATGGTTTCAGAGAAGAAGTGTTTTTAGTCCTCAATGTGACACGGGCTTACAAAGCAAAATGACTAAATTCAGCCACTGATAACTCTGCGAAAATTCACTTGAATGGAACCATTTGAACAAAATTAAGAAAGCATTTCCCCAGGATCATTTCTGTGCAATATTTAAACAATTTGGCCAGGTGGTTTAAGAGAAGGAGATTGCCAAAAGGCAAAAATTACGGGTTTTCCCCATAGAAAAATATGTGGCGCCACCGAATCTTAAAAGGTCAAAAGTTAATCATGGGACCAATACTGGTGTAAAATTTGGTGATGCTGGCTCAAGCCGTTCCTGAGATAGTATGGGTTAACGTATAGACGACGCTGGACGGAAGACAGACGACGCCGCGCCATCGCAAAAGCTCACAGGTTCGCTAAAAGGAAAACTTAACTACATTTATTTTATCACTGTGAGGTAATCCATAATTTATTAATAGCATTTAAGAGCTGAACAAAAGACCTGGAACGATTTTTAAACTTAGGTAATGTAACAGAAAAAATATTAATAATAAACACCTCAGGTGACAGCCTACTGGGTACTATAATACAATTATTAAAATATTATATATATATACGTGTAAATGTAGATGGAAATTACCAGCATTCTCTATTTTTAAATGTTATGACACACAAACTTATAAAATGGGGGAACATATTATTAGGACGAAGGGTTAAATGGTGATACATATTCAAAGCGAAAAAACTTTTAAAACATACATATAGAAAAAGAAAAATACAACAAAAGATAACAACATATTCAATCCACATTTTAAATTACAAGAACATTTGTATTTCTGTAATATTATTTGTATCTGCATGCATGAACCACTTGTACACTTTCACTGTCAACATACTGTCATGATGTACAATGTACTTGGTTGTTTGTACTATATGTTTGAAATAAAATAAAAAGATCAAGGGAAAGCCCTCCAGTTTAAACTCCTTCATGAATATGTGGAAACAGCTTGTGCGTCAAATCTTAAGAAAACATATGCACTTCTTCAAAAGTTACAGGGGTAATAATAAGCATGTTTTTCTGCAGATATGACCTTGAAGATCATGGTCAATGTCACCAGTTTTCAAACTCATCCGAGAACATGCATGGCAGAATAATCTAGTGTGTCACTTTGGGGGGAAAGCTTCAGTACTTCAACAGATAAAAGGTTCATAATAACAACAGTTTTCAAACCTATCTGAGAACCTGAAGGAAACAATTGGAGAAAACATGCAATATCTCGAACGTTTTCTCGTTCACAAGAAATCCTGAGGTTGATGAACTTTAATTCGGTCGAGTTGACCTTGAAGAACGAATTCGCGCGATTCACCATGAATGCTAACCTCCGGCAGAGCACCGGAATTTACTAGAGATTGACAGATATGAATTAATGAAATCAGTCCAAATCAAACGTTGCCAACAGCATTTTTGTTATGATTTTCATCGATTTAATCAATTTATCTTGTAAAATAGGGGAGACCGGGTAGGAGTGGGCCACAGGGAGGGATGGGCCATTTTTATTCATGGACCAAGTGTTTAGTGGGGAAATCCCCATGCCCTCATCACATGACCCTTCCCAGGAGTCTCTGCTTACAGACCACAGCAAAGAAAACATCAGAAGTCCCGATCACCAGATCTATAACAAAAGTGATAAATACTGCATGGTGAGTAAATTATTCTCCTTCAATTTCACTTTTTCTGCTTCCTAAAGGTTTAGAAAATTGCCTACACTTGTCGGTGTAACTTATTCAGGTGTCTGAAAAGTGAACTTTGAAGGAGTAAAATTGTGATATTTTCCCTCCAAAAATATATATGGCCTGTTTTGTTCAAGTCTATTCTTGGGGAGGCACTAGGTGTGGGCCATAAAGAAGTGGGAGGAGTTGGCCGGTGGCCAAGTTCTCCCCTCAAGTGGCGCAATCCTCCCATGTTTATATTTAGTGAATATTAAATTTATTTTATGCAGGTTAAATTCAGGGGCGTAGCCAGGATTGAGGGAGGAGAGGGGGCCATGATCACCGGCGGATGGGTATTATGAAAACAGTTATATATATATATACGTGAATATGCACGTATTTATATAAAACTATTATTAATAATATTATTATTACTATACGTAATATTTTAATGTATGAAAATATGATTTTTTTTTATTTTCAATTATAACCATGGTTTCATTAAATTTAGTAACAGGTACTGGGGAGGGATACCCCCTCCCATGTTGGGAAATTTTTTGAATATGCAATGTAAATAGGACAGTTTGAGGCAGTTTTCACAAAAAAATGGTTTTTTGTTCCTGAAAACTGTTCCCTTATGTCCTTGCGTTATGTAGTCAAGCTGTAGAGATGTTCAATATTTAATATTCATAATTTTTTTCAAAATAAGGATATAAAATTTCAATCGACTACTAAAAGCACAGACCGCGAGTTCGAGTATCACCAGAGTCGTGAGATTGTTCACGGTCGACCCCAACCAGGGCCTGGTGCTCTGCTGTGTTCTGCAGCCGTTCATAAATATCCACACACTCAACTAATAAATGTAAAGCTAATTGATAATTAATAAAAAAAATATGAAAAACGAAAATTAAAAAAATTCACGAAAATTGGGAATTTAGATAAAATGAGAGATATTGTAGCTCAACGGGCGGCAACGCGCCTAAGGCGCCCCCTCTGGATCCGCCATTGATACACTGAAAATGAAAGTTAGTCAAAGTGACTAACTTAGATTAGTCCAGCAATTATGCACATAACGACAATCTATTAGTCTTGTTTGACTAACTTACATTCGTCAGATGTGACTACGGGTTAGTCGGAGTGACTAATTTATGTTCGTCAAGGAAAAGGCTACGGTGACTGTCGGTTAGTCCGGGTGACTAACTTAGGTTGGTCGAGCATCTATGCACAGGGACAATTTATTAGTCATGGCTGACTAATGTTCGTCAATGTCACAGCAGGTTAGTCAAGGGGACTAATTAATATTCATTTAATTTAGCCTCGCAATGATATAGACTTGTCGGGGTTGCCTTTCTTATTTCTCAAAGGTAAAAGTTGCCCTATAACCTTGGGTTATCTGGCAGTTTATGCATATCTGACAGAAAATGAATCCTTAGTTTGATTAAATAAAACAAACAATAACATCAAACAGTTATTCTTTTATTACACTCGTGCATCAATGGTTGACTGGATGCAATAATACCCAGTTGCTTTGAGTGACGGTGTTCACTGGTGCTTTGTTACTAGCGGCCTAACTTGGCCAGGAGTGTCAGGACTCTATTGGGAGGCTTGCTGTCCTGAACTTTTAACAGTTTTATTTGCCAGAAGCTCAAGGTATTCTTGAGCTTCTTTGGGTACTCTACGTTAAAAACGTAGAAGGAAACCATGAGACACACGACAGCATCGATAAAATTGTCAACTGCGCAGATTGGAGAGCCATCCACAACCACCTGGAAATTGTCGCAGTCCACAATATTCTCAAGTTCACTTATGCAAGCAATTCCAACAGTGATGCTCCCTTTGGTCACCTGAAAACAAAAATTAGCTCATTAATCAAACTCCTTATACTTTCCCTAAACGTAGTCAGGGTGCAAAGCCCACAATGCGAACCTTTTGTTAGTGTTTTTAGACTGGTCTCACAAGAAAATTTGGAGGGTGCTAATTCATTTCATTTATGTATTTCAGTCTATAATTAGAAAAGTGAAATAATTAATGTATTCCTGCATTTATTGACAGGCAAGATGTTCATGAATATGGATCCATTTATTCAATCTGAATTTTTTCAACACATATGTAACATGCTAACAATATTCATTATGGAAATTAATCTCTTAAAAATAGAATTCCGAATTCTGGCCATAAATTTGTTGTGTAGAAAAAATGAATACGTTTGGTAATTTTTTTAAGTTCCTTGAACTAGTTGAATTTGTGATTTTTCATAGTGTAATTGTGAAAAAAAATGAAGCCATATAGTAATAATGACCGAATAGCTCATGGTCTATGATCTCAGCTGAATTAGAAACTCAAAAGAATTGTTCTTGCACATAAAATCAAATGGATGTCACCTTCCTGATTGATGGGTGTAAATTACTGCATCCAGGTCAGAGGGATTTTTTATTGTATTTGGGAAAAATTTTCTGAAAGAGCGTGTTGCCCATACAGCTGGCAGAGATAGAGCCTGACTGCAAAAAAAATTTCTGGTCTTTAAGGTTATACTTTGTGTCTAACTAACTCAGTGATGGCAAGATGGAGGGGAGAATTGTTGGGGGAAAAATACAGTTTTCCCCATTGATGAATTCATCATGATCAAGAAGCCCAACAAGTTCCATAACAATACAGATAACGGTTGCTGAGAAACTTACATGATTGCTGTAATTTGACAGTATGAAAAATATGACTAAATATTTGAAAATGTGAGTGAAAAAAATTTGCAATGCAATTTTACCATTTTAACTGCATGATATAACTGAAGAACTGGATAAGAGAGGTGGGATGGGGGGGATCAGTTTAAACTTTGCATGCTGACAGTCTTGTATGTCTAGATTACATATATTATCACATACTCATGAGACCATATTTATCTAGATTTTATGGAAAAAAATAAAATGTTACGTTCAAAATCATTGAACACTGAGAAAAGTTTGACTTGCATGAAGCTCATATTATGTGTTTGCCTGGATCACATGGATATTTCTATGATTGAGTAATGTCACAGGTGGTAGCTGTGGTAACAAAGTATCATTCACCCAGAAATAGTATATTTAGAAAAATCTGCTCTTTGAAAGGTACATACTTCAGTCTCTGAATAAATCATATCCTCAGGGTCTTCTTTCATAATGTACATGTTTGCCAACAGGGCTGCAATGGCTGTGGCATCTAGAAAAAAATGCCATTGTAATGTATTTTGCTAAATAGGTGAGAGAGAGAGACAGATATAGGGAGACAGAGAGAGAGAGAGAGATGTGCTGTGGAGTTGTCAGTATAAATACAACCACATGAAAAATGCACCATTGTATGTTCATATAAACACAAGTGGCCAGTGTTTAAAAAATCCCAATCTGAAATACAATTTAGAATATTAAATTCAAATATATTTAGAATATTTAGAAATATTTTCACTTCAGTTTTAGTTTAACTTAGTTTGGTGAACACATTTGTTTCACTATGCACATATAAACTAGTAAACAACAGTCTGAGACCACATATACCTCTACTGAGACTGTCTAGAATGGAATATGCAAGCCAAGAGGAAAACGTATCATGGTTCACCAACACCTTGGCTGGGACACAGGTAAGCTCTAGAACAAATGCAACCCTTAATGAAAGTAAACAGCTGTGGCACTGTGGTAGGCTGTAATAAATATTGTTCTATCTCAAAATATTAAAACATTATGGTGATCCATTAAGATGGTAACTTGGCCACCCTCAGAATATTAATTAGAAATGTGTTAAAAAATATTTAGTGAAGTTAATAAAAACAAATCTAGTAATCAATGACCATAAAAACATAATACCTTGTCCAGCAACAGAGGTATAAAAATGAGTTTTGTGTCCTCGTCCTCACATGTACATATCCAGAATATTGGGGAAGTGTAGACAGTGTTATACAAACATACAGAACTTAGTAGCATCTACAGCAGCTAACATGCCTTGCTAATGGTTGTTAACTCAGACAGAGTGGTAACACTAACATACAAAGGTGTCAAGATTATTTTCATATAAGGGAACATTACAAAAGCTACAAAGTTTAATCCCTGAGACTGTTGTGAAAAATTCATATTTTTATTTCAACAGACTCTGATGAAATGCTGCAACCAGGAATGTTTCAATTTAATAAAAAAACAAGTGGTCCATGGGCCATGACGCTCAGCTGAATAGGAACCTTAAACAATGGGTAACATGACTCCCAGACTGTTCAAAATCATGCATTTTGCCAATGGACATTAGATTTGGGTTACAGTGACCTAATTCTACACCCAGGTGTTACCATTTGTGCTCATCTGATTAATAGAGTGTTAAGATCATGTTTTTTTTCACACACCTTACAGAATATAAGTCACAGTGACATCATTTCAGGTTTCCCAGGATATTTTTTATGGACCTTCCTGGATCTCTAGGCAGAAGTTTCTAGGTCTAGCAGTTTTGATTTGTGCCCTGTGAACTAATGGCCAATTCTCTCAAAGTCTCAAAAATAGAGAAAATGTGAAAAAAATTGTAAAAAATATACTAAGCGGCGTCACCAATCTGCAGGAACACTCCATGACCAATTTGCAAGCAAAGAATCATGATTATCAATTCATTAAAAATTTAGTTATTGGAGCTATTGTATCAAATTTTTGATTAATCTGGGGGGGGGGGGGGGTAGTTAAAAGCCCAATAGCTCAAAGGATATGGGTTAAAGAGACCTAATTTCAGGTTTCCAAGGAGATTTTTCTTGGACCTGCCTGGATGTCAAGTAAAAAGATTCTAGGTCTAGCAGTTACAATTTTTGCCTGGTTTACGGTCGGACAGACAGATAGATGACAGACATAGAGTGATCGCTAAAGCTCAGATGACTTTCAGTCAGCTGTGCAAAAAATGATGACAAAAAAGCTGGCAAGTTTATATTTGTGTACCCCTGATAATTTCAAACATGTCAGGAGGTATTGACATGTATAGATAAATAAACATAAAGGGCATAGAACAGCTATCTGTATTTAAAATATTTATTTGATTATAATTTGATTATTTGATTTAGCTGATTTAGTCAACAATAAGTGAAAATAATACAGACTCACATTTCTTCTCATTATTATCCAAACAGCAACGGTTGCTGGACCTGAGGATACTTTCAAATAATGCTGGTTTGTTCTTTAGCTGCTGAGCCTTGTTGAGTAGCTGTGCACCAATTTCATTGAGCGCTTGCAGGAATGTCTTTATAGGGTCACATTCTTGTAATCTTTGGTACTCCTCAGTGAGCTAAAAAAATAAAGTACAGCTATAGCAAATTTTAACAAAAGCATTGTGAAATTTATAGAATCTATATGTGGGATATACAGTTATGAGACAAAAAGATTAAAAAAAAAAAAATGGCCAAGATTAAACAGTACTCAGATTTGCATTTCATGTACATACACCTGTAACTTTAAATCGATAAAAATGCTGTGTAGTTTACTTGTGGCCCATAGGCCATGATGCTCAGCATTATTTGACACATTACTTTATGCCATGGCACAAACACATTGTTTAGCCTTCAACTCAGGGATATATGTGACAGTGAGCTCTGAACTTGCGCATATGGTTTATCTGAACCATGTGAACTTTGAGCTTCATGGGTCATACAGTTATGATTATTATGATACGTTTAGAAACAGACAGGGAGACCAACAGACACAGAGTAGAGACCGGTTGCTATAACCAAGATGAATCATAGTTAAGATTATGGCCACCAGTCTGAAAGATCCTCATATGTTCTTATGCAAATGATACACACAACATTTTGGTATGAATGTAAGCTTGTTAAGGGACATTTGGTTATTTACTTACACCCTCCCTCCTGAAGAGCCATGGGAATGTAGTTTTCACTTCCTTGATGCTGAGATCTTCATTGCAGACCAGTAGATTTCTTCGTCTTGGAAATGTGGCAGCCATATACCTGTTTACTTTCATCATGTCTGGTCGGCTCTTTGAGTGCTCTTGTTGTAACCACTGAATTTTAATGTCTATTGACACAACATCTTCTCCAACAGGATCAGGGGGCAAATAATTCTTAATTCCCCATCGACTTGAACTGTGTGGTGTAACTTCATTCTTGGCCTCAGCTGTTTCATCATCTGCTTCCTCTAATTTTCTTTTATGTACACTGACCTCCGGCAGATCATAATCTAATCTTTTCCGACTATTTTGAAATTTTGTCTGAATCCTCATCTTCCATAGTTTCTAAAAATAAAGACATGGTTAATTATCTTTCACCTGTTGTGAAAAATGTGATAATATTTACCAGATTTATCATACATTTTTGAAGAACTAGATCTTCCAATTCTGTCCAAACTTTGTATGCTGACAGTTTTAAACATGTAAATTAGGCATATTATTGAATTTTAATTTTTAAGTAACCTGGAACACTTAGAAGAGTTTACAGGGGGTCATAATGGTTGGCTGAATCACATTTCCAATTAGGCTTCCCCTGGACTTCCCTGAATATAAGATTAAATTATATAGTATTAGTTCATATATTAATGAATTGTCCCCTGTTGATGGTCAGATGGTGGCCTAAAGGTGTTGTCTACAGTTCATTTGATTTTAAGTCAGCTGAGCTGAAAATGCAAAGCTTACCATCCTGTCAGAACCAGCTAAAGCTCCATCTAGCATTGGAAATTTGCTCAACAATGCAGTAGCAATCCTATGGTACTGAAGGGTTGTAGGATACCTAGCAAATATAAAATTTGATATGAACACACCAAACATTACATCTATAACAGGATTCCATTAAGTTTAGTATACTAGCACCATCTAAATACAGAGTTCTACTATCTCATTGCCTAAAAGTAAAATAATCAGCTGATTTTTTATAATTCTAGTTATGAGAGCATCCAACCAGAAAGCAGATCATGGGTTTGATTCCCACTTACTGAACCAACTTTCGAGTGTATACATCTCTCTCTCTTTCTCTCTCTCTCTCTCTATATATATATATGTATATGTAAAAATATGCATGCCCCCCCCACACCATGTTAAAAATTATGTTTAATCCTAGCTTTCTATGGTTTTGGTCTGAGTGGTTTATATCCTTTAAAATGTTTACTAAAATTCAAAGAAATGACATGTAGTCATCATGTGCATTAATATATCTACAGAGTTCTCAGATATATTAGGAACCAGACTTAATACTGACTGGAAGCATATGGCTCATATGAAACGGGCTAACTTACAGAGTGTATTTCGATGATACATCATTATACAAGCCATCCAGGAGTCTCTTTCTGTCCTTTGAGTCCAAATTTCCAGTGTTCTTTATTTTGCTGATCATGGCTGCTGGTATTATATACTCAGGGAACTTGTACTCTGCAGGCCAGATTTGTCTTCCAGGACTTGGACTGTGAAAATGAAATATCATATATTTTTAATCTCCAATGGGTTATAATGACATTGCACTAGTCAAAACCACATATGGGTGAATTATGAGATAAAGATCACGTAGGAAGGTATCTTAAATAAAAAATAATAAGTTTTCAAATCTAACTGTAGCCTTTTGGGCTTATCTGACACCTGTTTCTTTTTCAGAAAATAAATCACACCCGTGAATTTAGCCAAGGGTACTTTATCTCTAAATATAAATTTGGATGCTTATACGTATTTACAATGTGATTAAGAAAGTGGCAAAAAAGAGATATGTTATCTTTCTTTAAAACATATAAATATATAAATGCTGTGCAGTTCATGTTGATATTCAACAAATTTCCAGCCTAGATTTTTTCTTCATTGTGGTACACTTACATCATTTTACTGGTTGATGGCCTTTTGATTGGGTTTGCCTCACTGGTTTCACCTTGTAGATCATTGGTACCACTGTCCTCACTTGAATCAACAGATATTCTTAATTTGGCTCTCCTCGGCAAGTCATTGAGGGTTTTATTGCACCAGTCCTCCCATTCCGGTATGTAAACTTGAAATTTTATACAGCTACTTGGTTCTTGGATGCCAAAACTTTCTGTAAGAAGCTTTTTGAGGTCACTCTTCTCTTGAACAGTAAAAATGTCTTTCTTCTCTCCAAAGGTCACATGGTATTCGTATTTGTCAGACATGGCTGGGATCTGTTAATAAACACAAATAATACTGAAGTACATAATGCATGAGCAAGATAGATTTTACGAAAAAGAAAGACAGGTGAAATTGTGCTTTTTTAAAGAGGGGAATATTGAAAATATTATTTTATTATTTAACATTTAAATATTGACAGAGTAAATTCATTCTAACATAAGGCCCCTTTTCCATGCGCGCGGAAACGCGCGCGGAAACGCGCGCTGAAAAAATCGCGCTGAATTGAGCTTTTCCATTTGCGCGGAAACGGCCAAGGTATTGGCCAGGTTGTTGACACTTTTGTTTGTTGCACAAGGTAAAGTTTTAATGCTGTTCGCTGTTCGGAGCCCTGTCTTTCTTAAATGTCAGATAGAATAAAAGAATACTTTATTGAGATAATATGACTTCATTAGATGTGCAAACATAATTTTTTTATCAATTATGCAAAAAATAAATGATTTAATTGATTATGCAAGAAATATCATGGATATAATTGACCAATTAGCACTCAACTATTATATGTGAATACAGACTTAACTGTCATAAGGCATAGGTACAACTTGCAATATAAAATCAATATAATGATAATGATGATGATGATTATCTCTTTCCTTTTGCTACTATTTTAGATAATTATTCTTACTGTCGTTACCTACAGTACTACAGTACTTTATTTTGCTCTTGCAAACCAGACCAATGGTTCAATGAACTGAAGAGTGGCTAAACTATATTATCATATTAAAGAACAAAAACCTGTTACAATGGAACATTCTGTTGCACAGGCCATTTGGAAAATATGCCTAAGAATAATTTGCAAATTAATAAGGACTAGATCAGACAAATGTTTATTTCCAACCCTTCTTACCATTCCTTATTGATTAAATCAAATTTTGTTTAATAATGTAAGGATATCACCAAAATAAACAAACAATATCTATGGCCTCTGCCCTTTATTCACAGTGACAAAATGCTTTCTGCCTTAACACACACTTGTAGTTGTTGACAGGTGGTGCTATTAATGGCCACTTGATAAAAAAAGTGAAATATATCAGGATTTGAGTAATACTAGGGGAAATGACCCCCCTTTGGACACACTTTGGATCATTCCTGATAGTTCAAGACCAAACACGTGCATATCTGCTGCATAGCCACACCGGAGTTTCTTTACAAAAGTCCACCGTGGCCAGTTAAATTATAATATAGATACAAACATGTGCTGAGCCCCAAAAATTCAAGGCCCCTTGCTGTTATTTTACATGAATTCATTTATACAAGCAACCCTTACTCTACCTTTTACTAGACTGTATTTAAAAAAAACTGGAATGATGGTTAGAACACTATTGACATATAGCTGAATTAAATCTGAATACAAATAACTAGCTTAATCGCCTTAGGTTCACCAGAACCAGATTTAAGTGCTTTTTTTTATCAATCAGTATTTCAAATAAATGTTTATGGTTTACAAAAGGAATTTAGACATTAGAGCAAGTACTTCTGGTAAAGGTCATGCCAAACAACTGCCCCTCCACCCACCCCATAAAAAAGTCCAAACCAGTTAACCAATAACACACTATCTTTAAATAAAGTTATCATGATAAATATGGTCAGTTTTATTTTGTGACAGCAAACTGATGTCTAAGAACAACTGCAGACATTTCATCAGAGATACTGTACAGACCCAAAGGAAGGTGATCCTTAAGATCAGTCACCCTTATCAGGCTGAAGATTGCTGTTTCTTTAGCTTTGTAGGCATGAACATGTCTGCAATAATCTATTGTGTCAAGATGCCTGCATAGCAACAGTGATGTGTGATTGATGACAAAACAAGACTCCATCTTGTAGAATTGGCATAAATCACCAGTAGCTTCCTTGAACAAGGCACATGGACTTTGGTAAGTTACCCCATCTATCTGAATATTACTTGCCTGGAAAACATCATTTGAACCTGCAGTATGTGGTTGCAAAATTTCCTGAACATGTTCAGGAAGTGTTTCTACAGGTACCACGGCACTACAAGAAACTGTGTAGTTACCAGCCTGCAGCAAGTTCTTGTTGAAACTGTGAAGAACCTGCATATTTTGATGACGAAATGCAAGGGATTTACAGATGTTTTTCCTACATTTTGTCCTATTCATAAGCTCTTTGAAATAGCTATGTTTAGCCTCAAATCTCATTGTCCAAACATGGATCAGTGGTCCATAATGTTTGGTCTGATCAGGATAATGGATGAGAAAATGATCCTTGGGTTTGAAAGCTACATCAAATTGCTCTTTATAGGAGCAAAGAAATGTCTCAATGGTGTCTCTCATGAATTCACATTCTCCTTCAGATGAAACAGGAGATGTGACTTGTTCAGTCATGTCAAGGCAATTCAACAATACATTCCATTTCTTGTCACCTGAGGGTAATCTGTGCCCAAGCATTAGAGGAATTAGTCTTGCCAATGTCCAGCATTCCATAGCCGTCTCTTTAAAAACTGTTTTACCAGCCTGAACAGACCCCCCAGTTGGTTTGTTAATTTTGTCTGAGACTTGATATGGAAAGTTTGCAATGACATCATTCATTTCATCATGTGTAAAGAATCCCTGTTCAATGCAATAATTAATAACATGTTTTAACACATTTGGAATGACTCCTTCAAATAGGTCATGAGCTATGTCACTGGGAAGGCCTCCAATTACATGAAAATAATTGAGTTTGTTGAGTGGAGAATCTGCCTTCACCCCATACAACCTCGCATCCTCTGGATCTACCTTGATCATCTCAAGCTGTGCATTGTGAGATGCTTTAGTTCTAGGAGTTACCTTCAACGAATTGTACATACTCTGAGCTTCTTCCTTTGTTGCTAAACAAGTCCTGCATGACCTCATAACATTAAAACTCTCAAAGAATCCCCCAATTTCATGAGCTGCTAAATTATCTGCAACACAGACAAGGACTGTACCAAGGATATGATGTATCTGGCCATCTTTATTGATGTGAATCCCTTCTGTCTCTAACTTCGCCAAGTCATTTATCAGGGGTTTCATGACATTTGCTAGTCCATATTTCTTACCCAGTTTTGACTTAAAAAGGGCAGCTAACTGCACTACATGTTGCTTTGATCTGTATCTTGGAGGCAAATTACCTAAAAGGTAGTACAAGGCACTTAGTTTATATGACTTGCACTTATTGCCTAAAGGATTTACAATTTGGAAATCATCTAGATAAAGCATTATTTGTAATGCTGATGGGTTATCCTTCATGAGTGGATTATCTTTGAAAACAAATCCATCACACAGGTCTGATATTGTTCCTTCAGGAGCTTTATGTCCCTGCAACACTTCTGCTATAACGTCCTCATACTGGAGAAAAGTAGATAGGCTCTCTAATATTGGGACGTATTGGTATGTTGACTTTGAGTCTTTGGGGTCTAGTTTATATTCAACTGGTTTCACAAACCGTGGGTTACTGTGAACAATTCTATCAAGATCCTTGCTACTTTTAAACAGGCAACAAGCATTCTCTACATGAGTGTAGCTGCTGAATATCTCACTCACTTCTTCATCTAAATCAACTATATTGTGTCTTTTCAAAAGATCTACAGTATGAGCATGCAATTCAGCCCTTGAGACAGCCACAAGGCTCTGCATTTCAGAGGTTAGGATTCCACAGATATTTGAAGGTAATTTATGCTTTTCTCTCAGTGCTAGCAAGAATTGTTGGATCTGATCAACAACCAGTGTGCCATGCCTTTCTGGTGTAGCAATCAAAGATTCTCTGTTATCAGGTAATGAAGAGTCACTGGCTGTTTCAACAGCTTCACATTGAGATGTTTGTGGGGTTGAGTTACTAATGTGTTTCCTTAAACGAAAATGTGTATTTGCAAATGTAATATGCTTCTTCTGTATATGTGCCTGATAGCACCTAACATTCTTGAATGTTTTCTGACAGTTTTCAATTCCACATATCATCTGGAAGTTTGATTCATGAGAATGAACCAGCTGATAGTGTGACATTATATTTCTAAAATGACGACTTTCATATTCACAGGCCATGCATTGAAAAAAGTGTCTCTTTTGGAGTGCCATGATGCAAGCCTTTCAACATTTATTTTCCAGTTTAACCTACACACAGGATATACATATGTGTGTGTGTCACGTGTGTGTGTTTGACCTTATAGACAGTTCTATCCTAACACCACTGAACAGGCAGTATACCAATACTGGCAATGCTAATAGGCCTTAGCCCTTGACTTGATTTGCGTTAAACGAGCCTGAACTTCAAGTTCAAACCAGCATGGCAGTAGGAAAGGATAGCATTGCCCTAAGGTTTGCATATATTTGCAATAAAAGCAATATTGAATACCAATTACACGCCTGTAACATTAAATCTATTTTAACTGAGGGTTAGTCATTTTGACCAGACATTAGTCAAAACCATTGGCATTGGTAAAAGTAAAACTGGTGGTTCTGATCATATATTACACTGAAATGTAGGTACAAATATTATTTCTAATTGTATTACATAATGATAAAGGAGGGATAATGTTTTATTTGGGAAAACCGTATACCTGATACTAATGACATAAAATCAAATAATTAAAGAGGAACATTAACTCTTGGGCGATAATGAGAGAAGATACTTCAACTTTCCAAAGGACAAGCCATTCTCTGATCACAGTGTCAAAGTGATGGCGAGTGTACGATAAATATGTATGACAATTGCTTTAATGGAAGTAAAAGTAAACAAATAACGTAAAACATACAACCTGGTACGAGGAATGGCTTCACATTTATCCCTGTCTCAGACCCTCTTCTTCACATGGCATGGAGATCGTCAAGGTCAGCGTCTCTGTGGTTACTTTGCCTGCGGGTAGATGTCGCCTTAACCGAATCACATGGCTCGACTAACCGATGTTCGTTACAACTTACCTTTGACGAACCAGTAGTCAAAATGACAAATATAGATTGGTCAATATTGACAAATTGTTCGTCAGGAAGGATTTACTAACCTAAGTTAGTCAAAATGACTAATCTAGGTTTTCAGTGTAGCAAAGGCAATTTAATGCATATATATATATATATATATATATATATATATATATATATATATAAGTATTAGATCAATTGAAATTCAGAAAGGACGGCTATTACTTGATGCGACCGGGGGGGGGATAGCCCCCTGCGGCCCCCTTGTTTACGCCACTGTAAAATCTTTTCGTTATGATCTAAATAAGGCTTTTTTCATGGCAGGCAGAAGACAAAAATGCCATTCAATTACACCTGAAAGCGCGAGACGTTTGGACAGACTTCGGCGGCTATGATGCAAAAAGCAGTCGCAGACGTACTTAAAGTGAAAGAAAACCGCTAAAAGACTTAAATATATCACGATCAACACTGCGATATGTAAAAAAAATGGCCAGGAAGGAAGGATTGGACAAAATCAGGCTGACACCAAGTTATTCCCAGTTCCAAGGTTTTTAATTAATATAAGGAAACTGAACCGGTACATCATCTTCAGACAGCATCTAGACTACATCATTCGCCGACATCAACGGCCACTCGAGAGATGGCATATGAATATGCACAGAGAAATAAAATAAATACTCTGGAAACATTGGACAGCAACAAAACTGCAGGTTGTGACTGACTACGGGGTTACCTTTCACGCAATAAAGAGCTTAGTATTCGTTCCCCAAATTCCACAAGCACTCACAGGGCAACAAGCTTTAACAGTGTTATAGACATGCACACAAGAAGATGCACGGCAAAGACATTGAAAACTTTGTGCAATACACGTGTTTAATCCTTCATGATCAGCACACAACCGCGGTAACATCCGACAGACAGGTACAGTTATATCAATGGTGCAAATATGCTAAAAACTGGTATCGCTTATAATGATAAACCGTAATAAGTCCCGCACGTCATAATAATGCAAATATACCACATCTCCTCCCCTCTTAGCCACATAACATATCAACTGTAATTATTAAAAACACAAGAATACAATTACCAAGTAAGTGCAAAGAACATGTGCAAACACTATAAGTTCAGTTTCTCTGGTTTCCTGCGCTGTCGCTTACTACGTCTTTGAACAGCGGGTTCAGATACTGCAGAATTTGTCTGTGGACCACTCTTAACACCAGATTCGCGCTCTGTTGAGGGTATACATGAACTTAAAGAAACATCAGGTTCTGATTCGGATGTAGTCTGCACAGTAGTTACATCAGGTGGTTTTGACACATTAACAATCACATCTGTAGGTACATGATCATCATATGACATTGCAGCATCACCTGCACAATGGGGAGCACTAGGTGCTGCATCACATGGTGTGTTTGTTGGTGCCACAATCTCAGATTCAATAATACCAGGTTTCAATGACACTGAGTCTCTTATCTGATCTGTGTGTCTCTTAATTTCAATTCCACTTTCTAATCTTACCACATAACTCACTGGACCAGTCTGCATAACTACAACAGCTGGTACCCACTTCCTGCTACTGTCAGTATAATCTCTCACTAAAACTGTTTGATCAATCTGGAAATCTCTCATCCTTCCTCCACGCCTAGCGATTTGCTCTGCCTGTTTCTGTTGAACTTGACATTGGAGATCGGGCCTCAACAAATCCAGTCGAGTACGTATAGGTCTCCCGAACATCAGCTGAGCTGGTGAAACACCAGCAGTGGAATGAGGGGCATTCCGGTAGCTTACCAGGAAACTGTCCAGTTTCTGTTGGAGCGTACCTGAATCATTTACAGCAGCCTTTAATGAGTTCTTGAAAGATTGTACCAGCCTTTCAGCTGCTCCGTTAGTGGACGGATGATATGGAGCACTAAAAATGTGTTTGACTCCATTGCGCTGCATGAAACTTTGAAATGTGTCTGAATGAAACTGCGGTCCATTATCAGATACAACTTGTTGCGGTACACTAAAACGCGCAAAAACAGTTTTGAGAGTTGATACAGTCAACTCAGCGGTAGTAGTTTTGGTAATGAAGATTTCTGGCCACTTAGTCGCTGCATCCGTGATTACCAAAAACATTCTGTCCATGAATGGGCCTGCGAAGTCTATGTGTATTCTGTACCAGGGTGTTTCAGGAAACTCCCAAGGATGTAATTGTGCAGGCGCTGGCATCTTTTGAGTTTGCTGACAACTAACACAACCCTTCACAATATCTTCAATATCATGGTCTATCTTAGGCCACCAAACATAGCTCCTAGCCAGCTGTTTCATCTTTGTAATGCCTATGTGACCTTCATGAATAGTATTGAGCACTTTGTTTTGGTGTTTCTTCGGAATCACTGTACGTATCCCCCATACCAATACATTCTGTTGTATCGAGAGTTCATTATTTATGCACAAAGTACTGCTTCAGTGTTGGATCAGCGTTATATAACCAACCATTTTGTACACAACGGAACACTTTGGATAAAATAGGGTCGCGACGTGTTTCTACCTGTAGCTGTTTCACCGTTACAGGCAATATGTCCATCTGTTTCATGTGGAACACAGTGGCACTATCCATTCTGGTTGACTCTTCAGTTTTACTCGGTAATCTAGACAATGTGTCAGCATTAGCGTGCGCGGTAGTATTGCGAAACACTATGTCGTAATCATAAGCGGAAAGTGTGACAGCCCACCGTTGCATACGCGCAGCTGTAATCGATGGCGTCTTGGCACTTGGATTAAATATGGCTGTCAGTGGTTTGTGATCAGTAACCATCTGAAACTTTCGACCATACAAATAGGAATGGAACTTTTTCACTCCATACACTAATTAAAGAGCCTCCTTGTCAATCTGGCTATAGTTTTTTTCTGCTTTTGTTAGTGATCTTGACGCAAATGCGATAGGCTTTTCACTTCCGTCCGGCAGTATGTGAGAAATCACCGCACCGATACCATACTGTGAAGCATCACAGCCCAATTTCACAGGTAACTCTGGATTGTAATGAACCAACACATCACTCGAAATTAACATCTGTTTCACTCTTTCGAATGCGTCATCACAATCCCTATTCCAATGGAACTTCACATTCTTACCACGTAGCATGTTCAGTGGAGCAAGTACTGTACTGAGACTAGGTAAAAACCTCCCATAGTAGTTTACCAGTCCAAGGAAACTTTGTAACTGTGTCTTGTCTGTAGGTGCAGGAGCCTGTACAATCGCGTCCAGTTTGTCATTATCTGTATGCAAGCCTTGACTGTCAATACGATGTCCCAAGTACGACACTTCTTTACAAAACCACTGACATTTTCTGCGTTTGATTGTCAGTCCATGCTCTGAAAGTCGTTGCATGACATTTTCTAGGTTCTGCAAATGCTCTTGATCTGTGCACCCTGTTACCAAAATGTCATCCAGGTACAAGTGTAACCCTGGTAAATCGGTTAACACCTGTTCAATGGCACGCTGCCATAAGGATGGGGCTGTCTTCACGCCGAATGGAAGCCGGTTAAACTGGTACAGCCCTTGACTAGTATTGATAGTCGTAAACTGCTTTGAACTCTCTGTCAACTCCATTTGTAAGTATGCTGAAGCTAGATCAATCTTAGAGAACCTTTGTCCTCCTGCTAAAGCAGCAAACATATCCTCAATCCGTGGGATTGGGTATTTAACATCTTGCAACACTGGATTAACAGTTAATCTAAAATCTCCACATATCCGAATAGTCTGGTCACCTTTAACCACAGGTACTATGGGAGTCGCCCAGGACGAAGACGGCACTGGCGAAATAACACCTTGTTCTTGTAACTTTTGGAGTGCGGTTTGGATTTTTGGTTTAAGTGCATAAGGTTCTGGTCGGGCCTTCATGAACTTTGGCTGAACATCTGGGTCAACAAACAACTCAGCTTTAATGTGTTTTAAACAACCCAACTCATCTGTGAATAGGTCCGAGTATCTTTCCAATATCTGTGTAAACTCCTAGTCATTGTCATTAACATGACTCATTTTGATAGAATGCCAGTCCAACTGTATCTGCGTCAGCCACTGTCGACCAATCAAGGCTGGACCCGGAGTGTCTACCACATACATCCTCATCTTTTCAAAATGAGTGTGATTGTACTTAACATCAACTGTAATTTTACCACAAGACTGCTTGCAATCACCAAAGTAACTCTCAAAGACAGCTTCAGTTGGTTCTAATGGCACATCAGAGAAATGATCTGTGTATAACCGATATGGCAGTATAGATACACCACAACCTGTATCTACCCCTAGACGAACCTTCTTCCCATTGATTCGCATGACAACCGTTATGGGTTCATGAGTGCCTGCTCTAATGTAGTAAAGGGGCTCAGACTCTGAACTAGACTCACTAAACTCACCAACGTGCTCTGTGCTGTGTGTTTGGTACCGTTTATATCTCCGGGATCTCCCCCTGTTGGATGTCACATTCCTAGGTGGCTGTGGCTTCTGTCCCTTAAAGCCTTGAGGGCATCTCTTTTGCAAATGTCCCTTTTCACCACACCGATAGCACGAAGCTTCCTTAACCCGACAACTTCCTTTATCATGTGAGCCACCACATCTACCACATGGGCCTACAACTGGTGGTGAACGCACCCACTTGCGTGGATTTAGGGGTTGTCGCCCCGCATCTGTGTTACTAGTCACATAATGAGTGCCTGTTGATCTGACAAAAGCACCAGCACCTTTGGTCAACTCTGCACTAGCCTGGGATGCCGATTCCATAGATAAGCTTATGTCTACAGCTTTTTTGAAAGTTAGGTCATGCTCAGCAAATAACCGACGTCTAATCTGTTCATTTGACAGGCCACACACAAGGCGATCTCTTAACATGTCCTCCAGGACTTCCCGATACTAACATGTACTGGCCAACTGCTTAAGCACAGCCAAATACTGGTTAATAGTCTCTCCTGGTTCTTGATTTCTTTGATTAAACAGGTATCTCTCATGGATAACTAATCTCTTTGGGGAATAATGATCCGCTAGAGCTTTTATCAAAGCATCGAAAGTCAACTCGCTCGGCTTAGCCGGGGCCACAAGGTTTTTCAACAGTTTATAAGTCTTAGGACCAACTACAGTCAGTAGCGTGGCTACTTTCTTATCTGTACTCACATTGTTGGCAATAATAAATTGCTCTAGTCGCTCACCGTACGACTGCCAGTCCTCTATGGTCTCCTAAAACGGACCCATACCTCCGATCTGTGCTCGATCCGCCATTTTGTCTTCAAACTTCTAAATGCGCACGTCTGCCTCTGGATTTTAACACATAAATTCCGTGACAACTGAAATATTCTATTGTAAGGTTTTTCATATTTACAAGCATATGAGAAGCAAAGAGGAAAGGGGCCCTCCTACTTGGTTAAAGTAAAGTTCTAAATATATGATTGCAGAACTAATACTCTGACAAGACGGACATGTAGAAAAACAGTAAAAGTTTTGAGATACTGTGATGCATATGAAAAATTTACACGGATGGACAGGCAAGTGGACAGAATGGACTAATACCTTTATTTCACTTTCAAGGGTATAATGCATTTAAGTTTATATTCAAGCCTATTTTTTTTTAGCGTATCCACTTTTTAAATTAACAGTTTTTATCAGATTCTTTTTTTTTATTTACAAGTTTTATAAATTTGTAATAAAAAAAGGAAATATAAGTTAAAATATCAGAATTCAAAGTTGCAATCATTATTTATCCAGAGTGTAGCTAATATCAGGTCATATTATGCATACACATATATTTTATTATTTTTAAATCACAAATGTCTAAACTGAATTTAAAAGAAAATATTGCCACAACATGGCATCTTCAAGATTATTCCTTGAATCAGTTTTAAAAAGTTTTGTACATTGGAGCTTTCAGTACATGCTTAATTTTATTCACAGATATAAAAGATTCAGTAAATCTGATAAAATAGACCATCTTTTCAAATAAAGTATACATACTGTTAGTTGAATGAAGGACAAACATCATCATTGTGCTAATTACTATCTCATATATATTTTTTTACTGGAATTAATAGTCAATTTCACACCTGGTGAAGTTTTTGCTTGAACATTCACTTTTATATAGCAATACATCACTTTATGGACCGATTAAATGTGCACTTTAATAATTGTAACCCTGGTGGTACAATACAAAATCAAAAATGTAGCACAGCCTAGAATAAGAATGAATCAAATACAGAAAATTATAACATTCATCTAGTTTAAGCACCAGCTTCGGGGGGGGGGGGAGAGCAGGACAGGGGGGAAGCCTGCTAGTAGTGGCCAAGCTGAGCCAAGGCAAGCTGCCTGGAGAGGGTTACATAATACAAGTGAAGGCTGTACTACAAGGTGGGCCTGATGTAAACATCACTTGACATCGTGATTGAAAACTTGAATAAAAGCTTCTCTTTTCAATCAATTCCTTTGAAATTTCAGATTTTAAAAGATTAAATCCTTATATATATATATATATATATATATATATATATATATATATATATATATGCTGTGAAAATTAAATCAACAGTGCTAAAAGGGAAAAAACGTTCCGTAGCCAAAGTTGGACAAAATTTAAAGTATTAATTTTTAATTTATACTAATAACTTAAAAAATATGCAAAATAAGATCTAATTTTTGGTTAACATTTGAATCTTGATTTAATAAAGTTATATCCCTGAAAAAAAGTCTCAAGCTTCGGCAATTCTCATGTTACGTGAGTATATAAATTTCCCGATTTTTAAAAATTGCATTAAATTTGGACCCATAACTTCAACATAATACTCAATACTGACAAAATTTTTGTATGTTAATATTATATGTATGGAAGAATATCAATACTAAATATAATCAAAAACAGACCAGTGGTTTCGATATTAGGCAGCATTGAAGTGTAACAATGGCTTTTTAATGAAAAACGGAGGTTTTTCCTTAATATTTCAAAGGAACAAAATCCTAGTGACCCAATTTTCGGTATGGTAGGAGATTTTGGGGACATCTAACTGTATGCAAAATTTTGGATTCATAAGTCCAACGGTTTCAAAACTTGCCCAGTTAACGGACGGACGGAAGACGGAGAAAGGACCACGACTATAGCTCAGATGACTTGTAGTCAGCTGAGCTAAAAACAAGTGGGACAAATCATATCTACTGAAAGGGGGACTCTGGTAACAATGGTTGGAGCTGTCAATGCTGCGTGTAATACCATACCTTCTCTTCTGATAATTCCCCGTGTATATTTCCGTAATCATATGATTGCCGGTGCACCACCAGGTACTATAGGTTCTGAAAATCCAAGTGGTTGGATCACTGCGGAAATCTTTGAAACATGACTTGAATATTTTATTGAACATTCTCATTCAAACAAAACAAAACTTACACTGCTGATCATTGACAACCACAGCTCGGATATGTTAAGTTGTGATTGATATTGTAAGGGAGAATGTTGTTCTCCTCACTTCCCGCCGCTCACGAGTCATAAACTTTAGCCCCTGGACCGAACTGTTAATGGTCCCCGTAGAAGTATTTCAGTGCAGCATGCAATGAGTGGCAGCTATAAGCAATCCTGGGAAACCTATAACAAGTTACGAAGTAGCACAGTGCTTGGGAAAGTCATATATGTCCGAGCGTTTCCTACTCAAAATATTTAAGCAGGATTTCGTGTGACATGGATTTTTCTGTAGGACAGACACGTTTTCAGTGAAGACGAGTTTTTAAGCCCTTGTGTAACAGATCAAAAATGATACAGGAACCAGCAGGTGCAGAGCTAACAGTTAAGCAAGCTTTTGATGATGTCACAGACAGGACTCAATCCAGCTCCAGCTCCGTAGGCGAACATGGCACAACTGCCAGAACCATGAGAACACCTAGCAACAGCTCCGTGAGCAAATAAAGAAACTAAGCCTGGACCAGCAGGAACCAAAAACACGGCTCCGCATGCAGATACAAAAAAGCAGCCAGAACCAGATAAAACCACAGATTCAGCTCTGCTAGCAGATACAAAACCGGGACAATTCCAAGCGGGAGCTCACAAATCGGATATTGAACAATCCCTAACAGAGCCATAATCCAGATGCACCTGAGCACCGGACCGATGAAAAACAAGCGGAATAACCATCACTTGGGCATCCCCAGTCAATCTGCTGCTCAAATGAAAAAGCCACCATATCTAAGCAAAAATAAACCACAGCCAGGAAGTAGTGGTAGTTCTAGTACTGACCAAAACCAGTTTAGACACTGGTCACCAGAAGAACTACGACCATATCCCAAAGCAGGGTCTAGGAAGACGAACCAGGGAGAAGGTAGAAGAGTCCAACCATGATACTGACAGACACACCATCTTGTATGCAGGTTGCATTAAAATTCTCCCCCTGGTCATGTTAAAGCCAACAAAAAATTAAAAATGACGGCTAAATAACAACAACAGAGAGAAAGTTCTTCAGAAATCAAGTCAAGTATGATGACGACTGATACATTTGATGCCCGAGAACCCAGCATGGGTTACATCTTTCAGGGGGATTTTGTACTTGCATCATATTCCACAAAGAAGATAGTACTTTATTGGAACAGTCACCGAAAAATACTCTAAAGACAATACAGCTGTGAAATTTCTCACTCGAATGCCTAGAAAAGATACTTTCCGGTTAGTTTTTTTCGGGAAAAGAACTATATTGACAGCGTCCCAATCGAAAATGTTGCAAAGATACTTTCCAGTCCATTCCGAGCGGGAGGAACAAAGCGTGCCTCTAATCAATACATATTTGATGTTGATCTAAGTGCCTTTATCTAAGAAACCAGTTATGTAAGCATTATATTTGACTCCTTACCGTTGCGTATTAAGTATTATTGCCTGTTCGAGACCGTGTCTCCTTGACAGAGGTTTCACCAGTCTTAAATCTTGGTAATCAGCATTTTTACAAGGAGTTTCAAGAGGATTCTGCGTTCATTCTGAGAATAAATTATGTGATCTGTTGATGGTTCACTTTTGTTATTTGATGAGAGCACAATAAGTTAAATATTCTTGTACTTGGGGACTTTTTTTCAATCTTAAAGTGAAAACCATAGCAGGGTTTATACTTCCTGCAAAAATGCAGTATTTTCGTTTTATCATACTGATAACTATTGGTTCTAGTGATAGGTTTATGCCGGCCCGTTCCTCCCTAATATGTGGCCCAATCCTCCCGAAATACGGAAGGTGTGGACCACTTGTCAGGTATGATTATATGCTGTAATTGTCAAACATTGCCTAGGTACATGCATAATGTATTATGAGAAATTTATGATTAATATATGCAAGTTTTAAAAAAATACCAAATATCCCTTATTGCTTTTAACGTTTAAACTTCAAGGCAATAAAGATAAAATGTGGCCCATGTTATATTATGCTATTGGACAGTTGTTTACGACTGTTCATGAAGAATAACGACAAGTTGCCATGATGTATTTTACTGGAATTATATACATGATATCAATGCGCGTTGCAACCCGCCGTTGGTCCCTATGAATATGTGCCGGCGCGTTATAACAGAGTCCATGACATCCATCTTGTCAAAAAAAATGTTACATACCTGGGAATGTCACTAGTTTATTATGAATGAAAAAATGTAATACTTATGACTTTAGTATGTAGGTGTTTGCAACAAATAAAGATCACTGTCCTCGTATCGGTCTAGACGTTTTTTCACTCTACCGTAACTTGTGGTGTATAGTGTGTTATGTGACTGAACATTATTGTTTCTGTGACTGTTACTGTCCATCTTTGGTTCAACATGTGTACTGGCATCACTCACATTAGGAGGTTGTACTCGTTCTCTCAGCGTAGTGACAGGTGGACTGACCATCTGTTGGACGGGTGGATACTACGTAAGTGGTACGGTAGGTACTGAAGGATCTCTGATATGGACACGGTTTCGACGAAAATATTCGACCATCTGCGGTTTGAAGTATATACGACCTTGGCTCTGGGTCCTTCTCTTATCACTGACGCTGGTGTCCATATATGCCATTAGATTTTGGAAGTACAATGCTTGACCAACATGTAAAAGTGCAAGATCTCTTGCACGTCTGTCATTGTGTTTTGTCGTTCAATAAGTCTTGACTTACTCATCATGTTCACTACGCTGATCTGTGATCTTTGTAGGGAGAATCAACTAATTATAAGCTGTCCGACCCATCTGAAGCTCTGTTGGGCTTGGCAGTTGACTGCCGGGAGGTGTTGTTCTTAGACACAGCATCGCGACCTCAGGTTCCTGGCTTCTCTGTTTAGCTTTCTTAGGAACCTGTTTCACAAAATGTATCTGATGTTCAACAAAACCATTTGCACCAGTGGCGTCAATTTGTCTTCAAGGGTGGGGAAATGACTCGTAATTTTTTTTCAAACACACACAGATTCAATATATAAATATATATATATATATATATATATATATATATATATATATCTTTTTATCGTCTGACACATTTCAGATATATTACAGTTAAGTGTAAGGTTTGAGAAAATAAGGTATTATGATTACAGTACATGTATATGTTAATTCTAAATCAGGTTTAGATGGAACTAAATGGAACTAAAGTCTATAATTCTAATTATTAATAAAAAGTGGGGGTATATATACCCCTAACCACCCCCATTTTGATGCCCCTAATTTGAACGCGAGTATCTTGGCGTGTAAGTCACATGTGTAAAGCACCAGGAATCAGCTCTTTGTAATGCGCAGGTGCGAGATGTTGACTGCTGGCAGGAACAACACGTGATGGGATACCCATTTCACTGTATATCTGTTTGCTTGTACTGATAACAGTTGAACTGTAACACGGCTTTGGCATTCTACGTATCACGGTGAATTTTTATTAGTAATCAGCTATATTCAACCATTCTGAGTCATCAAAATGAAACATATCCGTGCCAACTACTTCCCGTGGTCTGCTTGGCACGTTATGTGGTTGAAGGGGCTCAGTTTGCTGCGCTGGACGAATCCCTTGAACTTTGCGGATAAAGTAATTTTCCACCATGTAATCAAGACTGGTCTTAATAACATCTTTCAGTGCTATCGGTGTGTTTCGTGGTGGATTGATATGTGGAGAAACCTCCGGGTCAACGAGTAATTTCACTTCACCTGGAAGAAAACCCTTACGATCAAACTGTTCTGGGTACAATTGTTTCAGTTCATCAATACCGTTGACTGAGCGTGTGTTTTCTTCCGTTTGTTGCACAGACTGATTTGCATGTGTTTGTGGCTGCGTTGTGACTGTGCAGTGTGAAGTCACCAACTTGAGCTTTTAATATGAGGGTAGTCCTAGCACTGTCTACAAATTCCTATACTTGTTTATAAAAAAATATTATTATTGTAAGCTTCCAACTAGGATAAGCCTTGTCAAATCTTTTTTCTTCCAGGTTTGGAGTTTTGCTGGAATATGCTGCAGCTACCTAACGAAACGTTAATCTGACATTACAGGTCCACTGGTCTAGGACGGGGATGTCATGTACTGTTAAACAATCCTTTATCTGCCTGTGTGACAGACACGGAATACAGGAAAAATTAAAATCACACTTCTGTGACAGGCTTTGAAAACAGGAAAGATTAAATTCATAAGATCATTAAAAGGGTAATAAAAAATTATATTATTGAGAAAAGCTGTAAATGAGAGAGAGAGAGAGAGAGAGAGAGAGAGAGGGGGGGGGGAGAGAGATGCCTATTGTGCTCATATAGTGTGATAAGGAAAATCACAAGAATATAAAGTTTATCAATATCATGCCATAAGGCTATAATCACTGCAAATCACATGTATAGTGTTTGTTCGAGCTATTTGAGACTACCATGTGCATTCCAGATAAAGCAACTGGCAGTACAAATCAAGTGGAAAATACATGATATGATCAAACCGTCTCTAAACTAGATTAAGTAATTATAAAGTGCAACCTACCGAAACCAGTTTCCCTGCAAGATATCGAAAATTTGGTGTACTGACAGAGAGATTAAGAAAGAGGAAGAGAGAGGAGTACATATAATATATACATGTAATATATTATTATTAGGTGTACATATACTGTATACAAGTTCTTATATAATTAAGTGAAGTTCCTGCTGTTGAATTAAAACACATGTGACTTAAAATGTAAATAATAAAAACCAAACTTTTTTTAGCCAATGCTTGTCTCATTCTTCTTTGCCTATTGAAATGTTTGTTTTATTGATAATAATTTTATGCTAATTTCAGTTCATTAGAAATTCTAAGGGAATTTCAAATATTAATAGTAATTAACTGTTGGTAAATGGTGGATTATAATATAAAATAATACAGGAATTATTTCAAAGAGTAAAGAAACAAACTTTAATAGTGATTTACTTGTATATGGTTTCCAAGAATTAATGCACAAGTTGTTCGAGTTGAACACTGATACTATATATTGCATGTATCAAACAGAGGGTAGAGGCCTGACCCTGACTAACCTATTTATAGCACTGACATATCCTGGCACTGGCGATCCCTGCACCTGCCAGGAGAGGCCAGTGGCTCTTGAGACCCTTAACCATTCATGTTGGATGACCCTATCATATGAAGCATTCCATCCCCGAAGGGATAGGGTGATCCATAGAGAGGATTTACCATATATTACCAGTGACAAAGACATACTGAAGCATTCCATCCCCGAAGGGTTAGGGTTATCCACAGAGAGGATTTACCATATATTACCAGTGACAAAGACATACTGGAGCATTCCCTCCCCGAAGGGTTAGGGTGATCCATAGAGAGGATTTACCATATATTACCAGTGACAAACACATACTGAAGCATTCCATCCCCGAAGGGTTAGGGTGATCCATAAAGAGGATTTACCATATATTACCAGTGACAAACACATACTGAAGCATTCCATCCCCGAAGGGTTAGGGTGATCCATAGAGAGGATTTACCATATATTACCAGTGACAAACACATACTGAAGCATTCCATCCCCGAAGGGTTAGGATGATCCATAGAGAGGATTTACCATATATTACCAGTGACAAACACATACTGAAGCATTCCATCCCCGAAGGGTTAGGGTTATCCATAGAGAGGATTTACCATATATTACCAGTGACAAAGACATACTGAAGCATTCCATCCCCGAAGGGTTAGGGTTATCCACAGAGAGGATTTACCATATATTACCAGTGACAAACAAATACTGGAGCATTCCAACCCCGAAGGGTTAGGGTGATCCATAGAGAGGATTTACCATATATTACCAGTGACAAACACATACTGAAGCATTCCATCCCCGAAGGGTTAGGGTTATCCATAGAGAGGATTTACCATATATTAACAGTGACAAACACATACTGAAGCATTCAATCCCCGAAGGGTTAGGGTTATCCATAGAGAGGATTTACCATATATTACCAGTGACAAACACATACTGAAGCATTCCATCCCCGAAGGGTTAGGGTTATCCATAGAGAGGATTTACCATATATTACCAGTGAAAAACACATACTGAAGCATTCCATCCCCGAAGGGTTAGGGTTATCCATAGAGAGGATTTACCATATATTACCAGTGACAAACACATACTGAAGCATTCCATCCCCGAAAGGTTAGGGTAATCCTAAAACGAGGATTTACCATATATTACCAGTGACAAACACTTACTGAAGCATTCCATCCCCGAAGGGTTAGGGTTATCCATAGAGAGGATTTACCATATATTACCAGTGACAAACACATAATGAAGCATTCCATCCCCGAAGGATTAGGGTGATCCATAGAGAGGATTTACCATATTTTACCAGTGACAAACACATACTGAAGCATTCCATCCCCGAAGGGTTAGGGTTATCCATAGAGAGGATTTACCATATATTACCTGTGACAAACACATACTGAAGCATTCCATCCCCGAAGGGTTAGGGTTATCCATAGAGAGGATTTACCATATATTACCTGTGACAAACACATACTGAAGCATTCCATCCCCGAAAGGTTAGGGTTATCCATAGAGAGGATTTACCATATATTACCAGTGACAAACACATACTGAAGCATTCCATCCCCGAAGGGTTAGGGTTATCCACAGAGAGGATTTACCATATATAACCAGTGACAAACACATACTGAAGCATTCCATCCCCGAAGGGTTAGGGTTATCCACAGAGAGGATTTACCATATATAACCGGTGACAAACACATACTGAAGCATTCCATTCCCGAAGGGTTAGGGTTATCCACATAGAGGATTTACCATATATAACCGGTGACAAACACATACTGAAGCATTCCATCCCCGAAGGGTTAGGGTGATCCATAGAAAGGATTTACCATAGATTACCAGTGACAAACACATACTGAAGCATTCCATCCCCGAAGGGTTAGGGTTATCCATATCGAGGATTTACCATATGTTACCTGTGACACACACTGGAGTATTCCATCCCCGAAGGGTTAGGGTTATCATAGAGAGGATTTACCACATGTTACCTGTGACACACACTGGACTATTCCATCCCCGAAGGGTTAGGGTTATTCTATAGAGAGGATTTACCATATGTTACCTGTGACACACACTGGAGTATTCCATCCCCGAAAGGTTAGGGTTATCCATAGAGAGGATTTACCATTTATTACGAGGCCACGGACTGTCCCAGGTCAAAGAACAAGCATCAGGGGCGTCAATATAACGGGGGATGGGAGGTATATATACCCCCCACTTTTTGGCAAGGGGGGGGGGGATAGTCAATGTAATCAACCCCCCCCCCCTTTTCAGAGAATAATATTATAATTTTTTAAATGAAATATATTAATGAATAGAATTAAAGACTCTTTATGGATATATATATATAAATTGAGAGAGAGAGAGTTGAATACGTCACTCAGAGACGCTGAAAAAGGTATATATATATATATATATATATATGTGTGTATCCCCCACCCTGGAAGAAAAAAATTGACGCCACTGACAAGCATTCAGGGTGTATGTCACAATGTCTCCATTGCAAATATCCCAGCTCGCACAGACTGTCCCAAGCAAATTAAAAAGCAAGCACATTGGTGTGTGTCACAAGATTGTCACTGCAATGGCACAGACTGTCCCAAGCCAAAAAACAAGCACTCGGGGTGCGTGTGCCAAGTTTGTCACTGTGACAAACATACCAAGCTCCTGTGGTATAGGTGTCACGTCACTGTTCCTGCGACGGCACACACAGTCCCAAACCAATTAAAGAACAAGCGCTCAGGGTGTATGTCACAAGATTGTCACTGTCGATGGCACAGACTGTCCCAAGCCAGTCAAAGAGCAAGCAGGGAGTGTATCACAAGATTGTCACTGTCACAAACATACCCATCTTCTGTAGTATAGGGGTCACGTCATTGTCACTGCCATGGCACAGACTGTCCCAAGCCATTTAAAAAGAAAGCATTTAGAATGTATATCACAAGATTGTCACAGTCAAAAACATACCCAACTTCTGGGGTGTAGGTGTCACATAACTGTCACTACGTATAGGTGTAAGGTCAAAGTCACTGTGACGACACAGACTGTCCCAAGCCAAGTCCCAAGCAAGCACTCAGGGTGTGTGTCACAATATTGTTACCGTCACAAACATATCAGGCTTCTGCGGTGTGTCACGTCACTGTCACTGCCATGGGCACAGACTATCCCAAGCCAATTATAGAACTAACATTCAGGGTGTGTGTCACAATATCGTCACTGTCACAAACATATCGAGCTTCTGTGGTATCGGTGTCACGTCACTGTCACTGTGACGACACAGACTGTCCCGAGCCAATAAAAGAGGAAGCACTCCGGTTGTGTGTCACAAGATTGTCACCGTCACAAACATACCGAGCTTTTGTGGTATAGGTATCACGTCACTGTTACTGTGACGACACAGACTGTCCCAAGCCAAAGAACAAGCACTCAGTCTCAGGGTGTACCTCACAAGATGGTCACTGTCGGCATTATACCCAGCCTGTAAGGTAGGTGCCACGTCTCTGCCACTGCAATGGCACAGACCATCCCATACTGTCACGAGGCGATACATTAGAGGGTTTTCTTGGTCAGATCTTGTGTCTGCAGTCCTCCATTCCCTCAGTCCTTTACATTTGCCATATGATATATAAGGAGGAAAACAATAACAATGAGGGTGGATATAGGGGAAATGGAGGTAATTCCGACTGTTGGAACTTAATGTGAACGGTTTGGGAAACGTAACGAAATTCTCTGCAGCCCCAGGAGTTGTATTTGGACATCATGTGTTCGGACTGGAGACACCTTTACGTTTAAGCTAAGTATATTGCCATACGTTCACATTTCAGTACCCCTTGGTGGTAGTCCATACATGGACCTCTATGTCCTATCATACTTCTGCTGGACGGACATTATGTCCGTCCAGCAGAAGTATCATAGGACATAGAAGTCCATGTATGGACTACCTTGGTGGCTATGATAACGTTAAACAGCGAAATGCATGCTATGAACTGATCCAACGAACATGTCCCTTCTCTCTGTCCTGAGGTAAGCGGAGGATGCGACTCATTTGTGAATCTTACTTGATCCCTCCAGGAAAACATGAACATCAAACACTCACTTGTACTTCACACATAAACCTGGCCCATTTTTACAAATAAAATAAACATACGCGTAAAAGATTTTTATTACACACATAACCGGTTAGACACGATGAATTTATATACAAACTTCACAATGAGTCAGCGTTATCCTCAAAGGACACTTACAATTCACCTGGTCAACTTGTATAATCTAATATTATAAAATGATAAGTAATGCTGCTACATCTCTAACCACAAAATACACACCAGAGATCAAATATATCCTACACTAAAACATAAGTAAATGAACAAAACCATCACAAAAAAACCTCATGTATTAAAATGTAAGACATTTGAATGCTTATATAACTGAAAACCACAGGTTTGTAAAATAGGTCTTCACGGAGTAAAACATGACTGATATCACTATATAATTACATGACGAATCATACAGTGAATAAGATAACCATTTCTCATGCACGGTCCCACAGTAACTAATTATAACAAGAGACCCATGGGTCACGGTGCTCAGCTGAATTTTGTAAAATGTTAGCAAATGCAAAATATACTTATTTCTTTTGTTTTTTTTTATATTAACATTTGAAAAGCTAAGATGAAATGGCCTTGCTATTTGGTGATAATCAAGTGCTAAATATATGACTTCCAACTAATACTCTGACCTTGCTGCCATGAAAAAGACAGTAAAGGTTTTTGAGATACCGTGATGCACATTTGAAATATTTACAGATGGAGAGACAGGTAGACAGAAAGGACTGGTCACTCTATTTCACTATCTGCTGAGGCAGGGGTATAATGCTTTACGTTTATATTAAACCCTTTTTTTCAGCATATCCATTTTGTTCAGGGGAATAATATTTTTAATTATACAAATTTTATTAATTCATTATATAACAATCCCAAAATATAAGATAATTCAGACTTATAAGTTGCATCATTATTTATCATTAGTTTAGCTTATATCATGTCAAATTGTCAATACAAATTTTTTTATAATCATAAAATATTAAAACTGAATTTAAAAGAAAAATAATCGTATAATGCCACATGGCATCTTCTAGATTATTCCTCGGATCACTATTCAAAAACGTTTCGTACACTGAAGTTTTCAGTTTAACGTACATGCTTAATTTTATTAACTAAAATAAAAGATTCAGCAAATTTGATTAATTTTTTTTTTCAAATCAGGTATGTACCTGTTGGTTGGATGAGGGAGAAACAATATTATTTTGCTAATTATTATCTCAACTTTAATTTAAAACGAAAACTAAAATTCAATTTAACACATGCTAAAAAATTAAAACAGTTTTTAATCTTTAATCTGGTTTTGTGTGGTAATAAATATAAGCTGTATTATGAGTTGTTGGTGTTTAGCTTATGTATGATTTTGATAGTATCTTTGGAGACAGGGAAGAGGATTGATTTCATTTATTTTATTAACAAAATGAGTGCTATTGTCACACAGATTTTGACTTGACAAAAATAGTTGCAGGTGGCCCCTCCAGTTTTGTGTATGATAAATAGCTATGTGAGATCTATACACATGCAAAATTTTGGCCCAATCGGTCAAACGGTTCCCGAGATATGAGCTTGGATGTCTGCAGCTTGAACGTGAATGTAGGTGGCGCCACCTGTCATAAAATCAAGAAAGCTATCTAGGATGTATATGCATGCCAAATTTCAGAAGAATTAGTCAAACCACTGCAGAGATATGTGTGATTTTAACCCAAGGCAGATGAACAGATGGACACTGTGCAAACATTGTTGCAGGTGGCGCCACCATTTTTATGTATGCTATAAAGCTATCCAAGGGTTACATTTTGTGTACAAATTTTTTTTCCTGATCGATCAAACGGTTCCCGAGATATGTGGGTTTATGTATGGTAACAGACGCACGAATGGACGCTTGGCAGAGAGGAAAGGTCAGAGGTCAACATAAATTGGTCAGGCACCAGTTCACATGTGACCTGATTATTGGTGTAAGTTTCAGAAAAATCCGTCCTGTAGTCTCAGAGGAGTTCTCCGGAAACAAACGCGGCAGTGGGGGCTGTGGCGGAGCCTGATCAAAAACATTGTATCCGCAAAACTTCGTTTTTGTGGATACAAAAAATATTCGAGAATATATTCATGAATCCATTCATGAATATATTTTGAAAGTATTTGCACTGGTCTTCAAATACTTTCATTTTGACCTGAATTCCCATTCTTATGCAAGAAATTTTATAATGGAGTACATATTCATATTCGTACTCAAATATATTTGCAAAGTATTCGCACCATGTCTGGTATTTATTCAGATTTAGCTTAACAATGATGTTGAGAAACCAGAATATACAAAATTTACAAATTTAACTAATGATCATAAGTTCCTGGTTTTATGGCTTTTATTTATATAAAAAAATGTAATATATTCACTTTGGACTACTTTCACATCAATCTACACACAAGACACAGTAGGAATATAGATTAATATTATCAACTGCATCTTTGTCTATCATTAATTTCCTTTATATGATCACTAATGATGAGTAATGAATAATGAATAATATGATTTATTTTTTTTTCATTAAATTTGTACTGAAAAACACCATAGGTGACTGCATGGTGTTATTTGGAATACGTGACATTCTATCCATCCATACAAGATTCTTACATCATCAGTAACTGCAAGTTAATTTCCTGTTACTCATAAACTAACATATTCCTTTTCTATTAATTTTTCTTTAATTTGTTATTTAAACCAATAAAAATTTATTAATTTATTGTTTACTGTTATGTTGTTGGTCAAAACTACTAGATGAGTTGGGTTGGACACCTGGATCAACTGTGGCTGGCCATAAGCTGCCTGGCTGCCCCATTGTATGCCTCGCCTCAAGCGTGCATAATTTGCTGAAAGGTCAACAAGGTCAACATACATGTGACTGAAGAGCTAATGAGAGCAAGTTCTGGCACTAGGTGTTGGTATGTCGTTGGGTTCAGAATGTACCCCCTTTCGTCTCACGTGCCCGGGAACGAGGCCACAGACTGGGCTCCAGCTCATATCTAAGATGAAAGAGGCTAAAATTATGAGGTTTTTGCCTGTAAAAACAGGTTGACGTAGGTGGCCCCACAAAAACTGCAAATTTCAAATATGAGTCATGTGACCAACATTTATACAAAACTTGGTGATGCTAACTCCTGCTGTTTCTGAGATTGTTATGTTAGTATGCTTACTTAGCCAAATGACCAAGTTCAATTTCCTTTTAATGGCCAAAATTCATCAAACCCAAACAATTTGAACAAACTTGAAAGAGCTTGTCCCTTGGATAATATCTATGAGATATTGAATAATCTAGCTGAATGATTTCCGAGATGATTTTCAAAGGTGTTTTTAGCTTTCCCCTGTAAAATGTAAGTCAATGCAAGTGGCGCCACAAAAAGCTCAATCCCACATTTGATATGTGACAGATTTTGGTTTAAAATTTTGGGATGCTAGCTCCCGCTATTCTAGAGAAATTATTGGTTAATGTTTTGATTATTGATGACCCCTGCGTTGCAGTTGGCGCCACCAATACCTCAAATTTCAAATATGAGTCATATGACAAACTTTTGCATAAAATTTGGTGATGATAGCCCCAGACAATTTTGATTTTTTGGCCAAATGACTAAGTTCAGCTTCCTGTAACCCGGCCAAAATTCACCGAACTGGAACCATTCAAACAAACTTAAAGAGTTTGTTTCAGAGGTTATTCCTGTAAAATATTGGTCAATTTGGCTGGTCAGAGAAGATTTTTTAAGGTTTTTTTTTTTTTTTGCTTTTTCCCCTATAAAATCTAAGTAAATGCAGATAGCTAAAATATAAGCTCGATCCGATAGTTTTTTAAACTGATTTTTTGCATAAAATTTGGTGATGCTAGCTCCTGCCACTTTTTATATAGTATAGGTTAACGTACTGACGACGGATCACCATCACATCAGCTCATAAGTTTGCTAAAAATGACATAGATATTTATAACATTCATCTTGTTTTTGCATTTGGTCCATGGAGCGGAGGGGGGGGGGGGGGGGGGGGGGGTTGCAGAGAGAAGCCTAGCTCAGTTCTGCAAAGAGAGCTTCCTGGAGTGAAGTTACCTAATAGCTTGCAATTGGCCAAGTGAGGGCTGCACCCATTCTGTACACCACTCTACTAGGCTGACTTGATGTAAAAAACACTTGACATGGTTTTTGAAGACTTGAATAAAAGCGACAATATTTGATAAATTCCTATCAATTTTCAGATTTTAGAAGATTAAATCCTTAGCTTAATACGCTTTGAAAATTAAATCAACTAATTTCAGGAATACAATTAAATCTTCATTAAAAGAGTATCTTTGAAACAAGTTACCATTTTATTTGAGAAAATATAATTTTTGTTTTTTTGATAAGGTACCTAAAATTCTACATCTACAAATTTCGCAATATTGACCTAATTTCTGACAGGTGCATAGAAAATAAATAGATGAATCTTTATGGAAAATATGAAAATAAGCAGAAGTGGTTTTGATATTAGGCAGTCCTGAAGTCTAACAATACTTTTACTGGGAAAACGGAGGTTTACCATTAAATTCTCAAAGGAACAAGTTTCGGGTTAGGTAGATCTTGGGGACATCTAACAGTTTGCCAAATTTCGGATTTGTATGTCCCACAGTTTCAAAACGTGTCAGTTCAATGGATAGACAGACAGATGGACAGACAGTCAACGGACAAAGGTCATCCCTATAACTCAGCTTACTAAAAGTCAGCTGAGCTAAAAATCAGACAAAAATTTGACAAGTTGAGATGGATGAAAAGTAACACAATAACAAAGTTTATTGCTCCCTGTTGTGCGTTTTAAACAGCATAACATCATGGTATTCATGCTACTGAATCTTGGGATATATCGTACCTTTGGCCTGACCTATACTGAATCTTGGGATATATCGTACCTTTGGCCTGACCTGTATATGGTACAATTATGAGACAATGATTTTCAAATGTTGACCTGAGAGCTAGATATCTCACAATATTCTCACAATAAAACATGCAGCTGTACACCTGAAGAAAATATTATGTCTTAAAATGCTGGGATACTAAACTGCAAAACACCCACATTCTGGGTAAGAGTGACATTTGGTGAATTATACTTATATGTTATAAATGATAAAGTTTACTTTTAACATATTTGCTACCTTTATAACCTGATACAGCTATATCCAGCAGGGTTTTTTGTGCTGCATATAATAACAAGCCAGTAAACAAGGGCCCATGGGTCACAGTGCCCAGCTGAATTTGTGAAATATCAGCAAATGCAAAATATACTTATATTTATTGTTATATTTTTTATAAATAAGTATTTGAAAACCTAAAAGAAAATGAAGCTGCAATTTGGTGATAATCAAATACTAAATATATGATTGCCAAACTAATACTCTGTCAGCCATGGCAAAACCAGTGTAGGTTTTTGAGATAATGTGTTGCATATGCGATATTTACAGATGGACAGACAGGTGGACAGAAAGGACTGGTAACATTATTTTACTTTCTGCTGAGGCAGAGGAATAATGCTTTAAGTTTATATTAAACATTATTTCAGTATGTCATTCTGGCAGGTGATTCATGATCTATTTAATGAATAAATTTTATCATATTGGAGTTTATTTTAATTTTACATTTTTTTGCATAAGCTGCCTAGAGTGAAGCAGTTACATAACACAGGTGAGGGCTGCATCACATACTGAAGACCACTGCACTTGGTTGGCTTGATGTAAAGAACACTTGACATAAGTGTATGAAAACTTGAATAAAGCCTACTTTTTTTACCAATTCCTTTCAAAGTTCAGATTATATTAGCTTAAGACCTTATCTGTCCATCATGTTAAAATTGATACAGGGAAAAAATGTGCCACAGACAAAGTTGGGCAAAATTTAAGGTTATGATATTACATTTATTCTAATTACTATAAAAAAAATTTACATAATTTTATCTGATTCCTAGTTCCTGGTATTCAATTAAAACTAAGATGAATATAGTTAAATGCTAGAAACAAAATTATTATGTTACAAAATTATCATGTAAAGTTAATAAACATATTTCAAGTTTTTTTTCAAATTGCATTGTGTTTGGGCCCATAAATTAAAAGATTTATGCAATATTTACCTATTTTCTGGCATGTACATAGGAAATATATGCAGAAATGGTTATATCAAATATGAACAGATTAACACCAGTGGTTTTCATATTGGGCAGTCTTAAATTGTAACAATAAGTTTTAAATGAAAAACAGAGGTTATTCCTTAATTTCTTGAAGGAAGGAAATCGCAGTGTCCCGTTTTCAGGATTGGTAGGAGTCATAGGGACATCTAACTTGTTAATTTTGGATTCCTAGGTGTAACGGTTTCAAAACGTGCCCTGTTAAAGGACGTTCGGCCATCCGTCCGGATGGACAATGGACAAAGGACCACGACTATAGCTCAGATGACTTATAGTCAGCTAAGCTAAAAAACACACTCCTTCCACAGCGGTCATCCTCCTCCCGTTCAACCACTGCAGGGTTTGCTGTTCACTGCCACCATGGAGTTGGCACACAGCCAAGAATGTCCTGATCAATGAGTTGAATGAGAGTGGTTTTAAGTTTAAAGTTTTGTTGTGGAATTTCAGAATGTATTTATGAAACATGCAAAGATTCTGATAGGTCTACCCATAAGTACACCTTGATCCAGCTCACAAAGACTGATGCAAATACCTCCAGGTAACAAAATACTTTCAGGGTGTCAGCTGAACAAAGAGTGTACCAGTCTCCCTGTGTGTATATGAATGTTAAGAATTGTGAGAATCATTTATTATAATATTGAAAATAAGCTGGCACTAACATGTCAAAAAGACCGTTGGCCATATATGTGCTGTGCACCAGACTACATGAAACAACTGCCACTGAGCGTCATCTGTTGGCAAGATGGTGAACCACAGGCACTGTAAGCCTGGGAACTAATATTATGACAATGAAGCACATTATGTGGTGACGTCTCTGTTTTTCATCCTGACATGCATGGAATCTAAAATATAATGAGATTCTGATGCTTCATAATCTTCATACAGTCATACAGAGTGCAAATAACTGACATGTGTTTGAATATGGAATGGATAATAATGGAATGATTTGACATGAGAGGAGATCCAGAATCCCTGAGATGGAAATCTTCATCATCATTAAAAAAGCAACCTCAATTAAAACCTCAAACTACTGAAACATGTTACATTAAAACCAAATTTCTACTAATAAATATGGATTTCATGTTGTAGAGGACATGAACCTTAAACTTAAGGGAAAGCTAGCAGATCATTTGTGCATCATTAAAGCCTTCTTATAAAACACAGTTTTATTCTGTTCCACCAACCTGTGTTCAGCTTTTTCTGTGGGATATTCCTCTTATCAACAATATATTTTTGTACAATTTCACAAAAAAAACTAAATGGAACAGATTACCTTATATGGCATTGGGAAATTTCAAACCATTTTAAATTCTGAATTTTCTTTCCTGGTCTGACAGAGCAAATTTATCACTGTGTGAGTAGCTATCTTTGTTTTGGCTGCCTCCTTAAGCATTATTAGTGTGTTTACACATAATCCAATCAACAACTGCCAAACTTGACTGCTTTCAATGGGTATGAGATGTTGTTTCTCAGATTCTTTCATTAATTTAATTTCTCAAATATTGTTTATGGTAGATGTTTTCTTTCCTTGTTGTAATTAAGGTTCATACTTCTCATGAAATTTTGTACAATGTACTTTCCAGTTGAAAACAACAAATTCCCCCAAAAAAGGTGGACACAGTTTGGTAGAAACAGAGCACAGTGATGAGATTAAACCCTGCATATATGTATTAATGTTATTGCTTTGTGATCCCCTAAAAGTGTATGCGCAGCCCCTGAACTTGTATTTTGGTCAGTATAAAACATTAGCCTATAACAAGTGGCCCATGGGCAATGACGCTCAGCTGAATTCAAGGAACCTTGAACAGAGAGTAACATGACTCTCAGTAAAATCATGCATTTTGCCAAAAGCCCTTAGATATAGGTTACTGTGACCTTATTCTATATCAAGCTACTACAATTTGTGCAAACTGACAAACAGAGTGTTAAAATCATGTTCTTACACAGCTTGCAGAATATAGGTCACAGTCACATTATTTCATGTTTCCAAGAAATTTTTACAGGAACTTACCTAGATCTTAGTCAAATTAGAAGTTTCTAGGTCAAACTGTAACCAATCATGCAAATCTGCCCTTGAAGGGTGCTCAAATCATGTTCTTCCCACATATCTTGTAGAATATAGGTCACTATGACCTAATCTCAGGTTTCCAAGGAGATTTGCCTAAGACTTCCCTGGATGAACAGATAGAAGATTTAGGTCTAACAGTTACAGGTTGTGCCCTATTAACAGCAAGACTGCTTTTGAAGGTCGCAAAAATAGTGAGAAAAATGGAAGGTGGCACCTTCAGTCTGCAGGAACTGATAAAACACTCCATGATCAATATGCATGTAAAGAATCAAGACAATCAATACATTAGTTATTCAGATACTTGAGCTTTTGAATCAAATTTTTAATTATTCTGGGGGTACTTACGAACCCACTAGCTCAGAGGATATGAGTAACAGAGACTTAATTTCAGGTTTCCAAAGAGATTTTTCATGGACCTCCCTGGATATCATGTGAGAAGATTCTTGGTCGAATGATTACGATTTGTGTCCAGTTAAGGAATGACTGCTTCCTTTAAGGTCTAAAAATAGAGAAACAAGGGACCCAAGGGTCAGGGCGCTCAGCTGTTATATATGATAAAAAATATGATTTGGAAATAAGGCACATGCTGGTTTTGTGTGGTAATAAATGAAAGCTTTATTATGAGTTGTTGGTGTTTAGCTTATGAATGATTTTGATAGTATCTTTAGAGACAGGGAAGAGGATCAATTTCATATATTTTATGGACAAATGGAGTGCTATTGTCACACAGATTTTGACTTGGCCGTATAACTTATAAGCAGCACATATAATATAAGAGTTTAACTATTAATTAAAATTTAATAACAAATATTGTGCCAAATATAATTTTTATTAAAAATAATAAGAAAATCATGATTTTTTAATAAATATAACTGAAATGATTATTAAAATAATATTATAGTTTCTATTCATGAATGCATTCATGAATACATTTTGAAAGTATTTGCACTGGTATTCAAATACTTTCATTTTTACCTGAATTCCCATTCTTATGCTAGAAATTTTATAATGATTCATATTTGTATTCAAATACATTTGCAAAGTATTTGCACCATGTCTGGTATTTAGTCAGTTTTAGCCAAACAATAATGTTGAGAATCCAGAATATACAACATTCACAAATTTAAATAATGATCATAAGTACCTGGTTTTTATTGCTTTTATTTATATAAAAAAATAAATGTAATATATTCACTTTGGACTACTTTCACATCAATCTACACACTAGACACAGTAGGAATCTAGATTAATATTATCAAATGCATCTTTGTCTATCATTAATTTCCTTCATATAATCCCTAATGATTATTAATGAATAACATGATTTATTTTTGTTATCATTAAAATTGAACTGAAAAATACCACAGGTGACTGCATGGTGTTATTTGGAATACTTGACATTCTATCCATCCATACAAGATTCTTACATCATCAGTAACTGCAAGTTAATTTCCTGTTACTCATCAACTAACAAATTCCTTTTCTATTAATTTTTCATTAATTTGTTATTAAAAACCAATAAAATTTATTAATTTATAGTTTCTTGTTATGTTGTTGGTCAAAACAACTACTAGATAAGTTGGGTTGGACACCTGGATCAACTGTGGCTGGCCATAAGCTGCCTGGCTGCCCCAGTGTATGCTTCGCCTCAAGCGCGCATAATTTGCTGAAAGGTCAATAAGGTCAACATACAGGTGACTGAAGAGGGGCTTGGGAAAGCCTGGTCCTGACATGGTCTCATAAAAACATTAATAAAAGCTACAATTTTTGGCCATTTTCTTTCATCTTTCTAAACTAAAAAGCTGAAATCCTTATGTATGCATGATATGAAAATTATATCAACAGTGCTCACAGGAAACAAATGTGCCATGGTCAAATTTGGGCAAAAATTTAGGTACTAATTTTATATTTATACTAATAACTTAATAAGAACTAATTTTGGGAATTCAATTGAATCTTGATTAAATAATGTTACATCACTGACAAAAAATCTCTAGCTTCAGCAATTCTCTTGTTAAGAGAGTTAATATATTTTTTGATTTTTTTACAAAGTGCATTATGTTTGGGCCCATAACTTAAAACAATTAGGCAATACTGACATCATTTCTGGAATGTGAATAGCAAATGTATAGAAAAATATGTATATTATATATGATCAAAGTTAGATCAGTGGTTTTGATATTAGACAGTCTTAAAGTGTAACAATGGGTTTTTAATGGAAAAATGAAGTTTTTCATTAATATCTAAAAGGAATTAAGTCCCAGTGACCAAATTCTTGGCATGGTAGGGGATTTTGGAGACATCTAACTGTATGCCAAATTTTAGGAACTTAGCTGAAGCTGGGGAGCTGAGCTCTAGCAAACTGCATTACACTAGCTTGATGTAAATAATATGTGACATTGTGCTTGAAAACTTGAATAAAATCTACAGTATTTGATCAACTGGTTTCAAATTTTTGGTGTTTTTAGATGAAATGCTATCAAAAACATGCTGTGAAAATTAAATCCACAGCAGTTACAGGAAAAAAATGTGCCATGGTCAAATTTGGGCAAAAATTAAGGTACCAATTTTTTACTTTTGCTAATATTTTAAAAAAATTTAAAGATTTTCATCTAATTTTGGGTATACAATTTAATTTTTATTAATTAAAGTTATATTACTGGAAAAAAAGTCCTTAGCTTCAACATGTTTTGTGTTAAGTGATCATATATCTTTCCTGATTGTTTACAAAATGCATTATGTTTGGGCACATAACTTTTTTAAATTATATAATACAGACCTAATTTCTGGCATGTACATAGGAACTATATAGAGGAATATAAATGGTAAATATGAGGAAAAACAGATGAAGGGTTTTGATATTAGGCAGTCCTGAAGTGTAAAAATAGGTTTTTAATAAAAAATTGAGGTTTTTTCTAAATTTCTCAAAGGATCCAAGTCGCAAAGACCCAGTTTTCGGCTAGGTAGATCTTGGGGACATCTAACATTATGCCAAATTTTGGATTCCTAGGTCTTACGGTTTCAAAACGTGCCAGTTTAATGGACGGACGGATGGACGGACGGGCAGCGGACGGACAAAGGATCACGACTATAGCCCAGATGACTTATAGTCAGCTGAGCTAAAAATGCATAAGAATTGGTAAAAATACAGATGGTGCCACCGGTCTGCAAGAACTGATGAAACATTCCATGATCAATATGCATGCAAAGAATCATGGCGACCAGTGTATTAGTTATTCAGGAACTGGAGCTTTTTATCTAATTTTAATTATTCTGAGGGCTACTTATGAGCCCCATAACTCGAAGTATATGGGTAACAAATGCCTATTTCAGGTTACCCAGGAGATTTTCATGGACCTTCCTGGATGTCCGTATAGCCCTGACTAACTGCATGCAATAATGAAGCTTATATAACATACAGCTGCAGAGCCACATAATAATTAATCACTGTGAAGAAACCTCCATAGCATAATGCTCTGCCCCCCCCCCCCCCCCCCCCATCTCGTTCTCGTTCTCCCTCTCTCTCTCTCCTATTGAGTTTGAGTGTGTTGTGTGTGTGTGTGCAACACCAAATTATAATATATCAGTAGCACTATTGATGCTATTACCTTATTATCAAATAAATAAGGATGCAAAAATGATACAATAAACACAATTTCAGGACTTGCCAGTTAACAGTAACTGGTACAACTTGAATGCCAGACTGATGTGAGTTATTATTTGTATGTACAGTTTACATGTATTTCTAATTCTATCATAAAATCATGCTCTTTATAAAGAGCTTTACCTCCACCATCAATTTCAAGACTGCTTTATTTTGGCTTTGCTTGCAGGTTTGGCCATCAGAGGGTTTGAAGACTTGTTGAACAATTTGTATTATGCTCTGTGACTGGCTGACTGCCTGATCTGCTGATCCATTGCACTGACCCAGAAGCACTTAGGGGCCTTTAGAAAATTCACTCCAGAGGCAGCAGTAAGCCAGCCCTGACCAGAGGCAGCAGTAAGCCAGCCCTGACCAGAGGCAGCAGTAAGCCAGCCCTGACCAGAGGCAGCAGTAAGCCAGCCCTGACCAGAGGCAGCAGTAAGCCAGCCCTGACCAGAGACAGCAGTAAGCCAGCCCTGACCAGAGGCAGCAGTAAGCCAGCCCTGACCAGAGGCAGCAGTTAGCCAGCCCTGACCAGAGGCAGCAGTTAGCCAGCCCGGACCAGAGGCAGCAGTAAGCCAGCCCTGACCAGAGGCAGCAGTAAGCCAGCCCTGACCAGAGGCAGCAGTTAGCCAGCTCTGACCAGAAGCAGCAGTAAGCCAGCCCTGACTAGAGGCAGCAGTAAGCCAGCCCTGACCAGAGGCAGCAGTAAGCCAGCCCTGACCAGAAGCAGCAGTTAGCCAGCCCTGACCAGAGGCAGCAGTAAGCCAGCCCTGACCAGAGGCAGCAGTAAGCCAGCCCTGACCAGAAGCAGCAGTAAGCCAGCCCTGACCAGAGGCAGCAGTAAGCCAGCCCTGACCAGAGGCAGCAGTTAACCAACCTTCACAAAGATGGAGGTTGCTGATTTAATGTTGTGTCAAAAGCATATTTGAGTAGATCCAGTAACATCACATGTGTAATGCATTTAAGAACATCCCTGCCTGCCTTCTAGTGTCAAAGCCCCACAAAGGCCAGTGTAACTGGCAGTGTTACAGCCACTGTCATACAGAGCATCCAATTCAGAGTGTCCAGACAGTGACTTTTTCGGCAACTACACACCAGTTTGCATGATCATAACATACATCTAAGACATGGAGGGATTCTACATGATTCTCAATTAACTCTACTAGTTCATTCTCTTTGAAAACATGGTAGTATCGCATGCAGGTATCATTGGTGTTCTGCTCTAAACCATCTTCATTTTGACATTTGACCTTTCCATTTTGATCATATGTTACAGATTCTGTTTCTGTGTGCTGGCACGAGTCTTGAGAGGCAACATCTGCTGCAGTAAGTTTTGGTTCAGAAACCTGACTTTGGCTTGTGTCTATGAACGTGGCATTATTTGTCCCTGTACAATGCAGGTAAACTTCCCGACCATTGTAACAATCACTATCAACTTCCGAGTATGCATCTTCTGAGCTGATACTACTTGTAGGGCTTCCATGCCCTTTGGTTCTTTGGCTAGGAGTCAATTTCAGTGAACAGCAAGAGCATTTCTTCTTTGGCAGTTTGGCAGGTGAACGATCAGTATTTGAGATTTCTGTCTGTAATGCTTCAATAGCTTTGGCTGTTACCTCTTTCCAGACATCAGATCCTTTGCGGCACTGTGACAGTTCTGACTTTGGTTTGCTGTCTTTTGCTTCCATGAGTCTGCCATCATCAGTTTCATCAAAATGTTCTCCTGGAGAAGAATCTGAGCCATCCTTCTTGGTGTCTGAAACCTGGTCCAAAGTCTGATCTAATACTTCAAACATAATAGTGTCTTTGGTTCCTGTAAAGTTTTGTGACCTTTTCTGACTGTTTTCCAAACCATGACTAGTTACACTATATGTGTCAGTAATATGAGATGCTTGTTTATGGTGGCACAAGATTCCTATGCCCTGACTGGAGTCACCCTCAGTACTGCGAGTGTCATCCAAGCCACTGTAGTGGTTACTTTGACCGCTGGATCTAGAGGAGAGTGAGGATCCATCAAGACTCTCAGAGCTCCCCTGATCATCTTTGTCATCCAAGTCACTCTGATCCTTCACAGATTTTTCACCAATAACAATTTGAGCAACATTACCATCAGTTTTTTCATTTTTATGCATTACATTTGTGATTTCAAAGTTGTCTTTGGCATCTTGTACATGATCTGTGTTTCCACTGAATAAATGAGATTCTAGACTAGCTGCCTGATCCTCAACACTAAGGTCAAGGTCATCTGGCTGGCTTCTGTAAATATCTGTTGTTTGGTCCCACAGTTTGGCAGGTGGTGGTTCGACATCACAACTGTCTAACGATATGTGTTTGGTAAACTGTGGCTGGCTGCTTTGTGGGAATTCTCTGACAGCAAATCCTTCTACTTCAGAAGCTGAAAGTGAATGCTCAAGGACTGGACGAGAATGCAGAAGATGCAACTCATTTTTCATTATGTACTGAAGAAGATTGTGATATGCTGCATCCTTTGTGCCAGAGCACTTGCCTTCCATACCTGTCCTGTTTGGAACGTCAGGCTTGTGACCCCAAAAATTGAAAAATCGTGATTTGAGTGAATTTCCTGATTTGTGTGCATTTTGACCTGGCTTTTGACAAGACTGATTATTATATTGATTCTTGTCCTTTATTTGTTTGTGACCTTTGAATTCAACATCATACTTGACCTCTGACCTCTCCTCTTTGTTATCTTTTCCTGGCGGCAAACTGCTGCCAACAGCACCTACAGTTGACATGGCAACCAATGGTGTTTCTTTTTGCTTAAATTTGAAATTGTCCAGAAAGCCTAAAGATTTCTCTACATGAGCACTGGTAGGCCCCAGGCCCCTTGCAACTTTACAGGTTTCATCTTCCTTTTCACAAAGCTGAGGGTCGGGCTTAAGTTCTCCACCAGATGAATCAAGTCCATTTCTTGTGTGGTCCAAAGATTTATATGTCTTGAAGATTTTAAGATCTCTAACAGATTTGTTTCCAGCACTTTTACTTTTCTGGAGTGGAAATCGTCCTTGTTCTCTGATAGTCCTGACAATGTCCACACTGTGTTGATTCGTGGATCCGTTACTCAGTTCTGCCTCAGCACTTGAATCATCTTCACTGAAGGAGCTACTGCTTCGGCCCTGACTTCCTAAAAAAAAATATATATATATATGTATGTAACTTTCTATATAAATATGATCAGGACTGTTCTGTCAACATTACTTGGTCTTAACACAAGATTCAATCTTTTCCTCTTTGATAGAGAGCACTGTAATCATTGTTAAAGACATTTTGACATTAAAACTCTTGCATCAGTATTAGTACTTTATTCAGAATCAATGTTATTCCATCATATAGGCAGTTTAAAGTTACCTCTCTTATTTGGCTTTGAGTTCAAGAAGACACATCACACTGATCATGGTCACTATGACAGAACGTTACATCATAATGCTCACAGCCACTATGACAGAACATCATACTGTTCATGGCTGCTATGACAGAACATCATACTGCTCACGGCCACTATGACAGAACATCATACTGTTCATGGCTGCTATGACAGAACATCATACTGCTCACAGCCACTATGACAGAACATCATATTGCTCACAGCCACTATGACAGAACATCATACTGCTCTTGGCCACTATGACAGAACATCATACTGCTCACGGCCACTGTGACAGAAGGTTACATCACATTGCTCACAGCCACAATGACAGAACATCATACTGCTTACAGCCACTATGACAACATCATACTGCTTACAGCCACTATGACAGAACATCATACTGCTTACAGCCACTATGACAGAACGTTACATCATATTGCTCATAGCCACCATGAAAGAATGTTACATCATACTGCTCACAGCCACTATGACAGAACATCATACTGCTCACAGCCACTATGACAGAACATAATATTGCTAACAGCCTCTATGACAGAACATCATACTGCTCTTGGCCACTATGATAGAACATCATACTGCTCATGGCCACTATGACAGAACATCATACTGCTCTTGGCCACTATGACAGAACATCATACTGCTCACGGCCACTGTGACAGAAGATTACATCATATTGCTCACAGCCACTATGACAGAACATCATACCGCTCATGGCCACCATGATACAACAATTTCAGGCTGATACATTGAACCACAACTGAGATGAATGCATGCATGTATTCTACAGGTACGTGACTGTAGGTGGTGGCACTAGTCTCATGTACGAAAAAGCTACCCAAGATGGATTAATATGAAAAATTTCAGGCTGATACGACAAACCACTCCTGTGAAAAGGACATCGATGTATTCAATAACAAGTGACCCATAGGCCATGACGCTCAGTTGGACAATGCCTTGAACAATGAGTAAAATGACTACCATGCATGCAGATTTTAACAATCATGGATTTTACCAACAGACCTTAAACATAGGTTACAGTGACCTTATTCTTCATCAAGCTGCTACCATTAGTGCCTATCTGACTGATACAGTGTAAAAACATGTTCTTTCACACAGCTTGCGGAAAATAGGTCACTGTGACATTTCAGGTTTCTACAGAGATTGTTTATGGACCTCCCTGAAAGTCAGGTATCAGAGCTCTAGGCCAAATGGATAAAAATTAGGCCCCATCTGACTCACTGAGTACTTAACAAGGCCTACAGGCCTAATGCGAACCTGTGCAAAGTTTGGGAGTATGAATGTTTATTTTTAAAATTTAATATTGATCATCTCATGTCCTGCATATCTATCTTAGTCATTATGATTTCAGCCAAATGGACGGTTCAGACCAGCATTTCGGACTAGGACATATTAAAGCTAGGATGTATCAGTCAGGATATTTCGAATATGTTCTTTTTGCCAGGGAGGGATATTGGGACAGATGAACGGACAATTTGCCAGCATGGTTTTGGAGAAGAACATTTTAAAATGTTTTTTAGCTTTTTCCCTATAAAATCTAAGAACAAGTTCCTCTTTTAGCAATGGTATTGAGTCAACACTATTCATGCATCCTGGCAATGGAGGCTCAGCTTTCCCCCAGATCAAGAATAACTAATGTGCCACATGTAACCGCACGACTGGCTTTTACAGACTGAAACTTACCACTTGCTATTACAGATTGAAACTTGACCTGTTGGAAAATCTGAAATGATTGGCAGTCTGCGAAGTTATTTATAGATACAGAGCGTTAATTGACCTATTGTGTCGATTTGTCCAGACACATCGTCTAGACATCTAGACTGTATCGGGACACCAGGCTGAACCAGGTCAGTTGCCATGGTAATGTCTGGACTGCACCTGGGTGCACTAATTGACCTCTTGACTAGATATGTTGAAACTTGCCATGCTGCCAAATTTGTTTTCAAACAATGAAAGCCTTTTTCCATTGGCTACACTGCTTTTTTAAAGCTGCATTTACCCAATCTATTCCTGAGGAATCTGGCAATTTGTGTGTATTTTGCATTATTTCTGGGATGCTCAAACATCACCCCAAAACTCTGAGAATATAGGCCACAGTGACCAAATTTCAGGTTTCTGTGAAAAACTTTTTGAGGAATTCTACGGATGTCATGTAAGAAGTTTTTTGGGCCAAATGGTTATGATTTGTTCCTTACTTTGGTATCAAATTTTTAGTTATTCTGAGGGGTGCTTATAAGCCTCATAGCTCAGAAAATATGGGTGACAGAGACCTAATCTCATGTTTCCAAGAAGACTTTTCATGGACCTTCCTGGATTTTAAGATTGAAGATTCCAGGTCCAATGGTTATGATTTGTGCCCTGCTTTGGTATCAAATTTTTAATTAAGCTTGGGGGTCAAAAGGGGTTTAGAGAATATGGGTAACAGAGACTTAATTTCAAGTTCCCAAAAACTGAGTAAAAACATTTGTTAAATTTTTTTAAAAGTTCAGGTGACTCCACCAGTCTGCATGAACTGAGGAAACACTCAATGGTGCATATGCATGCAAAGAATCATGCCAATCAATGCACTAGTTGTTTAGATACTAGAGCTGTTGTATCATATTTTTAGTTATTCCGGGGGGTACTTCTGAGCCCCATAGCTTGGACTATATGGATGACAGAGACCTAATTTCAGGTTTCCATTGAGATTTTTTATGGACCTCCTGGGATGTCAAGAAAGAAGATTCCAGGTCAAATGGTTATGATTTGTGCCCTGTAAACAGACAACCACATCTTTGAAGGTCTCAAAAATAAAGATAAAAATGTGTAAAAATTTGAAAGAGTCTAGGTGGCACCACCAGTCAGCAGGAACTGAGGAAACACTCAATGGTGCATGTGCATGCAAAGAATCATGCCAATCAATGCATTAGTTGTTCAGATACTAGAGCTGTTGTATCTAATTTTTAGTTATTCTGGGGGGGGAATCTCAGAGATCCATAGCTTGACGAACATGGGGAAAAAGAGACCTAATTCCAAGTTTCCAAAGAGACTTTTCATGGACCTCTCTGGATATAAGGTTAGAAGATTCCAGCGGTTACAATATGTGCCCTGGTAACAGATGACGGCATCTTTAAAGGTCTCAAAAATAGAGAAAAATTGTAAAAAATCGAAAAAATGCAGGTGACACCACCAGTCTGCAGAAACTGATGAAACACCCAATGATTAATATCCATGCAAAGAATCATGGTCATCAATGCATTGGTTGTTCAGATACTTGAGCTTTTGTATAAAATTATCCATTATTCTTGGGGGGGGGGGGGTACTTCAGAGCCCCATGGTAATCGTGCAATATAAAGGACCCATATTTCATGGTCTCACAAAAAAGTTTGACCACATTTTAATGAAAAAACTGTTCCATGTAAAAGGTAAAGATCCGGCGCATCTAATGATACAATATTTTTGTATGTTTGATATAAATATATTTTGCTATAAACTGTCGAAAAAGGGTAGTTTGCTGAAAATACCCAAAATGACGTCGTGTCAAAGACGTTCTCAGCCGACGTCATGAATCCACAGTACTGTACATGCATACCATGTTAAACAAAAGGATGATGTCTAACAAAAATTACAGTCAATATATCTTTTTATGCATAGATAGAGAGACAATTTTACCTCTAAATATCCATATTTCCCAAGATTTAATAAAAGTTGACGACGTCGTGCCGCCAAAAACATAAACATGCAACTGTCGTCTGTGAATGTATTCGACTGATCACGTTGAACTCTTGCTCTATTCAGCTTTGTCAGTATGTACGTTTTTTATGTAAAATAAATATAAATTGTGTAATAAACAGTCATTTTTGTGGACAGAGTATAAAAACTACATTTTAGACATGTCATTTATCTTATTTATTTTTTTTTGGTCCTGTTAGACTACTTTATGTAAGGACAATCAGATGGAAACATCCCCTCCCCATGAGTAACAGACCGGTAGCCCTTAAAATCGAGACGAACGCGGGAGAAACACTGGACCATGTTGGGCATATCATCCATATGTGACCACATTTTATAATATTATGTATATAATACAAACTTATATGGCTGGTCAAATAAAATATGGTCACACCTTATTTTTGTTAATATTTATTGTAAAAACTGTGGCCACACCATGTGACCACATTTTATAATATATTAAATATATATATATATATATATATATATATATATATATATAATACAAACTTATATGGCTGGTCAAATAAAATATGGTCACACCTTATTTTTGTTAATATTTATTGGTAATAAATGTGGTCACACCATGTGACCACATTTTATAATATATATATATATATATATATATATATAATACAAACTTATATGGCCGGTCAAAATGTGGTCACACCTTATTTTTGTTAATATTTATTGTAAAAAATGTGGTCACACCATGTGACCACATTTTATAATATATTAAATATATATATATATATATATATATATATATATATATATATATATATATATATATATATATATATATACAAACTTATATGGCTGGTCAAATAAAATATGGTCACACCTTATTTTTGTTAATATTTATTGGTAATAAATGTGGTCACGCCATATGTGACCATATTTTATAATATTATATATATATAATACAAACATATATGGCTGTTCAAATAAAATGTGGTCACACCTTATTTTTGTCAATATTTATTGTAAAAAATGTGGTCACACCATATGTGACCACATTCTAAAATATATTATATTTATTACAAACTTATATGGCTTGTCAAATAAAATTTGGTCACACCTTATTTTTGTTAATATTTATTGTTAAAAAATGTGGTCACACTGATGTGACCACATTTTATAATATTCTATTTATAATACAAACTTATATGGCTGGTCAAATAAAATGTGGTCACACCTTATTTTTGTCAATATTTATTGTGAAAAATGTGGTCACCCCATATGTGACAACATTTTATAATATTAAATATATAATACAAACTTATTAGGCTGGTCAAATAAAATGTGGTCACACCTTATTTTTGTCAATATTCTTTGGTGAAAAATGTGGTCACACCATATGTGACCACATTTTATAATATTCTATATATAGTACAAACTTATATGGCTGGTCAAGTAAAATGTGGTCACAACTTATTTTTGGCAAAATTTTTTTTAAAAATATGGTCACACCATATGTTACCACATTTAATAATATTCTATATATAATACAAACTTATATGGCTGGTCAAATAAAATGTGGTCACAACTTATTTTTTTATTGGTAAAAAATATGGTCACACTTATCTGACCACATTTTATAATATTCTATTTATAATACAAACTTATATGGCTGGTCAAATAAAATGTGGTGACACCTTATTTTTGTCAATATTTATTGTGAAAAATGTGGTCACGCCATATGTGACAACATTTTATAATATTATATATATAATACAAACTTATTAGGCTGGTAAAATAAAATGTGGTCACACCTTATTTTTGTCAATATTCTTTGGTGAAAAATGTGGTCACACCGTATGTGACAACATTTTATAATATTCTTTATATTAACAAACTTATATGGCTGGTCAAGTAAAATGTGGTCACAACTTATTTTTGGCAAAATTTATTTTTTAAAATGTGGTCACACCATATGTGACCACATTTTATAATATTCTATATATAATACAAACTTATATTGCTTGTCAAATAAAATTTGGTCACAACTTTTTTTATTGGTAAAAAATATGGTCTCTTGGTTTGAAAAAAATTCAGGATTAAATTAAGAATAAAATAAGGGATATGATGATGTAAGAATATATTTATATGTGGTCACAACACCTTTTTTACTATTTCTAACTACTATATGTGGTCACACAATTTATAAAAAAGAGATCACACCTTAATAATCTCATTCATTATAACTAATAAATATTGTCACACTTAATAATTATTTTATTAAAAATAAGGATATTATTATGTTAGTATAACAAAAAATGTTGTAACATAATGCGGACGAACGTGTTTCTCCCGTGTCTCTCTTGATTTTAAGTGCATGACTTGTCACGTGACACTTGACATTTGTTTACGTTCTGGCGCCAGGGCGTCGTCACCTTGAACGTACATCAAGTGAAATGTGGATAAAAAGAGGTAAAAAAGTATAAACATATATGGGTAATATTATATATTGACTGTAAATTTTATAAGACATCATCTAAATGTTTAACATGGTATATATGTATATTACTGTGGATTCATGACGTCGGCTCAGAACGTCTTTGACACGACGTCATTTTGGGTATTTTCGGCAAACTACCCTTTTTCGACAGTTTGTAGCAAAATAAATTTATAAATAACATACAAAAATATGATATCATTAGATGCGCCGGATCGTCAACTTTATCATGCAAAAAAAATTTTAGTGAAATGTGGTCACACTTATTTGTGAGAGAGAGTAACATGGGTCCGTTATATTGCACGATTACCAGCCCCATAGCTTGAAGAATATGGGTAACAGAGACCTAGTGCAGGTTTCCATGGAGACTTTTCATAGACCTCTCAGGATGTTACGTTAGAAGACTCCAGGTCCAGCAGATACAATTTGTGCCCTGTTAACAGAAGACCCCATCTTTTTAGGTCTCAAAAATAGAGATCAATGGACCCATGGGTCACGGGGCTCAGCTGATTGTGACAGTTATAACTGCATCACCATAGATTTTTTTGCAGTTGCAATAAAAATACAATCCTCAGTGCTCAGGAACTAGGAATCAATGACTGGGGGGAGGGGAGAGTTACAACACCTTTGGATATAAATACAGAATATGGAATTAAATTCATTGGTGCTTACAGGAACTGGTGGGAGTTACAGCACCTCTGTATATACGTAAAGGATAAAATTTAAATGAAATTATTTTTAAATATTTAAAAACAGGCAGAGAGATGGAAAACAAAGCGAATAACTTTAATTTCCATTCTACTGAGACAGGAAATTAATGAACAAATATATGCATCAGATTATATTTTTTTTTGTTAAGTCATTTTTTTTTAGTTTATAAATTTTACTATATATTAACAGTATATCATATATATATATATATCTGAATATTTAAATTGATTCACAAGTCTAAATTGCATCAATATTTAAACTTATTTCAGTCAGGTAACATCACATTATGCACACAGATATATATCTTTTTTTTTTAATAAAATATATTTTTTTAAATTTGCAAAGCAATAAATATATGAATATAACACACCAGAATTCACAATTTTAAATTGCACCTTTATTTATCCATGATATGTGTCATATATTATCAAATTAAGCCTACTGATGGGTTAAATTATATTTTGTTTAATTATATAAAAGGAAATAATTTCTTAAAAATGCTACATCAGAACAACGTGGCACCTCTTGGATTACTTCTTGAATTAATATTTCAAGAAAAATTGTGCACATTGGATCAAAAACAGCTTTACATTTAAAGAAATACAGTTGACAATAACAAACCATGTACTGCAATATAATTGGTGATGGTGGTGATGGGGGGGGGGGGGGTGTTAGGGTAGGGCCCATGAGAATAAGTGTATTTTTATTACAGCAGGGGTGTTCCGCCAGTGCTGCATCACTAAAAAGGTTATAATTACCTAGGCAAGGCTGTAGTGAGCAAGAGTGGGGTCTTGGATATACAAAATGCAAATACATTATAGAGCATCTAAAAAAGTTTAAGCTTTTAAGAATTCAACAGATTAAATCCACATGTATCCCAGCTGTGAAAAATATATTAAATATACTAACGAGAAAAAAACGTGCCATGGTCAAATTTGGGGAAAATTTAAGGTACCAATTTTATATTTTTGCTAATATTTTAAAAAATTTAAAAGATTTTGATCTAATTTTGGGTATACAATTAAATTTTGATTAGTTAAAGCTATATAATGAAAAAAAGTCCGTAGCTTTAACAATTTTTTGTGTTAAGTGACCAAATATTTTTAATGATTTTTTGCAAAGTGCAATATGTTTGGACCCATAACTTTTTAAAATTATAAAAAACAGACCTAATTTCTGGTATGTACATAGGAACTATATAGAGGAATATTTATGATGAATATGGGGAAAAACAGATGAATGGTTTGGATATTAGGCAGTCCTGAAGTGTGAAAATAGGTTTTTAATTAAAAATTGAGGTTTTTCCTTAATTTCTCAAAGGAACGAAGTCGCAAAGACCCAGTTTTCAGCTTGGTAGGAGATCTAACATTATGCCGAATTTTGGATTCCTAGGTCTTACGGTTTAAAAACGTGTCACATCTACGGACGGATGGACAGACGGACGGACGACGGACAATGGACCACGCCTATAGCTCAGATGACTTATAGTCAGCTAAGCTAAAAAAATTCATAAAAATTCGAAAATATACAGGTGGCTCCACCAGTCTGCAGAAACTGATGAAACACTTCATGATCAATATCCATGCAAAGAATCATGGTGATCAATGCATTATTTGTTCAGATAACTTGAGCTTTTGTATCAAATTTTTAGTTATTCTGGGGGGGGGGGGGTACTTCAGATATCCAAAGCTTGACAAATATTGGAAACAGAGACCTGATTCCAAGGAGATTTTTCATGGACTTCTCTGGATGTAAAGTTAGAAGACTCCAAGTACAGCAGTTATGATTTGTGCCCTGTAAACAGCTGATGACCGGCCGGAGGGCCGGCCGGACGACGGACAAAGAGTGATCACAATAGCTCACATCGATGTCTTAGTCAGCTGAGCTAAAAATACAGGTGTTGCCATCAAAGATGCCATTCAAAGATGTTACTCTTTTCCTGAAATATGATATCCATGGTGATTTGTAAAAGTTCAGAACCTGATGCGAACAAAATGATATAAATTTACCATAAAGACCACGGGTGACATGGGGGCAAGTTGGAATGTCACTGGTGATTGCTGAAGTTGATGCCAGCATAGACTTGTTTCTTTGCTCCTGATTTGTTGTCACTTCCACAGAGAAATAATGATTGTGACAGTAAACAGGAAACAATTGTGGCCTCTGTGTAACTGTGTTTATGAACACTGAATATGTAGTTCAAATGGATCAGAGCATGTTTGCATTCTGCACACTGTTTATGAATCTATTTTATAAATTGAAGACATTCTCATCAGACATTCTTCACATAGTTTTCAATGAATATTATTTTTTCGTCTTTTTTTACTTATCCAAGTGTCAGAACATGTCTTGTTCATGTTCATGAACTCCTTTGTCTGTCAGATGAGTTGGACAGTTCCGCACCCCTGTTAAGGTATCAAAGATCTATGGACATGTTAAATCTCAGGTGGATTCGTCCAACCACTCCTGAGATAAATGCATGAGTTGGACAGTTCCGCACCCCTGTTAAGGTATCAAAGAACTATGGACATGTTAAATCTCAGGTGGATTCGTCCAACCACTCCTGAGATAAATGCATGGATTTTTCTACAAATACGTGTATGATTATAGGTGGTGCCACCCGTCATGATTTCGCGAAAGCTATCCAAGATGGATGAATGTGTCAAATTTCAGGCCGATACGTTGAACCACTCCTGAGATATGAGTGATTTTCCCCCAAAGCAATCTCACAATTGGACACCATGTGAAAACGATTGCAGGAGACATCACTGGTCTTGAGTATGAGACGGAGGTACCTAAGATTTATATGGACATGCACAATTTCAGCCCAATATATAATATATTATATAATACATTTAACCACTCCTGAGATAGGGGCTATTATCACTAAAAAAATATGCACATAAGGACACTAAGCAAAATAGGATTGCAGGTGGTGACACTGATCTTTGTTAGGCACCAGTTCATATGTGATTCAATAATTTTGCAGGATTTCAGAAAGATCGGTCCAGGTGTGTTAGAGGAGTTCTCTGGACACGAACACAGCTGTGGTGGCAGCCCAATCTGCTGAAAACATAGTATCCACAAAACCCTGTTGGATACTATTAATTTAATGACAGTTACTTACTTTTCCTTCTTGTTCTGTTTTTGACTGTGGGTGGATGCCAGGGTATAAGGACATCTTGTGACTCAAACTGCAACATAGATCATACTGACTGTAACCAGCACATTACAGCTTATAAAAATAATAATAAATAAAACCAACTATATTCTATTACACCTGCCTGAGTTTACCTGTTGGATGGAGGGGGGTGGGTGGTCATTTAAGCATAGCTATAGCATTAATGAATGTTTATATTTTTATTACATTGCAGACTCTTTCCCATGACCTGACACATTGGAAGTATGTCTGCAAGTGTATATACAAGTATAGCCATCAGTGTTTTGGCTGGATATGCTTTAAGATGTGGCTGTGTTTGCTCTGACTGCCATACGTAGGCCTGAATGCTCAGCTGCATTTACTGTTTTCTCAGATTTTATTCAATTTGTTAAATATTGTGGAATGTTGTTTTTTTTTTTGCTTTTTTTTGCATATTAGGTTCATATGTCTAAGGTTACTTTTGCAAGTCTTTACACAATGAATACTCAAGCTGAAAAAATACTCCCCTACAAGAATTGGACACAGGTTGGCAGAACAGACTAAACTGGACAGTGATATAAATACACCACAAGGTTCTCAGTGGGTACTATAGTGCAGTGCTGATATAGGGGATTCTTAATATTCCTCATGAATAATTAATCAGCTAGCGAAAGCGAGGCTTACTGGGAATAACAAGGAGCACGTGCTCACTCACCATGGCTATGTACAGCAACACACACCTGTCAGTTGTTCCATTTATCCACTTCAAATTTGTAAATGCTTACATACAAATTTTGTTAAAAGCATCTGGAAAGAAGTATATAACCCAAAGGAATCTGCTGCTATGAGCACAATGTGAACCCGACTTGTAAGGGAGGTACTTTCCAGTGACTCTTAACATAATAAAGTTAAAGACCCTTGGGCTCACATCTACTTGGCTCTACGGTCTATGCTAGCTATGAATCAAACCACAGGATGCCATTAATTGCCCGAGGTCAATTAAAATATCAAGATATACAAGTGTCGGGCACAGGTGCTGACTGATACACATTCCAGACGGCACAGAATGAGGTGGTCTGTGCATGGTTCCTCTGATTGTGTACATTAATACTAAGTTTCTTGTTTCATGTACAGTAGGCACCGAGAGACACACACACCAAAACACTTTCGGCAGTACGCTGCTTATACTGCCATTATGAAATCATTAACTTAATAAAGACTAATAAAGCATAAATGAAACATGTCTGCCTCTGTGATTGTTAAAAGTGTTCTGAAATAAAATTATGAAATGTTTTCTATTCACAAGCCTATTAAAAATATAGATGTAGGTATGCTGTATCTGGCACCAATAGAAAATACACTGTATTTTTAGTGACATAACCAACACATAGCTGTCAATTGAAACACTATGTCACAGGTCATTTAAAAAAATATATCGCTCCTCATTAGATAGTGATATGGTGAGTTCCTGGGCATGGCAAGGATTATATTAGTGCATGGGCAGAAACAGAATTTTATAAATGACACCTTTTTCCAGCAAGACTTTACATAATTTGAGAAAAAAATATAAAAATATGTAAGGTATGAATTATGGAATAATATATTCATTTTAATTAATGCTCAACACTTCACCAGCTCCACACCTTTTAACTCAGGTTAGTTCCTTCAAAAATTCTTTATAAATCGAATATGAAAAGTAATGTGTCATATACTAAAACTTCATATTTGTTATGAATAAAGAGTTAAAATATACTGACGGCGTGTCCTACAGCTGTGTGACATAAACTGCATTGACAAACAATGGAAACGGTGACACAAGAATTGCATGAGTTAAATATTCTTTAAATTGCAGTGGGTCTAGGCTGGTCATGTGGGGATATATCTATAATTGTTTCGCAATCATGTAATTTAAGGGTCTTAAAGCTATCCACAGATGCCATCTTAGAGGGCCTCAAGTAAAAATGAGATAAAATGATGACATTAAGTTTTGGTAATATAAAATGTAAGCCCCTTCAACCAATTGAGACATACCAATGTATCTATTATCTATAAACCAGTAAGGGGATCAATGCTTGGCTGGTAAAAACTATATGCAGATCTTTGCTAAATGTCACCATCAAGTTAAATATGTTGGTAGTCTTCTATCATTATTTATTTATGTTATTTATTTATTTTAATAAAGTACAATTAATTGCATGTGTATGGACACAGATTTTGTGAAACAGCACAGTATTTTAAAATATCTTGACACGTACATAATAAAAGTAAGGCAAAACAAATGAGGGCATGGACCATGTAAAAATGATATTTTAATATGTGCCTTTATAAATTGATACAGATCATTAAAAATCATTGTTCTAAAATGGTTGTTCATTTACTTAATTCTATGAACAAATATAACAAACAGCAGACCAAACCAGGAACATATGAACACACAATCACAAAGAGTCCCTCATCCAGATGTATGAATTAATTAGTAATTTCCACTGTTTCTTTCTACCTGGATCACTTATGAAAACTAATGAAAAATCAAATCTGATGTCCAATTAGTAAATGAGTAGGATGAAGATACAGAATAGGCTGTGACACGACCTGCCTTGCTGAGCTAAACTGTATCAGCACATGTGTTACTGCTGTGACAAGTGAGCACGTGTCTTTGTTATTCCCCATTGGCCTCGCTTTGGCCTCTGGTATGTGTGGCATGCATAGAATTTAAGAGTCCCCTATGAATAAGGTTTTGAGAAAAGACACGTATCAGGGCTCAACATTAACGGTTAACTGCTTGCTTGCCCCGGGAAAATAAAAGTTCCAGAAAATGGTATGTTCGACTGGGCAAATGGTTGCTACATAAACCTTTAACAAGAAAAACAATCAGAAAAACGCCAGAAAAACAATCTTTGTGTTTAGTAACCGAAAGAGTTAAGAAACAACTGCGGACATCCAGTAACATCTAGTTGGGTTAACATATATCCCAAAGAAAAGCTTTCAGAAACCCGTAAGAAGGGATAAAGACACTGTATTTAAATATTTTAAACTACATGCTATAAGTGCATTCAAAATCTATTTCTTAACTCTGTATCAGATTTGGAACACACTTCAAGATGGAAAGTTCTTAAATGGAAGCCAAGCGGCAGGTGCCACAATGTGCTCTCATTTCGATCAGGAAAGTCTGTTACCGTATACTGCATGTGGACCGGTACAAATTACATTTTGCTATGTGGTAAATTATATGCTTAAAATATGCACAAAAATCTAGTATATCACCTGCTGTAAATAATTTTTCCTGTATTCATTTTGGAGTCACATCATATTTATTTCTGCGCGATGAAAACGATGTCAATTAAATTCGGAATTTTTTCTAAACATTTCCCCAAATGTTTCTACACATTCAAGGCTGTCTACTGAGACTTAAGTGGCATTACTCTTTCCAGAGGAAACAACAGTGTTTGTCCTGAAACATTTGCCGGTTGTGAGGTGACACCTGATTTTGGCGGGAACAAAGTTAATCCAAGCTATGCACAATGTCACTGGCAAAGGACGTTGACAACTATACACAACCATAGACACAAAGAAGTTTTAGCATTTTTTTTACTAGCCTACCCTGAAAGTTGTTTCTATTTCCCCCCTGTAAAAATGTTTTATTTTACACTGAATGCATCTGCCCGCTGGTGTTTTTACAAAGTTCCCCTATTATCGCCATATTCCACCTTGCTCCATGGCTATTTCCTCTCAACACCTGAGGGGTTGCCCATTCTATATTTATGTCTCCAGTATACTCACAACATCTCTTCAGTATTATCTCTTCATTATTATGAGTTTTTCATATATATTTTACAACTTTCTCTCTTCTCATCATATTCACTTTTTATTTTTATAACTATATTTCCATGTAAATTTAAAATAAGTTTTCTATTTTACTAACCTTAACTATATCTGCTTATCTAAAATGTCTGTAGAACTTCTTCAACAATATTTACTCATACATTTCCCACACGACCCATTATAGATCACTCTGGCCGATTTTAGAAACTCTACAAACATGTGTTTCTGTTCGCATCATTGTTTCCACAAATTAACACTTAAATAGCTTTGTAAATGGGCACTTTTTACACCAAGCCTCGGAATACTTTGCCCATGCTTGACTTTCTGCCAAGTCCCTTCTATTGAGTTTGTGTGGGCGCCAGGGTCTTTGAAATGCTCCGTATGGTTCACAGTTTGGTGTGTGTAACCATTGTCAGATATACGTTTATATGCAGCCCAACAATCTGACATAATAATGGACCCTTCTCTATGTGTTTCAGGATTAAAGGCACAAGAGTTTCACTTGTTCTGTTCGCCACAATGAACATAAACATTTTGGTTTTATCTGCCCTCTCCCTACCACCAAACACCCACCCACCCTTCACCTCATGACCACGATTATATTTCCTCTTGGCAAACTTAGACTCATCAATTTCCACCTCTATACCATTTCCTCCTATCTTAACACCACTCTCTGATTCTCTTAATTGCACGCCTCCCTGGCAAATGAACACCAGTCAACAATGGTATTACCACTGCATTCCACTTCAGTCTGAATTATTTGTTGGGACATGCCCATGCTTCACAGAAAGGTCAACTGTAAAATTTCTTCTAAAGTTAAGTTTGTCTGATCAAACCATGAACCATGTCAGTTCGAGAGTTAATGATCATGTCGCGATTGTTTTTTCTGGCAACGCCATCTAAATAAATCACTTGTGTAGTTTTCTGGCACTGGCACTAGTTTCATGTTATCCTGATATGTTGGACAGGTTCTACTCTATACAAAAATTTTGTTGTCTAACAGCTATTAGTTAGTTACGTCTTTGCATATTAGGACTTTTCTCACAAGCTTCGTATAAATCAATTTGTGTAACTCCACATATATTTCACTTTTATTCCCCTGACAGCTGAGGTGGCTATGAGTACATGAGGGCATGGTATTACTTGTTTTCACATTTACTCTCGCATGAGTCCGACAACTGAGCAACTGTTCTTTTTTTTCTTTTTTTCCCATGGTATCTTTTTTTCCCTTTCTCATCTGCAGGCTTTCTTTTACTTACTTTAGAGGAGCATGGTGTGCCACTTTGACTGTCTGAGCTCTCAATGATGATCTCACATGAATGAGCTACTCTCCCACTACATTCACCTTTAATTTGCAATACGTGTACAACTTATTTTAATCCTCATCAATAAACTCCTACACCTGGGGCAACCAGTTTACACGTCACAGTTCATACTCCAGCTAATTAATACAAATTATGTTATTATAACAAGCAAGGATAACATGTTATAATCTTTTACCCATAGGCTCAATCATTCACAGCATTTGGTCATTTTTAACAATATAACAGTGAAACCCATGTTATTTGTCACAATCATTTATTTTTTTTTATTCTTATACACATAATATCACGTCTTCATATTAGTAAGTTGCTCCATCTATACCTGTACATACTCTTTGAATATATGATGTGGTTTACATTATATACTACCACCTGTTATTTCTTCTCATTAGTGGTCCCCCTTTTCTATTTTGCTTACGTTTCACCTTTGACCTCAAGGTAAAATGGTATTCACCCACTTACTATGAAGTCACACCAATGTTACTCTCAATACAGAACTGATTCACAACACTGCGCCCAGACGGAGACACTTACACCTTAGATTTAAATACCCCTTGAATTTCTTTGTTCGGTATCTAGCGCTTTATGGCGCAGTCGGCAGCGAGGAATACTTCCATGAGAGCTGTTGGTGGTTTGATTCCCGTCATATCATTATGTGTTTGCATGTATGTGTACTAATAATTGTATCCCCAGACAAAGTCAGGATACTTTGGTTTCACGACAGTCCCGCCGCCGCCGCTGCAGAAAAACCTTGTGAGCGGGATAACTAAACTAGATGTGTCGGAACGACACGAATGCCCCCGCCTGGGGCAAATTAGAAACATTTGTTAAATTTTGTAAAATTTTTTAAGTTCAGGAAGTGTTGTATGGTCAAAAATAGGTCAACAAGGACAAAATGCAAACTCGATCTGTAAAGGGTCATTATCAAGCAACACACCAAAAATCAGGCCAGTATCTGCAGGCATTGTGAAAAAAGTCCTATATATGTGCATTTTTCATGAAAATTTCTGTCTTTCATGAAATTTTCTATGTTCAGGATCTCCCTTACCGAAAATTTTTATAAGTCCCATATATGTGAAAGTTATATGGCACATATAAGGCACATATATGTGCCATATATGTCCCTTATATCCAACCTTATAACTCCCATATATGTCACATATATGTCTGGTATATGGATTTTATATGCAAATTAGGTAGGAGCCTTATATATCACATATATGGGCCTTATATGTCACTTATAAGGCTTCCACATATAGGTCCCCTATAACTCCCATATATGTCCCATATATGTCCCTTATAACTCCCATATATGTCCCATATATGTGCCTTATAACTCCCATATATGTGCCTTATAACTCCCATATATGTGACATATAACTCACATACAAGTCCAGTGTAGGCACCTTCTGTGCTGTTTGTCAATAGCTCAGTAACTATCTGTTGTATGTTCTGTTTAGAAAGGTGTTTACTCTTTTCTTTATTCCACAAGCAATTACATTAGATGATAGAAATTAAGGTTTGTGTGTGTGTGTGGTGAGCTTCCTGCACTGTGCAATTCCTTGAAATCAATGCTGGCCTGCAGTCACACTGGGGGTCATCAACCTCATACAGTCATATGGACGCAAACACATGAAACATAAAAGTAAGAAAATACAATAGCCAAAATTAATGTTTATTTACACATTTGTAAACTGAAAATAATATTTTCATAAGATTTTTAAAACTCCCTGGTTCAGTCAGATTTGAGAGTGTTGTCATTTTAGGGAATGAAGGCTGGAAGGAAATATACACCCTTGCCACACTCTAAATCCTTTTCTGTCCCCTGCTGTTTGACCTGCAAAAACAAATGTTACCAGTCTAAGTATACACATATAGTCATTATTGCTCAAATTAATTATTTTATTAAATAAGTTTAAAGATAATCTTTTGACATTGATGCTTAGTATTGCTTTTCTTAACATTAACATTAGTTTACCTTATCTGGAGGCAACACACAAGTCAGAAAAGGAAAAGAATTTATTTCACTGAAAGTACATCTGCTCTCTATATAGGGGTTTTAAATGTTCTGAAAATATGCCTGTTTAACATTTAGGATTATAAGTAAATACAGTTGGACTTCTCAATTACTAACAGAGGAAGAGTTTTCCAGTTATACAGAGTATATACAAACATTACAGCTTATTAAATATACTGGTCATGGGACAGACACTGTGGCCTAAAGATGCTCATAGCCTCATAGGTTCAGAAAGTAGGTTACTCAGTTGAAACAATTGTAACATGTAAGCAGTTATATTAATATCCCATATGCACAATAAATTTTAACTACCAAATTTTCACTTCAAATATGGTAAGTTCCAGCGATTTGATAAAAAAAACTTACAATTCATAACATTTCCCATTTGCTAAAAGATTTAAATGTTCCTTTATATGATAAACTGAATATGCTTACCAGACAATTCTTGCAAGGGCTGGAGATATCTGGGCTCTCCTTATACTTTCTGCACCATTTCTTTATACTGGTTCTAAGAAAAGTAAAGAAAGCATTACAAATCATAGAAACAAAGGTTGTTGGAAATAAATAATTAAGAACATGAGGTCTTGCATATTTTGACATTTAAGTAGACAAATTATTTAACTAAAAAAGGGCCACATATCAATAATACAACTAAAACAGTACATCAATGATATATTGGTGGTCAGTAATGTTCAAAATGACCTCTTGATCTTTTATGGTGAAATGGCACTAATACATGTACATGTAAAAAGAAATCATTCAAGGTGGACTAAAAACCCACTCTTGATTAACCTGTAAATTGAACCAGATTTGATTTCTCTTTGGGAATCAAAACAGTACCTAATGAAATCATCTGATCCTTAGTGAAACAAATTCCCAAATTATTATGCTTTTTCTTTTGTGATGAAAGTGAATATGTCAGAAAAACCTCAAAGGAAAAAAAAAGTCAGAGGACCAAGCCCTTTAAAGTTAAAGTGCTCATGACCTTTATAAAGAGTGTTTTTGATCTTCTGATATCAAATTCAGATTAAATTCATACATATGGTTATGAATGGTTTATGGGTTGTAATGAAACATAGTGTGTTATGTATCAAATTGTTAATTAATTGGTGTTTACAGTATATGTAAATGACATGTAGAAAGGCATATTACCAAATTAAAGCTTAATTTAGGAGCTTTTGTGTGATAGACTCCAATAGTAAAAAAATATTTGATTAGTTGAAATGTTTTGGTTGAGTACAGCAAACCTCTCTTCAATTTTATAAAAAAAGCATTCATCAAAATTGAGACAGTGGCTGTAAATTCAGCAATGATCTACAGTGTTAATGTTTACTTTGCCTGAAAGAAAAACTTATAAATATTGTATAATTAAACATTTTTAATCATATTATAACTTTTGGGCACTCTGGCAAGACAGAAAAATTCAAGTCAATCTGGAAAATGGAAAGGAACATAATTACCTTGTAGCAGCTTTTTCTTTTCATGACCCAGAGTTCAGCTAAATAATAACATGGTCAATAGCCATGTATAGGTTCAACAAATAAAATGGTAGTATGTGGTACTCATAGCATTTGTGTGCCGATTAAGCTTTATGTAGGTTAACTGATCAACCCTTCACAGGTAGGGGACATTCAGAAATTACATCAATATGTAACTTTAGGGCCTGCTGCTGACTCTTGATTTTTCCACAACCTATTACAAATAGCACCACTGAAAACAATATGTTCTTAGCTTCATGTTGGTGCATAGAGGGGCAACAGCATCCGCTTTTTGTAGAAAATGTGGTATTTTGTAAAAATGGGCCACCAAATAGGAAATGTTATCTTGAAACACACAAATTCTGTTTTTGCAGGGCAAACCAAGATAGGTGAAGTCATATCTTTATGCAATCACTGGTTTACTATGCAAAAATAACTTAAATAATGCAAGATTACTTACCAATGAGACATTTTTTCAGCTATACATTCCCTTTCTGCTTGAGCAGCTTGACAAAGAACTTCTCTTCAAAGTGTGTACTCCTTAACGGTTACCGGATGTTATCATTCAGATGTAAACTGACTCTGCATGCCTTAGTTGTGCACAGCCTGTACAGTATTCATGTGACGTCACCACTATTCCAGGGCAGGGTACAGTAAGGTCAATGGCCCATTGCAGAGAATGCTTGTACAGCAAGCTTGTCTGCTGGGGGGGGGGGGGGGTAGTTACATATACTTGTGAAATTTACTGATTATAATGCTGGTTATTGTCACAATAAGAATGCAGATACTTATTCTTTTTAAGTACCTCTGCTTTTATCAATGCTGTTGATTTTCAGTGGCAATATTTTACTGCTAAAATGTGTGGGTGATGAGCTGTTTCTAAAACCAATATGATATTAGGTTAATGCCTATGTATTCCCATAATTGGTCAGTGGCACACTACATCAGTACCCTTTGTTCTGTATTTATGAAGTAGTTATCAATTGCAATTAGATGCTGAAGTACTTGTATATACACTACATTCCAAAAGAATTATTTTTTCTTATAATTATCAAGGGCAAATTATAACCAATGTGAAATATAGTCAAATTATTTTTTTGTATTGTGTTTTGTGTAAATGATGTTTTACTGCATGCAGATTACTATATTTTACACTTCTTAATGAATAAGTCTGATGAAAAAAAAAATTATTTATAGTATTATTTTTCTAATATACATAAAGTTCTGAGGAAGCTGGTTATTTTGATACCCATTTTAACATACTTCTTCAGTATTTATTATTCAATTATAATTCATTTTCTTAAAACCATAATGGAGCTGGGACTTAGAAGTTTCTGCAGCATTTGTGTTCCCTTGGAAAATGTCTAAGTCCTATCTTGTAGAACAGTGAGCTCACAGTATATAAACTTATAGCTTACATATAACTGACATATACAGAACCCCTTCACGTTCACCTCCCTTATATCTCCCATACAAGTCACATATAAATGAAATGTACAGAATGGCCTCATGTGCAACTCCCTTATAACTGACATATAACAAACATACAACTCCCTTATAACTCACATATAACAATGCCTGACTAAACATATAGCTGCAATATACATATAACTCACATACATAGCATTTATATGGGAAATATATGTCCCTTATAAGGGACATATAAGGCCCTTATAAGAGACATATAAGGCACATATATGTGAGTACTTTCCATTTTCGTAAGGGCTGTCATATGCTGAAAAATAGGTTAACTGGGACGAAACGCGAACTCGATCTGTAAGTGGTCATTATGCGCCCACAGACCAAACATTAGGCCAGTATCTGTAAGCATTGTATTGCGAAACTAGAATATTAGCAAAAGTTGATAATCATTTATAAATTTAAATTGGAGAGGTATATACCATGTTTCATAACAATCCACCAAATGCTTCCTGAAAAATAAGCTCCTAAGTTTTTTTCTATACTAAGCTCTGTGACCTTGAAAAGTAGGTCAAGATCACCCATCTTTGAACTTGACCAAGAATTTGTAAATATAAAGCAATAGCACTGAAGAAATGAAGTTCCTGTGTTGAATACCTTTGGAGATATCCTGCACAAAAGGCCAAAATTGAAAAAATCCGATGAAATTTCATTAAAAAATCAGAAATTGCAGGTGGCAACACCAAAATGGTGCAGCACATACAGACCATCAGTCCCAATGATCATTGTAAGTTTTGTGAAAATCCACACAATGGTTCCTGAGATATAAACTTCTGAGTGTTTTTCTATAATCAGCTCTAAAATGTAGAAAAATGGGTCAAGGTCACCCATCTTTGAACTTGACCGAGATTTTATCGATATACATCTTCACTGATGAAATAAAATTCCAACGGTGAATCCTTTTAGAGATATCCCGCTCACAAGGTAAAAGTTAACAGACGCGGAACGGACGGACGGACGGATGGACAGACACCGGACGAACAGATGAACAGACGGACAGATTGGGTGACGACAATAGCCCATCAGCCTATGAGCTGAGGGCTAAAAACGGCTGTACATGTGTATTTGTCATGAAAATTTCTATTTTTCATGAATTTTTCTAAGTTTAGGAGCCGTAAAATGGTCAAAAATAGATCAACCGGGACGAAACGCGAACTCGATCTGTAACTGGTCATTATCTGCCCACACAACAAAAATATCTGGCCAATATCTGCAGGCATTGCGAAAAAAAGTCCATACATGTGTATTTGTCATGAAAATTTCTATTTTTCATGAAATTTTCTAAGTTTAGGAGCCATGAAATGGTCAAAAGTAGGTCAAGCGGGACAAAACGTGAACTCAATCTGTAACTGGTCATTATCTGCCCACACACCAAAAATCAGGCCAATATCTGCAGGCATTGCGAAAAAAAAGTCCGTACAACTGTTTGATTTCGGAATGACGGAATGACGGACAAGGGTAAAACTATATGCCCCGGCCACTTTGTGGCGGGGGCATAAAAAATATTTCACTTATCTTTTTCAAACTTTACATTTGTATAGATATAGGTAAGGGGACGAAGCCTATTTAAAATGGGCTCATGACCTATGCTAGGAGAGTGTCCTTGATCTTGAATAGGTCAATTTTTGCTGAAAATAACACAAATTCTTAAATATCCCAAGTAAGCTTGCATGGACTGGTCCAAAAATCAAGGTGACCGAAGATCTTGAATAGCCTTGTGATATACCGAAACTGGTGGCACCACCTATTATCCTTTTCTTGTTTTTACGCCTTTTAATACCCCCATAATTGCCACTTGACAGTACTGTAAGCATTATAAGTCAAAAACTAATGGACAGATTTCTTTCATATTATGCACATGTAGAGAGATGGGTTATGGGATGAGGTCTATTTCCATTTGGGTCATGACCTTTACCATGAGAGTGGCCTTGACCTTTAATGTGTCCATATTTGGTGAAAATTGCACACCTCTTATGATATCTCCAGTGTTGATAGCCATATGGATTTCAAACGTGACTTATGTATGGCCCACCACTAAAGTAAGAACCCTATAGGTTCTAGGGTCATGAGGTTCAAGGTCAAGGTCACTTGACTCACATCTTAAAAGATACTGTGGATGCATTTTAAGCCCAAACTTTCATCCCAAGTCTTCCATCTTGAATATATTGCTCACTTGCCAATAGTGGATGATCCATATCAATTTTGGGGTCACAAGGTCAAAGGTCAAGGCCACAGGAGCTATCTGTCAAAAAATTAGTTTCTGGATGATAATTCCTGCTTTTATTGATGTATTGATTTCAAACTTGACTTATATATGTCCCACTGAAAAAGCAAGACTCCAATTGATTTTGGGGTCATGAGGTCAAAGGTCAAGGTCACAGGGCACATCTTTAAAAAGATTGTGGATGCATTTTCAGCCAAACATTTCATCTCAGACCTTTCATCTTGCACATATAGTTCACCTGCCAATAGAGGAAGACTCCTATCAATTTTGCGGTCACAAGGTCAAAGGTGAAGGTCACAGGAGCCATCTGTCTAAAAATTAGTTTCTGGATGATAATTGCTGCTTTTATTGATGTATGGATTTCAAACTTGACTTGTACATGTCCCATTGGAAAAGCAAGACACGAACTGATTTTGGGGTCATAAGGTGAGGTCACAGGAGCCATCTGTCCAAAAATTAGTTCCTGAGATGATAATTCAAGCTTGGATTAATATATGGATTTCAAACCTGACTTATTGGCCCATCAATAAATCAAGACCTCTATTGATTTATATATAAAAGTGGATGATCAATATCAATTTTGGGGTCACAAGGTCAAAGGTCAAGGCCACAGGAGCCTATTTTTAAGGGGGGGTGTACTATGTATGGGGATACCCTGGCACCTGCGGTGCCAAGAAATGTCTAGTTGCATTTCTGTCTCAGGTATCAGGTCGCTGATTGTGACAAATACTGGCATAAAATTTGGTGATGACAGATCCAGCTGTTTCTGAGATTTAAAGTTTAGTATGCTTTTTTGCACAGATGACTAAGTTGAACCTCCTGTAACTTGGCCAAAAATCACCAACTGGAGCCATTCAAACAAATTTGCAAGAGATTATTCTAGGGATCATTTCTGTGAAACATTGGACAATTTGGCTGGAAAGTTTCAGAGAAGAAGATTTTTATATCTTTTTTAACTTTTCCAGTGTAAAATCTAAGAAAATCACTGAATCAAAACCATTTGAAAAAATCTGAATTATCAACATCTAAGGATAATTCATGCGTGAAATTAAAGAATCTGACCCAGTCTTGGTTTTTGTTGAGAAGATCTTTGTAGCCACTGAGCAGAAATGGGCTGCTATAACATTTGACTATATTCAGCTTCCCATAACCAAGACATTGATCAGAGACCATTTGAACAAACTTAAGAAAGCACTACCCTAGGAGCATTTCTGTGCAATATTAAACAATCTGGCTTTACGCTTTCAGAGAAGAGGTTTTTTGTAGCCCTCTGTATGCTTCAGGCACTGTTGACCCCGATACAAAAAGACCAATGCAGCTGGCGCCACCAATACCTCAATTTCAGATATAACTCAAGTGACCAATCTATATATTAATAGCATAAGGCGATTTTTGTAATTTTCCGTATCTCCTCTGATACCACCGTACAGATTGCCGTGATTTCCGACATACATATGCTCCGGGTGTGTCCGAAGAGATTCCACCCACTTTTATTTGTAATATTTGCGTATTACGTGCATAATTTATAATTTTAATATTTGCTCCCCCGCGGGCGCCTCTTTTCTGTGTCTTCGGGCCCCATAACATGCGAGTCACATGCGACTAATATCGTGTCCCGCTGTCACACAAACCAGTGTTTATCGCATTTGGTTTGTCGCACCCGTCTTTCATTTGCGATCAAAGGACGGCAACCATGAGGCAAAACATGACACATACAAGCGTCAAACAGGTGACGATAAGTTGTTTTGTCCTTTCATATTAAGATTTATGCCTGTAAACCTAAATGATATTTCATAACAGTATAACAAATAATTATGTTTTAATCAAATTAATGTGGGATAGGGCCCCCCCCACACACACACACACAAACAAACAATTGTCCTGGCGATCGTTCTTAATGCTTTATTTTGCTTCAACTTTGAATGTCACTATTTATTGCATCAGATTCATTGTTGCGACTTTTCAGTGATACATGGTAAGATGCATGTTGAGTGTTATAGACATGATGATGCTTCCCTACAGTTATTCCCCTTCAATGAACTTTAATACTCAGATTTTGGTAATGGAAGTGAGGGCTTTCTCAATTTTATGCACGTCATGAAGTGGAATCCCCTGTGCAATAAACGGATGCGTTCATCACAAAAATCAAGCAGGACTCAAGGTCTGCGATAAACGCAGCTGATAATCGTTGCCGGAGGTATGTGTCATGTATTATTGAAAATAAAGTGTCAAAATGTTTACACCAATGCGATGAACGGATGCGATGATTGGATGCAAATAAACGTTGGAATGTGTGACCAGCTTTTTATACGGTGCGATTTCGTCGCAAGTAAAATCAGAGGGCAACTTTAAATAGCGATGTTCAACATAATATATTTTCATAAAACAAGGGACCCATGGGTCACGGCGCTCAGCTGATCGTGATTGGACTATAAATGTTTCTCCACTGTGATACTATATCGAGTCGATATAGCTTATGAATATCATGGACATGTTGGGCTATTATAAAGGAATGTAATGTAATATGTGAGTAAATGATAAATGAAATAACCTGACTGATGCATTAATAGAGTCAAATATAGTGGTTTATTTTTTATTTATTTAGGAGGGGTTGAAAATTGTGATATATTTGAGCAAATATGAATGCAATGACAGCAGTAATAAGCAGTAGTAGAATGATGATAAGGCTATTTGTTGAAGGATCTAAAGTGTATGGTAGTCTGCAAGCTTTCAATTTCACAGATATGATGTTATGATTAACTATGCTGATGAAGTAATTTATGAATTTGTGACTGTATGACACAATATCTCTTTAGTCTTGACAAGGTACATTATTGTGATGCCAACTATCTCTACATATTACACAATATTGACATAATTTCTGGCATGTACATCTTGTTCTTGCTTATTGAGGCTGACTTTGGGATGGGGTTCGGAGAAGGGAAAAGTGAGGGCAGCAGGAAGGTGGATGTAGAAATATTCTATTGTAATGTTTTTCAATTATATAAGAATATGAAAAGCTAAAAGGAAAGGGGCCCTCCTACTTGGATATAGTAAGGTTCTAAATATATGATTGCAAACTAATACTCTGACAAGACTGTCATGAAGAAAAACAGTAAAAGTTTTGAGATACTGTGATACATATGAAAATTTACAGATGGACAGGCAAGTGGACAGAATGGACTAATACCTTTATTTCACTTTCAAGGGAATAATGCATTTAAGTTTATATATAATCCTATTTTTTTAAGCATATCCACTTTTTTGATTAAGAAGTTTTTATCTGAATCAATTTTTTTATTTACAGGTTTTATAAATTTTTAATAAAAAAACTTAAAATATAAGTTAAAATATTAGAATTGTTGCAAAAGTTGCAATCATTATATATACAGAGTAAACAGAGTAAAAAACTGAAACTATAAGTTAAAATATTAGAATTGTTGCAAAAGTTGCAATCATCATATATCCAGAGTGTAGCTCATATTGGGTCATATTATGCATACACATATATTTTATTATTTTTAAATCATAAATTTTTAAACTGAATTTAAAAGAAAATAATGCCACAACATGGCATCTACAAGAATATTCCCTGAATCACTATTAAAAAGTTTTGCACATTGGAGTTTTCAGTACATGCTTAATTTTATTCACCAAAATAAAATAAAAGATTCAGCAAATTTGATAAAATAAGACATTACAAATAAAGTATACACACTGTTGGTTGAATGAGGGACAAACAATATCATTGTGCTAATTACTATCCCAGTTTTAATTTATTGCTGGAATTAATAGTCAATTTCACACCTGGTGAAGTTTTTACTCCTCTGAAGAAAGGAATTACTTATCTCATGAACATCCACACTTTCATAGCAATACACCACTTTGTGGACACAATTAAATGTACACTTTAATCACTGTAACCCTGGTGGTACAATACAAAATCTAAAATGTAGCATAGCCTAGAATAAGAATGAATCAAATACAGAAAATAATAACATTCAACTAGTTTATGCACCACTTGGGGGGGGGGGGGGAGTGCAGGGCAGAGGGGAAGCCTGCTGGTAGTTGCCAAGCTGACCCAAGGCAAGCTGCCTGGGGTGGGTTACATAATGCAAGTGAAGGCTGTACTACTAGGTGGGCTAGATGTAAACAACACTTGACATGGTGTATGAAAACATGAATAAAAGCTATTCTTTCCAATCAATTTCTTTGAAATTTCATATTTTAAAAGATTAAATCCTTATGTATATATGCTGTGAAAATTAAATCAACAGTGCCAAAGTTGGACAAAATTTAAGGTATTGATTTTTTATTTATGCTAATAACTTGAAAAATTTGCAAAATTCAGATCTAATTTTGGGTAAACAATTGAATCTTTATTATATAAAGTTATATTCCTGAAAAAAAGTTTCTAGGTTCAGCAATTCTCATGTTAGGTGACTAAATATATTTCCTGATTTTTTTAAAAATTGCATTATGTTTTGGCCCATAACTTCAAAATAATACCCAATACTGACCTAATTTTTGGTATGTTCATAGAAAATGTATGAAAGAATGTGAATACTAAATACAATCAAAAACAGATCAGTGGTTTTGATATTAGGCAGCCTTGAAGTGTAACAATGGCTTTTTTATGGAAAACAGAGTTTTTTTCCTTAATATCTCGAAGGAACGAAGTCCTAATGACCCAATTTTCAGTATGGTAGGAGATTTTGGGGACATATAAAATTATGCCAACAGCTTGGGGAGCATAGAGATGTGCACTGAATGACCTACAGTCATCAAAGTGGACTGCTTGACAATGTAAGGGAATACAACAAGAGCCTCCAAAAAAATTCAATAACTAGCCTAATTTTGCAGCTTTTATTTTCAAATTTCAGATTTTAACAGATTGAATCCTTGTGTATACATGCTGTGAAAATTAAATCCACAGTACTTACAGGAAAAAAAATGTGCCGTGGCCAAAGTTGGGCAAAATTTAAGGTACCAATTTTATATTTTTGCCAATTTTTAAAAAAAATTAACAGATTTTGATCTAATTTTTGGTATACAATTAAATTTTGATTAATTAAAGTTGTATTACTGGAAAAAAGTCCCTACCTTTAACACTTTTGGTCTTAAGTGACCAAATATCTTACTGATTTTTTTTACAAAGTCCATTATGTTTGGGCCCATAACTTTTTTAAATTATATAATACTGACTTAATATCTGGCATGTACATAGGAACTATATAGAGGAATATTTATGGTAAATATGAAGAAAACTAGATGAGTGGTTTTGATATTAGGCAGTCCTGAAGTGGGAAATTAGATTTCTAATAAAAAATGGAGGTTTTTCCTTAATATCTCAAAGGAACAAATTCCTATTGACCCAATTTTCGGCATGGTAGGAGATTTTGGCGACATCTAACAGTATGCCGAAATTCAGATTCATAGGTCCAACGGTGTCGAAACGTGCCAGTCTTACGGACGGACATCCGGACAGACGGACAACGGACAATGGACCACGACTATAGCTCAGATGACTTATAGTCAGCTGAGCTAAAAATGATTTTATTAATCATATCACCTTCTCTGAAAAAAATCTCCAACCAATACCTTGGTTTCAATAAGATTTTGTTTTGCATAACACCATGCACGTGTCTATATATTAAATGCGTAACGCGATTTGTGTGATTTTCCGTATCTCCTCTGATACCACTGTACATATTGCCGTGATTTTCGACATACATATATGCTCTGGGTTTGTCCGAAGACATTCGATCATTCGTACCGGAACGTATTCGTCCTGACTCAGACACAAGGTCAACTCAAAGATAGAACACTTATACCAAATGTTGTCTTTAAAGAGATCTTATGACGGTAACATTGTACAACCATGACCTTCAACTATGAAAGACTGATTTTACATCAGAACTAACTGCTCACCCAAAACTGTGCGTAGCACGGGTAATTGCTAGTCTATATATTAATAGCTCAAGGCGATTTTTGTAATTTTCCGTATCTCCTCTGATACCACCGTACAGATTGCTGTGATTTCCGACATACATATGCTCCAGTCGTGTCCGAAGAGCTTCCACCCACTTTTATTTGCAATATTTGCGTATTATGTGCATAATTTATAATTTTAATATTTGCTCCTTGTCTTCGGGTCCGGTAACATAATTGCCATAGAGTGTGTAATGCTTAGACAGAGTGTTACTCCAGGGGCCCTATCTGGGTTATTTGTTTATTTCGCAGTCTCCGGCCTGAAATAATCCCCTTCTTAAAAGGAATACCTCTGAAATAATTGTTTGGCAGCCCTTTCTGTGACCGAGGGATTGCACGAGAAAGGCTTCTACCTGTGACCCCCTTACATGACCTGATATGCTTGAATGCACACGTACCGGGTCAAGGGCCTTTGACAAATGAGCGAGTCACATGCGACTAATATCGAGTTCCACGGTCACACAAAGTTGAAACCAGTGTTTATCGCATTTGGTTTTTCGCACCCGTCTTTCATGTGCAATGAAAGGACGGCAACAATGAGGCAACACATAACACAAACAAGCGTCAAACAGGTGACGATAAGTTGTTTTGTCCTTTCAGATCAAGATTTATGCCTGTAAACCTAAATGATACTTCAGTAATATATAACGAATAATTATGTTTTCATTAAATTAATTTAGGATAGGACCCCATCCCCCTCACAAAAATAATTGTCCTGGCGCCCTTGATTACCGCTTTATTTTGCTTCCACTTTTAATGTCACATTTTATTGCATTAAATTCATTGTTGCAATTTTTCATTGATTCAGTGATGTTTCAATGAACTTTAATACTCATATTTTGGTAATGGAAGTGAGGGCTTCCACGATTTCATGCCATGTGCGTTTAACGGATGCGTTCATTGCAAAAATTGAGCAGGACTCGAGGTCTGCGATAAATGCATGCATGCGTTGATCGCACCTGATAATCCTTGCCAGAGGTATGTGTCATGTGTAATTGAATATATAATGTCCAATATTTTAACATAGGTGCGAAGAACGGATGCAATGATCGGATGCAAATAAACCTTGGGATGTGTCACCAGCTTTTTACACGGTGCCATTCGGAGGGCAACTTTAAATAGCGATGTTCAACATAATACATGTATATATTTTCATATAAAATTTATTTCATTTATCATATCAACTTCTCCGAAAAAATTCTCCATGCAATCTCTTGGCTTCAATATGATGTTTATGCATAACACCATATATATATAATGGATCTATATATAAATAGCGTATCGCGATTTGTGTGATTTTCCGTATACCTCGATTTCCGGTGGATTTCCGATACCACCATATGGATTGTTGTATAATTTGATGATGATAGCTCCAGGCGTTTCTGAGACTGTAATTTTAGCATGCAAATGACTAAGTTCAACTTCCTGTAACTCTGTCAAAAATGACCGAACTGGAACCAATCTAACAAAATTGAGAGAGATTGTTCCAGGAAACATTTCTGTGAAATATTGGACAATTTGGCTGGACAGTTTCAGAGAAGAAGATTTTTAAAGGTTTTTAAGCTTTTTCTCTATAAAATCTAAATTAATGCAGATACCCAATAATAAGCTCTAGGGCAGCAAGTTTCACATGTGACTAATTCTTACATGTAATTTTGAGCTGCTAGCTCTGAAGGTTTCTGACTTACAGCCAACCTTGGACTGCAGACAGTGGACGGACGACGCCGCGCCATCGAATAAGCTCACAGGTTCCTTAAAAATAGGTATGGTTCTCAGGCACGTTTTTTTCAGAAATCAGTTTGGGGGGACTTTTTTTTATTTTGTACCTTTTTTGTATGTTTCTATAAAAATGTCATATGATCAGGGACAAGCATGATAATAACAGAATTTCTTAAAGAAAAAGGAAATCTTATCAAAATTTTTTTATTTTAACTTCATTAAAGATGAAAATCAAAATCAAAATTGACATGGGAGGTGCCTGAGAACCATACATTTTATTTTTGCCTCATAGGGGACAAAAAACATGCCATGGTCAAAGTTGGATACACTCTTTACACACGCTGGTGAATTAGGTAATTAAGAAACATTACAGCGCACCAACTTTTAAACATTCTTAAATAAGATTTTGTGACCAACTAAAACATATCAGGCTGTAGCAGTTTGTGAATATGAGATCTATACTATTAACATGATCATTAGTTGGCTTTTTTGATAAGCTGTTGACAGTTCAGCAGTTTACACTAGTATCCAATTAAATCCATTGTTTTTAAATATGTACAAACATACTGTTCCCATCCCACAGGTGGAAGGACCTGACTGGGGGGGGGGGTTGACGGGGTGATGGGAGTTTAAAAACACCTTTGTACCTCTGTATTTTTTTTCTTTATTTAACAGTAATAAATTTTATTAGTCCAGCTGTTATGAGAAGAATTGTGCAAAAAGTGAAAGAAGCATGACACTTGGCATAATAGTTGGCCAGACTATATACTTAATATTTTCAGATATAGGGCCAAGCGGAATTCACCCAATCTTGGTCCAAATACAAGATGGCAGCCAAGATGGCCTCCGGATAATGTAATATCAGTATATTCAGTTATATTTGTACTAAAATGCTTTCCAAGTGCATTATTTCTATGTTTTTTGGGTCGATAAATTCATTTATAAGGGTTTATAGTCTCTAAAATGACTCTGTGATTGAATCCTGGTTTTGTTTATATGGAAATTTTCCTAAATTTGCCTTTGTTTACTAGCACAATGGACAGCAAACTTTATTTGTTGAGTTCTGCACAGTAATCGCATACATTGTGACTGTATAGTTGAATGAAAGTGTTATTTGATGGCTTTGGTTTGTCTGCTTTGTCATGCATTTAGATGCTTGAATTGTAGAACAGTTTTTAAAGCAAATATTTTAATATCCCTTTATTTGCATAGCACTAACAAATGTAATTTGGTGATGATTGCCAAAAACGTATCTGTCGAAATCTGGATGTGTCCATAAACACTAATCAATAGAATATTTTGAAACCTACACACATGTAATAAACTTTTTACATTCAGCATTCATGTAAACCTCTGTTCGTGCAATTGGGAAAAATCAGATGCATAAATCAGACTGTGCTGAAATTTAATATATATATATTAATTTTACGTATTTGAGCCCCATGTCTTTCAATGTAATGAAGTGGACAGTCGAGTGATAAAACGCTCGCGGCTATCTCCTCTGGCGCCCCATGCAGGTTTAACCAACATCGTTCTTATTAGAGTGGGTTGTAATGGCCAGTCCATAATGGGTGAATTCCTCCTTTTCCTTCGCTTTCCTCCACCCCTGTATATATACCACCATTTTTTTTTTTTAATCTACAAACATGATATTAAATTTTATGATCAACTTAACATTCATGAAAATCTTTATTAGTGCAATTAAAATATATCAAATAATTCTGCTAAAATTTAATTTACATTAATTTACTGGTTACATGTATTTGAACTCCATGCATGTCTGTTTCAAAGGAAAGACTTATTTATAATTTATTTAGACTACATGGGTGCATGACAAGATACGCGCTTATGTATAGAAACTGACACCTGTCTGCTGCATAGATTCTAAGATTCATTTTACATGAAGTGATAAAGCCCTTTCAAACTGTATGTTGGCATGAAAACAGAATCAACACACATTTAGAGATGCGAAACATGTTGCTGTATGCTGCCTTTGTACTACGGTGATGAATGCATGAAATAATCAACAATCATGTAGATATACCTTTTGCCGATTACTAAGTTTGTGATAACGTGATGATGCAGACTTCAGACTGTATGCTCGTATGAAAGAACCAACACAATATAGTCAGAAAGTATTACTGCCCTTTGCTGTGATGCTACTTTTGTGATATAAAACTTGTTCCTTCCCTACGAGTTGCCATTAAAATTCACTTTGCATAATGTGTTGGTGTCAACAAAATACTTTCATTTGCTGACATTATGCACAATTGTATAGATTCGTGTAGTACATGTATGTATTGTTAGAAATATTTACCACATATATAAGTCGGTGCTACCAGGTTCAAGCTAGCTAATCTTTCATGGATGAATGCTAGGAAAATGGTAGAGTAAGGCAGAAGATAGAATCGATTTCACAAAACAAGGTTAAAAATAAAATGCAACCCATTGTTCCAGATAAGCATTGTCTTCATCAAATTGATTACCTCAAAATTCAGTACAAATTTCGGTTTCAGTTTTTTTTACTTGATTGGTGATTGTAACGTTTCTGCGTTCTCAGCTTCTGAGCTCTTGCAATCTTTGTACAGTTACACTTTACCTTTTTGTCAGTTTTATGCCCAAATACAGAATGCTGGGGAAACTTATTTCATACCACTGGCTTCATCAATTAAGTGAACATATAACAATGAGAACAGACCATTTCTGAATATAATTACTGAACAGAACAATGTACTACATAATATTTTGTAATATTGCCAGCAGTTTTTCATAACCGGTGCCTGAATATTTTCTTTTAGATTTGGCAGGACAAGAGCAATTTTTTTCTGGTAAAACACACACAATTCCAACTTACTTTCTTTTTATCTTATGTGCAATCTACATAAGTTAAGTGCGATCTACAATTTTGCATCCTGTCCCCATGAGGATAAATTATTTCAATAAATGAAGCAATTTTTTTTATTTCTAAGAATTATTTTATTTATTAAAAGTGTGCATTATTTAAGCAAACAAAGTATTTTAAAAGAACACTTGGAACTGCAAAGTCATGTAAACGGCAAACTGCACAAATGTCAGCAAGTGTCTTGATTCTGTCATGCACCATCACCACATTATAAAGCTAGCATATACAGGGTTAGTAGCATATACATGGTTGTAGCTTCCCAGTCCGAACCCCGTTTATGTCTCAATTCATGGCAAAATGGTGAAATCTCACCGCAAACCAAGAGATTTCCTCTGTCTTAAAGATTGGTTATGACTTCTTTCAAAGAAAATACCATCTTTATCATATGGATAACCTCATTCTCATACAATAGAAAGTGATACCAAATAGTTAAAAGAAAGCGTAGCATGCAGCATGATGTTGTCAGCCTCAATATGTATTGATTCTGTCTTCATGCAAGCAAAGAGTCTTGAAGCTGCACCATCACCTCAAGGCAAAAGAGCGTTAACTTATAAACAAATAAAATTTCTTTTATATCGATTGTACTACTCACTATAATAACTTCTACAAGGCACTTTCCATGGTTCTGATTGAGAAGTAGTGGAGGGAATCAGAGGACACAAGAAAACAACCGACTCTGTACAGACCACTATACAACCTACTCTCATAGCAAAAATTGGGGATAGAAACTTAGTCGCAAGTGAAAAGAGCCGAGCGTTTTACCAATTGACTGTCCTTTTCATCACATTGAAAGAGACACAGAGTTCAAATACTTCAAATAAACATATATAATAAATTTCAGCAGAGTAATCAACAAAAACGTTTTACTGTTAGATGTGCTGATAAAAAGGGCAATTTTAGCACAATTTCAATACCAACAAAACTTCATTCACACATTCATGATACAGACCTGAAAACCTTACGAATTTCTTGACCCCAGTAACATTGGGAAACAATAACATGAGGAAAGTTACAACACCTTTGCATAAACATACAAGATACAAAATTTAATCCAAAAGTGCTTACAGGTAAAAAAAGTTTTATTAATTATTATTGAATATTTAAAAACAGACAGAGAGATAGAAAAACAAAGCAAATCACTTTAATTCCCATTCTACTGAGGCAGAAAAATACTGAAAGAATGTTTGCTTAGATCCTCATTTTTTTAATACAGCAATTTTTTGTTAAGGGAAATTTTGGACAAAATTTATAAATTTTACTATACATTTACAATATATATAAATTATATTTGAAAATTTAAGTTGATTAACAATTCTAATTTGCATCAACAATTCTTAATTGCATTAATATTTATAGTTAACCTGCCCAGGCAACATCACATTATATACACAGATGTATTTATCTTTTCTTAAAATATATTTTTGAAATTTGCAAAATAATAAATATCTGAAAATAACACTTGATTCAGGATTGGAAATGTTGTATACATTGGATTGGAAACAGCAATTGGTTACAGAATGTAATTAATGCAACATATCTGGTTGGGTCGGGTGGGGGGGATGGGGGGGGGGGGGCAGGATTGCCATATGTGATTCTACATTTGTAAAAACAGTGTTGCATCACTAATACGTTCACCCAGACAAGGCTGTAGGGACCAGACATGGCTGGTCTGGAGGTTTAAAATGTAAATATATTAGAGCCTCAGAAAAACTTAAAAAAAAACAAGAATAATGTTTCAGCATTTACTTTCAAATTTTAGAATTTAACAGATTAAATCTATATATATACCGATCTACTGTTAAAAGTAAATAAAATGTTCTTACAAGAAAAAAACATGCCATGGTCAAACTTGGGCAAAATTTAAGGTACCAATTTTATATTTTTGCCAATATTTAAACAAATTTAACAGATTTTGATCTAATATTTGGTATACAATTAAATTTTAATTAATTAAAGTTGTATTACTGAAAAAAAAAGTCCCTAGCTTTAACACTTTTTCTCTAAAGTGACCAAATATCTTTCCTGATTTTTTACAAATGTATAATTTTTTGGCCCATAACTTTTCAAATTATATAATACCGACTTAATTTCTAGCATGTACATAGAAATTATATAGAGGAATATTTATGGTAAATATGAAGAAAACCAGATGGTTTTGATATTAGGCAGTCCTGAAGTGTGAAAATAGATTTTTAATAAAAAATTGAGGTTTTTCCTTGATATCTCGAAGGAACAAAGTCCTATTGACCCAATTATCGGCATGGTAGGAGATTTTGGGGACATCTATTTCAGATTCAAAGATCCAATGGTGTCGAAACGTGCCAGTCTTATAGACAGACATCCAGACGGATGGACAGACAGACAGACGGACGGACGACGGACAATGGACCACAACTATAGCTCAGATGACTTATAGTCAGCTGAGCTAAAAATTACACAATATACTGAACTAATTTCTGGCATGTATATAGGAAATATATTAGAGGATATTTATGATAAATATTAAGAATAACAGATAAGTGGTTTTAATAATTGGCAGTCCTGAAGTATGATAACAGGTTTTTATGGAAAATTGAGGTTTGTCCTTAATTTCTCGAAGGTACAAGTTGCAGTGACCCAGTTTGGTGGGAGACATCTATGAGTATGCTGGACTTTGGATTTGTAGGTTTAACAGTTTCAAAATGTGCCAGTCTAACGGACAGAGATACAGACAGATGGAAGCTAAGACCAACAGACAACGGACAATGGACGATAACTATAGCTCAGATGAATTACACTCAGCTGAGTTAAAATGTAAATGTTCAGATAAAAAATCATGCAAAGCTGATCAGATATTATGTACCTACTTTTCTGTGCTTTTGTTCCATGGCCCATACATAAATCATTACTTTGCCTCCAGGGCGCAGCACACGTGCCAGTTCTTGCACAGCCTTGATCCTACGTTCCTCTGTTGTAAAATGGTGTATTACTGCTATGGAAATGAGGGCATCAAAGGCACTGTCCCGGAATGGCAGCCGAAGATTATCGCATACCATTGCCTCATGCTTTCTGTTTTTAGCAATCTCCACCAGAGGACAGCAGTAGTCACAGCCAACTTTGAAGATATCATGGTTGATATGAAGATACCGCCCATTTCCACAACCTTAAATTCAGTTAATAAAGATATGTGATAATAATTACTGCCTGTCTCTGACATTATATAACTACGTAAGGTCCCTGTAGAAAGAAAAAAGATATTGCTCCATTATAATATATTACATATATTACCTACATATTATATATATAATTTATAGTTTATTTTTAATGAATGTATCATCATCCCAATGTCATGATTTTCACATTCCTTAGAGTAATTGATGTTAGACATCATTATCTAACCATTTGTCCAACCAAGGGTTGAGGCTTACATTAACTGTATAACCTGAAAAGTGTCCATCATATTTTCAGGTTACCAGCACTTTGTCAAGTCTCTGAAAACTTTATTGATTTGTGGAACAGCCCAATCCACTGGGGTGCATGGCCATTAGGTTTAAGATATATATTTCTCCAATGTTTACCATGACACATGGCGTAGGATGTTTACCCAGACACATGGAGTATGATGTTTACCGTGACACATGGCATATTGAAACTCTGTATGAAATGAAACAGTTAATCCAAAACGTGTAAGGTGAAAGCACTGAATGACACTTTTCTTGTTTTTCTAGTGATGACACCAGCAGACTGATGGAATAACAGAGGTACTAGAAGAGAAGCTGGTGAATCTGTGATGGCCAAGACAAGGAGAATGTGCTGCCAGCCTCCATGTGTGACTGAACTGCAAGGTAAGATGCTGTCCATGATGCTGAAGGACACTGTTAACAAGCTCAAAGAGTTGAACTTTGTTTGTTTTTTTAGTACAAATTTGTTAAACATATGGTACCATGTGGTTTGTGGAAGTTGCCTGCATTGTGTGTGTGCATGTTCAAACTATCTGGAATACATCCCATTCCTGTTTAATTAACTTTTGTAGAGACATCTGGGAAATTTCATTATTTTTGTGGCTAGGTTGACCATATGTGTCATAAGCAGACATTTCCTTCTGGAAGCTTTTTGGTAGTAGTAAAAAAGAGTTTTTATGGTATGGTCAAAAATGATAAAGGATAATATTCCTGAGACACTGGAACAAGTGACCCATGGATCATGACACTCAGCTGATTTTGAAATGTATACATGTAATGCATGTATTCATTATTGGTGTTATGATCTGGTAAAAAATATTTGTTAAGGAACCTTGAACAATGGGTAGAATAACTTCCAGAGTGCTCTAAATCATGTTATTTTGCCAATAAACCTTAGTAAATAGGTACCAGCAAGACAATTTGAATATTAACTCCCCAGATGCAAAGTTTGTAGTTTCTACATCAAACAGCTATGACTTGTGTTCATCTGACTTATGGGGTACTCAAATCATGTTGTTTCACAAAGCTCACAGAATAAAGGTCACAGTGACTTTTATGTCTTTAATGTACTGTTTAAACAAGACCAACAACGAGACTACTTAGCATATTTATTAAGATGGCAGACCGAAGTGACATACAAACAAATCCAGGTACCAACAACAGTACTGATATTCTACAGTGACCTTATTTTAGATGTCAAAAGAGACAGTAGAATGATCTCCCTTTATATAAAGATAGAAAGACATTTCTAGAGCCAACAGTTAAGATTTGTGACCTGTCTGACTTTCTGGGTGCGCAAAATTTGGTTTTCTGCTCATAGCTCAGAGAACATTGGTCACAGTGAACTCATTTCAGGTTTCAAAGGAGACCTGCCATGGAGCACCCTGAATGTCATATTAGAAGGTTTTAGGTCCAACAGTAAAGTTTGGTGCTATGCCTGACTGTCAAGATGCTCATAATTAAATTTTTGGCCAGTTACTTGTAGAATAAAGGTCACCATGACCTACTTTCAGGTTTCAAAGGAGATTTGGCCAGAACCTCCTTGGATGTTGTGTTATAAGATTCTAGGGCTAACAGTTACAATTTGTGTCCTCACAGTGTGGCTGATATTGTTAAAAATCATGTTTTTAGCCAGTCCCTCGCAGAATATAGGTCATCATGACCTAATTTCAGGTTTCCATGAAAATTTGCCTAAGTCTTCCCTTAGGATATTACATTTGAAGATTATAGGGATAATGGATGCAGTTAGTGCACATCTGACTTCCAGGGTGCTTAAATCATGTTTTTTTCCTATAGCTCTTAGAATATAGGTCACAGTGACCTAATTACATATTTCCAAGGACATTTACCCAGGCCTTCCCTGAATGTCACATCAGAAGATTGTAAGCCAAATGGATACAAGCATATTGTGCCCTGTCTGACTCTCTGATGCTCAAAAGTTTGATGCCATGCCTGAATGTCTAGATGCTCATAATAATATTTTCTGCCAGTTACTCGCAGAATATGTCACTCATGACCTACTTCAAGCTTTCTGAGAAAACTTGCCAAGGACCTTCCTGAATGTCTCATTAGAAGATTCTAGGCCAAATGGATACAATCTGTCCCATGTCTGACTCTTTGGGTGCTCAAAATAATATATTCTGCCAGTAGCTTGCAGAATATAGGTCACCATGAAAGACCTAATTTCAGGTTTCTGAGGAGATTGGCCTAGGACTTCCCTGGATATAAAATTTAATGTGTCTAGGTCTAAAGGTTATGGTTTGTGCTGTGTTATCATCTGCACTGCTTCGTTTGAGGGTTTCAAATGGTACAAATGTGTAATCATGGTAATTAATGCATTAGTTATAGAGAGGATAGAGTTATAGAGTATATAGGTCACAGTGACCTAATTTCAGGTTTCTGAGGAGATTTTTTATGGACCTTGATGGGTTTTCAGTGTCAAGGTCCAGTGGTTACGATTTGTGGCCTGTTAACGGAAAGATGGATGGACAGACGAACTAAGAGTTTTCACCATAGCTCATATGACTTTCAGTCAGCTGAGCTAAAAACTATTTGGGTTGTTATTCCTGAGACAGCTATCACTTTCTTTCTCTCTTGGGGCACATGGTGCTCGGTGGTGCGTCATGCCAATTCTTGTTCCACAGAGTGACAATGTGACATGTTGTGTTCAGTAAGTTAGTCATATGCTTATTTATCATATTACATACTTTTGAATGGTAATTGAGCTAATGCTATAACAGTGTATGAATGCAGTGAAAGATTATGAACTCTTGTATTTGAAAAATGTTGATACATTATGACTGCGCAGTCTGGTCAAAGCCAAGGTTTATCAATTAACTAGGGACCAACAGGTCTTGACGCTCAGCTGGATTTGTCTATAAGGATATTTTAAAAGAATTTTTTTCAGAATGACAGTCCTGAGACCTTAACCAATGACCTTGTGACAAAAAAATCTGAAAACTTATTATCCTTGAACTTGCAGCATTAAGATTATTGTAACAATCTTTTAAAAAAAAAATGGGTCCAGTGACCTTGACCTCTGACTAGGTAACCTCAAATCTACAGATTTCCTCTCTTTGTGCAAGTAAGCCATGTGTGAAAGATGGTAAGTTTGGGATGAAAAGTTTGATTTAAAGTGCATCCACAATCTTTTTAAAGATGTGGCTCCTGGACCCTGAAAATCAAAATGATTCTCACTTAAGTTGTTGGTCATTAATAAATCAAGTTTGAAGTCAATCTATCTATCCAAAGCAGAATTATCATCCATAAACTAATTTGTGAATGGATGGGCCCTTTGACCTTGACCTGTGACCCTATGACCCCAAAATCAAATAGAACCAAACCCTCTTGGCAGGTTAGCAATATCTTGAAGATGGAAGGTTAGTAATGGAAAGTTTGGCTTGATATGCATACACATTCTTTTAAAAGAAATTGTTCCTGTAACCTTGACCTTTGTCCATTGGACCCCAAAATCGACAGGTTTTTTACTTAACTGGTGAGCAAAGAAACCAAAATGTCACACTTAACTGGAGTTATCACCTGGAAACCAATTTGTGAACAGATGGTCCCTGTGACCTTGACCTTTGACCTTGTGACCCTAAATTAGTTTATGCTCTCCCCATACTTGCAAGTCGACAGCTAAAGGCACAAGATGGAAAGTTTAGGATGAAAAGCTTGGCTTAAAATGCCGCTATAATCTTTTAAACAAGTGAGTCCTTTGACCTTGACCTTTGACCTCATGACTCAAAATCATACAAGTTCTTGCTTTAGTGGTGGGATATATGTAAGATATCTGAAAACATTTTGTGTGGATGAACAGATGGACAGACTGACAGACAAACAGACATACAGACAGACAGACAGACAGGGTGATTACTATAGGGCATCCACTTGTGATCAATAAACACACCAGGTTTTTGGACACTAAATGTAATCACAGCTGAGAAACTGACAGAGGATATAGGTCACCTAATTTCAGGTTTCTAAGGAGATTTTTTATTACTCCCTGGATGTTCACTAAGAAGTTTCTTGGACCAGCAGTTACAATTTGTGCTTCGCCAAAGGACGGCAGAAAGGACAAAGGGCCATTCCTATACCTCAGTTAACTAACAGTCAGCTGAGCTTATAACAAGGGACCCATGGGTCACGGCGCTCAGCTGTTATATATGATAAAAAAATTTGATTTAGAAATGAGGCACATGCTTGTTTTGTGTGGAAATAAATATAAGCTGTATTATGAGTTGTGGGTGTTTAGCTTATGTTTGATTTTGATAGTATCTTTGGAGACAGGGAAGAGGATTGATTTCATTTATTTTATTAACAAATGGAGTGCTATTGTCACACAGATTTTGACTTGGCCCTATAATTTATAAGCAGAACATATAATATAAGAGTTTAACTATTTATTAAAAATAATTACAAATTGTCCCAAATATAATTTTATTAAAAATAATAAGAGATTCGCATGATTTTTTAAAATAAAATACAACTGAAATGATTATTAAAATAATATTATAGAATATATGCATTCATAAATACATTTTGAAAGTATTTGCACTGGTATTCAAATACTTTCATTTTTACATGAATTCCCATTCTTATGCAAGAAATTTTATAATGGAGTACATATTCATATTCATATTCATATACATTTGCAAAGTATTTGCACCATGTCTGGTATTTAATCAGTTTTAGCCAAACAATGATGTTGAGAATCCAGAATATAAACAAAGGACCCATGGGTCACGACAAAAGTTTGAAATTTTAGCAAATGCAAAATATGAAAAATATTTTATTGTAATGTTTTATATTTATATAAGCATATGAGAAGCTAAGAGGAAAGGGCCCTCCTACTTGGTTATAGTAAAGTTCTCAATATATGATTGCAAACTAATACTCTGACAAGACTGTCATGAAAAAAAAAACAGTAAAAGTTTTGAGATACTGTGATGCATATGAAAAATTTACAGGTAGACAGGCAAGTGGACAGAATGGACTAATACCGTCATTTCACTTTCAAGGGAATAATGCATTTAAGTTAACATCTAAGCCTTTTTTTTTAAGCATATCCACTTTTTTCAATAATAGTTTTTATCTGATTCATTTTTTTTTATTTACAAGTGTTATAAATTTGTAATATAAAAGTGAAAATATAAGTTAAAATATTAGAATTCTAAGTTGCAATCATTACATATCCAGATTGTAGCTCACATTGGGTCATATTATGCATACACATATATTTTATTATTTTTAAAACAAATGTTTGAACTGAATGTAAAAGAAAATAATGCCACAACATGGCATCTACAAAATTATTCCTTGAATCCCTTTTAAAAAGTTTTGCACATTGGAGTTTTCAGGACATGCTTAATTTTATTCACCGAAATAAAATAAAAAATTCAGTAAATTTGATAAAATAAAAACATCTTTTCAAATAAAGTATACACACTGTTGGTTGAATGAGGGACAAACAATATCATTATGCTAATTTCAATCTCAGCTATAATTAATAACTGGAATTAATAGTCAATTTTACACCTGGTGAAGTTTTACTCTTCTGAAGTAAAGCATTACTTATCTGATGAACATCCACACTTTCATAGCAATACATCACTTTGTGGACACAATTAAATGTGCACTTTAATCATTGTAACCCTGGTGGTACAATACAAAATCTAAAATGTAGCATGTCCAAGAATAAAATAAAATACAGAAAGTTATAACATTCATCTAGTTTATGCACCAGCTGGGGGGGGGGGGGTTGAGTGCAGGGCAGAGGAGAAGCCTGCTAGTAGTGGCCAAGCTGGGTCAAGGCAAGCTGCCTGGGGTGGGTTACATAATGCAAGTGAAGGCTCTACTACTAGGTGGGCCAGATGTAAACAACACTTGACATGGTGTATGAAAACATGAATAAAAGCTACTCTTTTCAAACAATTCCTTTGGAATTTCAGATTTTAAAAGATTAAATCCTTATGTATATATGTTGTGAAAATTAAATCAACAGTGCTTACAGGGAAAAAACGTGCCACTGCCAAAGTTGGACAAAATTTAAGGTATTGATTTTTTATTTATGCTAATAACTTGAAAAATTTGCAAAATTCAGATCTAATTTTGGGCAAACAATTGAATCTTGATTAAATAAAGTTATATTCCTGAAAAAAAAGTCTTCAGCTTCAGCAATTCTCATGTTAAGTGAGCAAATATATTTCCTGATTTTTAAAAAATTGCATTATATTTGGGCCTATAATTTCAAAATAATACCCAATACTGACCTAATTTTTGGTATGTGCACAGAAAATGTATGGAAGAATATGAATACTAAATATGATCAAAAACAGATCAGTGGTTTTGATATTAGGCAGACTTGAAGTGTAACAATTGCTTTTTTATGGAAAACGGAGGTTTTTCCTTAATATCTCGAAGGAACGAAGTTCTAATAACCCAATTTTCGGTATGGTAGGAGATTTTGGGGACATCTAATGGTATGCAGAATTTTGGATTCGTAGGTCCAACGGTTTTAAAACGTGCCCTGTTAACGGACGGACGGCCGGACGGCCAGATGGCCGGATGGACGACGGACAAAGGACCACAACTATAGCTCAGATGACTTACAGTCAGCTGAGCTAAAAAGGTATGGTTCTCAGGCTCTTTTTTTCAGAAATCAATGCGGGCGGTCGCTTTTTTTATTTTAAATTTTTTGGTATGTTTCGATAAAAATGTCAAATGATAAGGGAAAAGCATGAAAATAACAGTTTTATTTTGCTAAATAAGTAAAAGCACTACAAAACAAAGGAAATTGTATGGTTTAACTTCTTGAAAGAAATGTCGGAGCGGCAGCAGCTCAAAATTGGAAATTTTTTATTGAAAATCAAAATAAAAATTTTTGATGCGGGGGTTTAAAATTGATGCGGGCGGTGCCTGAGAACCATACCTTTAATTTTTTTTGGCCTTATCAAAAACTATTTTTTTTCTTTAATTTTATTTCTTAGATATAGACATTTCTGATAAATACAGATTAAATCATCATTAGATAAATCAAGAATTCCTTCATTTACATTAATAACAGAAAATTATTTGTAGATCAATGATTCCCTTGATATTCTTCTCTTAATTGTTTTCATGCAAAGTCTTCCACAATCAAATATTGCTTTATAAAGTATTTAAATTGTACTCTCGGTCCCATTTCATTGAATATTGTATTTGTCAACTGATTATATTCATTTAAGTGGGCTTTTCAAATAAACGGGGTGTAGCCGTCACTATAATACTATGAATTGCTATCATGACATGGCTTGCATGTGTTTCTCCTATTATTCAGATGGTTCTGAATTATCTGTTTTGGAATTTTTCATTTAATGATGTTCCAGCATTAGTTTATATATTTCATTTATTTATAATTTCTATGCATTCTAAGGAAAAAATACTTTATATATTGACCTGTTTGCATTTATTATTGATAAAAAGAATCTCACTGCCAATGGCTGACAGCTTACTGATCACCTGAATATATCAAATGTTGTCAAAGGTTTAATACGATTCCTCAAGGATTTTGATTTATAATAAAACATTTTATTTGTTTCAACTTAGAAATAGAGAATTACTGTGCATTCACCTGTTTTTGTATGTTATCTTTAAAAAGCGATGCTGCAATATGGCTGACAGCTTAATGATCACTAGAATGTGTCAAAGGTCACAAAGTTTAGCAAGATTCCTAAAAGATTTTGATTTTTATAACACGTATTATCTTCTTTTTTTTTTTAACTTTAAAAATACTTTCTGCACTTTCACCTGTTCGTATGTGGTCTTAAAAAAAGACGCTTCTGGAAAACATCATTCTTTCGCCAGAGAAAGTTTCTACTCAAAACCATTTTGAGAACAATCCTATATACACTGTGCATGGCTGGCTGCATACTGATCACGTGAATATGTCAAAGTCATTAAGGTGAGAGGCCACATCAGGCCAGCAAAATACAGATTCATACTTCGAATTAACTATAAACATGGGACCCATGGGTCACTGTGCTCAGCTGATGCTGACCTTGAAGGTAAAAATCTAAAATAATATCAAATGGAGATAAGGTCTAAGATGAAAAGGCCATGGCTGGTTGACATGATTGTTTTTTATTGATGAGTAAGAAATTGTTCCAAATAATGTTTTGCTTAATAATAATAATGATCTTAACCATGCATTTCCTCAACATAAAATTGAAGCACTGTGACCATAAGATGTTAATTATTATTACCATGATCATTGGTTGGCTTTTGATAAATTGTTGACAGTTCAGTAGTTTACACGTTTGTTCAATTGGATCTTTTTTGTTATAATATATATATTATTAAATATATGTATTTTTTTTTATTTTATAAAAGGTATACAGTTGAAATATAACTAATGTCCCCAGTCCACAGATGCAAGGACTTGGTGGTGGTGGTGGTTGGGGGGATGGAATGATGGGAGTCACATGGATGGTGGAATTAACTACACTTCTGCATATACAAACACTGTCATACAGGGCAAACAAAGCCTGATCTCCAATTCTGCTGAGGCAGGAAAATAACGAACAAATGTTTGTATCAGATCTTCATTTTTTTATCACATCAATTTTATATTTCTAAGTTTATATTTCTATACATTTCCAATGTAACATATATATCTGAATATAAAAGTTGATTCATAATTCTAAATTGCATCATCATAAATCTCAATCTTGTCAGATATATACCACATTATGTATACAAATGTATATCTATTTTTTACCACAGAAATATATCTTTTAAATTTGCAAAACAATAAATATCTAAAAAAAAACCAGATTTCACAATTGTGATTTTAATCATCCATAATTTGCTTCATATTTACTGCATACTAATGGATTTAATTATATTTTAATCTGTTAAAATCATTTAAAAGAAAATTGATTTCTTTAAAAATGCTATATTAACACAACATGGCATCTTCTGGATTACTCCTTGAAATACTTTTTCATGGAAAGTTTTGAATATTGGAGTGGAAACAGCATTACAATTAAGGAAATATTGATATATGTAGGGTTCGCGGGGGTGGGGGGGGGGGTAGGGGGAGGGGGGAGCGGATATGAGAATATTAGTACACCTGTCACAGCAGGGGATCTCCCCAAGTGGCTGTAACAAATCAGAACCCTGACATAGCTGAATTCCAGTGACCAGGAGTGGGCTGCCTGCATCTGGACAAAAGCAAATGACTATAATAGAGCCTCAAGAAAAAATTCAATAACTGGCCTAATTTTCAAGCTTTTATATTCAAATTTCAGATTTAAACAAATTAAATACTTATGTTTACATGCTGTGAAAATTAAATCAACACTACTCACAGGAAATAAATGTTTACATGGTCAAAGTTGGGCAAAATTTAAGGTACTATTTTTATTTTTATGCTAATAACTTAAGAATTAAAAAAAATTCGGATCCAATTTTTGGTATACATTTGAATCTTAATTAAACAAAGTTATATACTCGGGAAAGAGTCTGTAACTTCAAAAATGTTCATGTTAAGTGAGTAAATATTTTTCTTGATTTTTTACATAGTCCATTATGTTCCGGACCATAACTTTAAGAAATTACACTCAATGGACTTTACAGTTTGTCCGGGACGCACATGCATGTAGAATTAACGCATCAAACACACATTTAATAGAGCATGTTATCAAGGTTGAAAACCATTTAAGCCGGTGGCTTGTGTCATATCAAAGGCTAATTAGAAGTGGTCAGTGGTCCATGAGGTAACCCTTTAAACCTGTCAGGCGAGCAATATCAAAGGCTAATTAGCGCACTTGGTGGTCAGTAGTCTGTGAGACAGTTGTTGCACATGAATATCCAGGATTGTCATGTTTAATGGACAGATTTTACTATACAATTGCCCGATATATACATTTATCAGATATTCATATAAACGGAAAATTTGATTTAGAAGATATAGGAAAAGGTTTATGTTTTCATTATTTTATACAATTAAAAGGGATATAGGATATACTATTAAGCAGGATCAACAGTATTAGCTTCTTTATTTAATCTGCTCATATTTAAGTTCTGGCTGACAGAAGAAAATCTGTTGTCAAATAAATAAATGTTTCTCAGCAAACTTCATGAAAACAATTTTCTTGCATGTTTGTAACATTTTAATATTTTCAGCACAGGTTTTTCAAAATGATGAGACATCCTACGTACAGTTGATTTAAATTTCCTGTTCCATGTCAATTTTGGGGTTTGCAATATCTTGCAACATTTTAAACGACCATTGAAATTTCTGTGAGGCTGGACAGGGTACATGAGCTTAAGGAGAGGTCAAGAGCAGCACTTTGGAGGGTTGCATTTTGACTGGAACTGTCCATGTAGGATGGTCAGTTCATCAACTGCCAAATAATACAGTGATGCAAAAATTTGCAATTATTCATAATCCTTACTAGATAATATATATAAAGTTTGGCACTATTGACTCTGGATGTTTCAAAGAGTGCAAAAGTTTCTGCTTGTACACATTTACCAGTTCCAAAGTGTAAAACTATTTTGCTGAGACCAAATTAACAGGTACAATTAACAATGAGACAATTTTTACAGAAACAGAAGAACAATTCCAGGTGTTATACAGTCATCTTCATCAGTACCTGCATTTTCAAAAAGGTTCCGTTATTATGAAAATTTTTGCCACAACCTTCTGGGGGAACCAGAAGTGGCATGTTAGCAAAAAAAAAAAAAATAGTGGCTCATGGGCCATGACACTCAACTGAATTCAAGTAATGATGAACAATGAGCTAAATCACTGCCAGTGTGCCAAAAAAACATAATGAATTTTGTGAGTCCTAAGAACTGGGTTTCAGTGGGCTTTTGGACAGATGATCACTTCATTTGAAGGTCTCATAAATAAAAGTTTAAAATGCATAAAAATTTGAAAAAAATACAGGTAGTATAGTGCCACCAGTCTGCAGGAACTGATGGAACACTTTATGATCAATAATCAAGCAAACAATCATGGTGATCAATGCAGTAGTTATTCAGATACTGGAGCTTTTGTGTCAAATTTGTTAATATTCTGAGGGGTATTTACGAACATATAGGTCAGAGGATATGGGTAACAGAGACCTAATTCAATAGACATAATAAGGCCAGACTTTTTTAATTTTTTGGTTTACGAACATTTTTGAAAAAAGTCATAGGTAGGAGGTAGGAAAAAAAAAACTTTCAGTTTACACCTGCATGTATATGGGCGCTCGCAATGCTGTATCATTCAAACAGGTTACAACATTTCATTCTTAAATGGCACAAAAACTAAACAAATACTTCTCCACCATACAAAACAAGGGACCCATGGGTCACGGCTCTCAGCTGATCATAATTGGACTATGAATGTTTCTCCACTGTGATACTATATCGAGTCTATAAAGCTTATGAATATCATGGACATGTTGGGCTATTATAAAGGAATGTAATGTAATATGTGAGTAAATGGTAAATGAAATTACCTGACTGATGGATTAATAGAGTCAAATATAGTGGTTTATTTTTTATTTATTTAAGAGGGGTTGAAAATTGTGATATATCTGAGCAAATATGAATGCAATGACAGCAGTAACTAGATATTTCTTGGCACCGCAGGTGCCATAGTATCGCCAGACAATTAATCCCCCCCCCCCCCCCCCTTTAAGAATAGGCCCCCCATCTTCAGCAACAATTAATATCAGACCACACTCATAAAAAAGGTCATTCTCATAGAAAAGGTCATGATCCAAATTTCAATATACATCATCCCCTAACCTATGTCTATGTATATGCAAGAAATCTGTCCATTAGTTTTTGACTTATAATGCTCACAATACTGTTAAGTGGCAATGATGGGGTATTAAACGGCACGAAAACAAGTAAAAGAATAACAGGTGGCACCACCTGTTTCCCGTTCATGACAACACTATCCAAGATCTTCGTTCAAGTTGATTTTTGGACTAATCAATGCATCCCTTATTGAGAAATTAATGATTTTGTGTGATTTTCACCATATATGGCAATATTCAAGGTCAAGGTCACTCATTGGAAAGGTCATGACCCCTATTCAAATAAACATTATCCTATAACCCATATCCATGTATATGCATAATATGAAAGAAATTTGTCCATTAGTTTTTGACTTATAATGCTCACAGTACTGATAAATGGCAATGATGGGGTATTAAACGGCACAAAACAAGTAAAAGAATAACAGGTGGCGCCACCTGTTTCCAGTACATGACAATACTTTCCAAGATCTTCGAAAATGTTGATTTTTGGACCAATGCATGCATCCCTTATTGAGATATTAATGATTTTGTGCAATTTTCACCATATATGGCAATATTCAAGGTCAAGGCCACTCTAATAGGAAAGGTCATGACCCCAATTTATATATACATCATCCCATAACCCATGTCTATGTATATGCATAATATGAAAGAAATCTGTCCATTAGTTTTTGACTTATAATGCTCACAGGTTATAAATGTACTGTTAAGTGGCAATGATGGGGTATTAAACGGCACGAAAACAAGTAAAAGAATAACAGGTGGCGCCACCTGTTTCTGGTACATGACATTACTATCCAAGATCTTCAGTCAAGTTTATTTTTGGACCAATGCATGCATCCCTTATTGAGAAATTAATGATTTTGTGTGATTTTCACCATATATGGCAATATTCAAGGTCAAGGCCACTCATTGGAAAGGTCATGACCCCTATTCAAATAAACATTATCCTATAACCCATATCCATGTATATGCATAATTTGAAAGAAATTTGTCCATTAGTTTTTGACTTATAATGCTCACAGTACTGATAAATGGCGATGATGGGGTATTAAACGGCACAAAACAAGTAAAAGAATAACAGGTGGCGCCACCTGTTTCTGGTACATGACAATACTTTCCAAGATCTTCGAACATGTTGATTTTTGGACCAATGCATGCATCCCTTATTGAGATATTAATGATTTTGTGTAATTTTCACCATATATGGCAATATTCAAGGTCAAGGCCACTCTAATAGGAAAGGTCATGACCCCAATTTATATATACATCATCCCATAACCCATGTCTATGTATATGCATAATATGAAAGAAATCTGTCCATTAGTTTTTGACTTATAATGCTCACAGGTTATAAATGTACTGTTAAGTGGCAATGATGGGGTATTAAACGGCACGAAAACAAGTAAAAGGAATAAAGGTGGCGCCACCTGTTTCCGGTACATGACATTACTATCCAAGATCTTCGGTCAAGTTGATTTTTGGACCAATGCATGCATCCCTTATTGAGAAATTAATGATTTTGTGTGATTTTCACCATATATGGCAATATTCAAGGTCAAGGCCTCTCATAGGAAAGGTCATGACCCCAATTTAAATAAATATCATCCCATAACCCATATCTATGTATTTGCATAATATGAAAGAAATCTGTCCATTAGTTTTTTACTTATAATGCTCACAGTACTGTCAAGTAGCTATTTTGGGGATATTAAACGGCATGAAAACAAGTAAAGAATAATAGGTGGCGCCACCAGTTTCTGGAACATGACAACCCTATCCATGATCTTCGATCAACTAGATTTTGGGATCAATCCATGCAAGTTTTCTTGAGATATTTAAGAATTTGTGTGATTTTCCCCAAAATTGAACCTATTCAAGGTCAAGGTCACTCTCCTAGTTGAGGTCATGACCTCATTTTAAATAGGCGTCGTCCTCTCACCCATATCTATACATATACCAAGTTTGGTAAAGATCCATGAAATATTTTTTGAGTTATTGTGTCCAAAAGAAATCTCTGCGGCGGCGGGGGGGGCGCGACCGTGCCTAAACCATAGTATCTCCAGACTATGTCTGGCGATACAATAAGCAGTAGTAGAATGATGATAAGGCTATTTGTTGAAGGATCTAAAGTGTATGGTAGTCTGCAAGCTTTCAATTTGACAGATATGATGTTATGATTAACTATGCTGATGAAGTGATTTATGAATTTGTGACTGTATGACACAATATCTCTTTAGTCTTGACAAGGTACATTATTGTGATGCCCACTATGTCTACATATTACACAATACTGACATAATTTATGGCATGTACATAGGTACCTATGGACGAATAGTTATACAAAATATTAAAGTATGAATATATCTGATTCATCTTGTTCTTGCTTACTGAGGCTGACTTTGGGATGGGGTTCGGAGAAGGTAAAAGTGAGGGCAGCACAAAGGTGGATGTAGAAATATTCTATTGTAATGTTTTTCATTTATATAAGAATATGAAAAGCTAAGAGGAAAGGGGCCCTCCTACTCGGTTATAGTAAAGTTCTAAATATATGATTGCAAAATAATACTCTGACAAGACTTTCATGAAGAAAAACAGTAAAAGTTTTGAGATACTGTGATGCATATGAAAATTTACAGATGGACTGGCAAGTTGACAGAATGGACTAATACCTTTATTTCACTTTCAAGGGAATAATGCATTTAAGTTTATATATAATCCTATTTTTTTAAGCATATCCACTTTTTCCATTAAGAAGTTTTTATCTGAATCATTTTTTTATTTACAGGTTTTAAAAATTTTAAATAAAAAACCTGAAAATATAAGTTAAAATATTAGAATTGTTGCAAAAGTTGCAATCATTATATATACAGAGTAAAAAACTGAAACTATAAGTTAAAATATTAGAATTGTTGCAAAAGTTGCAATCATCATATATCCAGAGTGAAGCTCATATTGGGTCATATTATGCATACACATATCATAAATGTTTAAACTGAATTTAAAAGAAAATAATGCCACAACATGGCATCTACAAGAATATTCCTTGAATCACTATTAAAAAGTTTTGCACATTGGAGTTTTCAGTACATGCTTAATTTTATTCACCAAAATAAAATAAAAGATTCAGTAAATTTGATAAAATAAGACATTACAAATAAAGTATACACACTGTTGGTTGAATGAGGGACAAACAATATCATTGTGCTAATTACTATCCCAGTTTTAACTTATTACTGGAATTAATAGTCAGTTTCACACCTGGTGAAGTTTTTACTCCTCTGAAGAAAGGAATTACTTATCTCATGAACATCCACACTTTCATAGCAATACACCACTTTGTGGACACAATTAAATGTACACTTTAATCACTGTAACCCTGGTGGTACAATATAAAATCTAAAATGTAGCATAGCCTAGAATAAGAATGAATCAAATACAGAAAATAATAACATTCATCTAGTTTATGCACCATCGGGGGGGGGGGGGGGGGGGGAGTGCAGGGCAGAGGGGAAGCCTGCTGGTAGTGGCCAAGCTGACCCAAGGCAAGCTGCCTGGGGTGGGTTACATAATGCTGCATGTGAAGGCTGTACTACTAGGTGGGCTAGATGTAAACAACACTTGACATGGTGTATGAAAACATGAATAAAAGCTATTCTTTCCAATCAATTTCTTTGAAATTTCATATTTTAAAAGATTAAATCCTTATGTATATATGCTGTGAAAATTAAATCAACAGTGCCAAAGTTGGACAAAATTGAAGGTATTGATTTTTTATTTATGCTAATAACTTGAAAAATTTGCAAAATTCAGATCTAATTTTGGGTAAACAATTGAATCTTGATTAAATAAAGTTATATTCCTGGGGACATCTAAAATTATGCCAACAGCCTTGGGAGCATAGAGATGTGCACTGAATGACCTACAGTCATCAAAGTGGACTGCTTGACAATTTAAGGGAATACAACAAGAGCCTCCAAAAAAATTCAATAACTAGCCTAATTTTGCAGCTTTTATTTTCAAATTTCAGATTTTAACAGATTGAATCCTTATGTATACATGCTGTGAAAATTGAATCCACAGTACTTACAGGAAATAATCGTGCCGTGGCCAAAGTTGGGCAAAATTTAAGGTACCAATTTTATATTTTTGCCAATATTTAAAAAAATTTAAGAGATTTTGATCTAATTTTTGGTATACAATTAAATTTTGATTAATTAAAGTTGTATTACTGGAAAAAAGTCCCTACCTTTAACACTTTTGGTCTTAAGTGACCAAATATCTTCCTGATTTTTTTACAAAGTCCATTATGTTTGGGCCAATAACTTTTTTAAATTATATAATACTGATTTAATATCTGGCATGTACATAGAAACTATATAGAGGAATATTCATGGTAAATATGAAGAAAACCAGATGAGTGGTTTTGATATTAGGCAGTCCTGAAGAGTGAAAATAGATTTCTAATATCCTATTGACCCAATTTTCGGCATGGTAGGAGATTTTGGGGACATCTAACTGTATGCCGAATTTCAGATTCGTAGGTCCAACGGTGTCGAAACGTGCCAGTCTTACGGACGGACATCCAGATGGACAGACGGACGGACAGACAGACGGACGGACAGACAGACGGACGGACGACGGACAATGGCCCACGACTATAGCTCAGATGACTTATAGTCAGCTGAGCTAAAAATATACATGATGGAATGCTGGCATATTTTGCATCCAGAATATGAACCATGTCATTATTTCTAAATCTTATCTCAAACAGTTTAGAACACACTAAGATCCATGAAAATATGTCAATTTTTACCCTGCTATTACTTATATTTTTTACTACTTTATACTATAGTTAATACTATAAAAAATAGCCTTACAATGTCCTTAAGATTTAACTAGTCAGTATGATCTTTCTTTAGCACTAACCATTTAAGTAGTCAGGATGAAATATTAAAAGGCATGTAGCATATTCTGTAATCAGCATGATCACTGTTTAACATATTAAAATCACATTATAAACAAATATGATGAAATGTTTATAGAATTCTGTAAGTGTATGTGATACCAGGACATGAATTTGAAATAAAACCTTGGAGTAACAGAGAACACACCAAGCTTAATGATAACACACCTATTTTTCACCATCTCATCAATTATTTTTTTAACAAACAAGGCCTACAGGCCTAATGCGAACCTGTGCAATGAGATTACACCAGGTATAAAGCTTCAATGCTGGACCATTACTTTTCAAAAACATGTGTAACATGTATATGAACAATGCAAGTACTAAACACTTAGAACAAGAAACAATTAAACAAATATCACTGCTGCAATTCTGGCATGGGTGCACACAACACAAAAACTAGAATATGGGTAGTCAACTACTTGTATCCGCCAAAATCAGAGTGGGAAAGGTGAAGTGAGGCATGGATGGAGTGGCAAGGGGAAACAGAGTGAGGTAATTTGCATAATAGCCTGGATGTCTGCAGCCAAAATGTGTATGTAGGTTGCGCCACCTACCACAAAATCCAGAAAGCTGTCCAAGATGTATAAACATGCAAAATTTTAGGCAGATAAGTCAAACCACTACTGAGATATGAGTGATATTAGCCCATGGCAGACAAACAGACAGACGCTGTGTAAAAATGGTGGCAGTTGGCGCCACCAATTTTGTGTATGATTAAGAAATTAATTAATATATGAGATCTATACACATGCAAAATTTCAGGGGGATATGTCAACCAGTCCTGATATATAAGCCTGTATGTCTGCAGCGTATACATAAATATAGGTGGCGCCACTTCCCACAAAATCGAGAAAGCTATCCAATATGTATAAACATGCAAAATTTAGGTAGATAAGTCACACCATTACTGAGATATGAATGATTTTAGCCAACGGCAGACAAACAGATGGACACTGTGCAAAAATGGTGGCCGGTGGCCCCACCAATTTTGTATATGATTAAGAGCTAGTATGTGAGATCTATAAACATGCAAAATTTTTGCCCAATCAGTCAAATGGTTCCTGAGATATGAGCTTGTGTAAAAAGCTGCAGTGTAAATTTGAATGTAGGTGGCACCACCTGTCATAAAACAAGAAAGCTTTCAATGATGTATAAACCTGCAAAATTTCAGGTGGATAAGTCCAACCAATGCAGAGATATGAGTATTTTTATCCTAAGGCAGATGGACAGATGGATGCTGTACAAAAATAGTTGCAGGTGGCGCCACCATTTTTAGTGCATGTTATAAAGCTTTCCAAGGGCTACATTTGTGCAAAATCTTTAGCCTTATCAGTCAAACGGTTACCGAGATATGTGGGTTTATGTGTGGAAACAGACACACATATGGACCCTGGGCAGAGAGGAAAGGTCAGAGGTCAACCAAAAATGAGGGCAAAGCAGTTCACATGTGACTGATCATAATTCCTAATTTAAAAAAAAATCCTGTTAGGGAGGAGTTCTCTGGAAACCTATGCGGCGATGGCGGCAGCGTTGCAACTCTGTTTTTGCGGATACAATTATTGTAGCTGGCACCACTAGTCTTATATACAACGAAGAGATATATACATATGCCCAATGTCAGACTGATATGTCAAACCCCTCCTGTTGCTTAAGCAGGGACATACACTGTGCAAAAATTATTGTAGGTGGTGCCACCAGTCTTGTACACTATAAAGCTACCCGATATGTATATACATGCCCAATTTAAGGCTGATGTATCAAATTCCTCTGTAGAAATACGCAGGCGCATACACTGCAAAAGTCAATGTAGGTGGCACCACCTGTCTTGTAAATGAGAATACCATCAAAGACGCATAGACAGGTCAAAATATCAGTCTAATACATCAAACCTGTCCAGAGTTTGATGCACTGGGCTGACAAGGATTAGGTGAGTAAGGCAGTTGCCCCCGAGTGACCTGTGACAAATTGCTGCATCAAGCTACTGCACTGAGTGAACTCTTAAGAGCATCATTAAGAACTGAAGGAACGAAGTCCTTGTGTACCAATTTTCTGTATGGTAGGAATTTTTGGGGACTATTAACTGTATGCAAAATTTTGGATTTGTAAGCCAGACGGACGGATGACGGACAAAGGACCACGGCTATAGCTAAGATGACTTATAGTCAGTTGAGCTAAAAAATTAGCAACTTTCTGTATAAACATCAAACTTAAGGCCAAAAAAAATTAAAAGTATGGTTCTCAGGCACCGCCCGCATCAATTTTAAACCCCCGCATCAAAAATTTTTATTTTGATTTTCAATAAAAACTTTCCAATTTTGAGCTGCTACCGCTCTGACATTTCTTTCAAGAAGATAAAACCATACAATTTCCTTTGTTTTGTGGTGCTTTTACTTATGTAACAAAATAAAACTGTTATTTTCATGCTTTTCCCTTATCATTTGACATTTCTATCGAAACATACCAAAAAATTTAAAATAAAAAAAGCGCCCGCCCGCATTGATTTCCAAAAAAAGTGCCTGAGAACCATACCTTTTTTTTATTTTGGCCTAAGGGGTCATGTTTATATCCATGACAATGAATTTATGTTTTTTTGTCAAAGCCACCATAATGAATGTAAGCACATGGCATGCTTGATATTGGCTAACTAGTACTGCCGCCATCTATGGATAATAATTTTAATGATTTTAAATGTATTTTTATAACATGCACTTGCATGATATTTCATTGATAGATCATTGATATTAATCACTGAACATTTAAACTGCATTGTAATTAACCTTTTTCCAGATCACGGTGCAGATGTAACAGCCTGGCATGGCACAGAAAGCTTTCACGTAGTTCTAGTTCTAGTTCTAGTCAAGTAGTTTTGTGCACATTAAGCTTAATTAAAGGCATTTCTCCTTTTTCTGCATTCGCCCATTTGTTTTCCTCATGGGCCAGTGAACACCACTAAGGCAGTATTTTCCAATGTTGAGTTTCTAATTTTTGGTTTATAGAGATAAATTATGGTTCCTCATTTTAAATTTCTTAAAAACATTTTTTTGGAAAAAAGAGAAACAGAAACTTGAGATTTCATCTTGCCTGCATGCGAGACATTTTGAAACATGGAACATACAAGGAAAATGACCATAAACACTTGATACAAAATTGTAGATGTGAGATCTTTGTAAAATAGGTTCATACAATAAAATACTACATTTGAATATTTAACTCTAATTGCAGAGTTAAAGGAGGTGTCGCTTGGTCAGGTTTAGGGTCGAGCAATAAGGTGGGTAATTAACCAACTTAACCATCTTACTCACCAACATCAGCAACTAGGGAACCAGGTTCTAGTTCTTTAAGAAACTGTCTGACTCGGGGCCAGGCACGGTGACGGGAGTGCTGAAAGTGATAAGCCACCTGGTGGTACACATTATAAACATGTCTGCGTTCTAGGTCTGGGCATTCAGAGGAACCAACGGCAGGATCCTCTGACATCTTGACTGCAGATGATTGGTAAAACCCTGCAGTCTCAGCATACCATGTGACCCACTGGAATGATCATGTGACCAACTGAGGAGATCATGTGATCATCCAGATGACAGCTGCTGTTTGTATCTCACCAGAGCTCTGCCTGAAAAAATAACAGACATTGTTAGATTGAAAATAAGAACAAGGCCTACAGGCCTAATGCAAACCTGTGTATTGAGAAGTACACCAGGTATAATGCTTCAATGCTGGACCATTACTTTTCACGTATATGAACAATGCAAGTACTAAACATTTTGAATAAGAAACAATTACACAAACATCACTGCTGAAATTCTGGCATGCATGCATACAACACAAAAACCATTGTAGCTGGCACCACCAGTTTTGTATACAACGAAGCTATCAGAGATATAAACATATGCCAATTTTCAGACTGATATATCAAACCCCTCCTGAGAAATAAGCAGGGACACACATTGTGCAAAAATTATTGTAGGTTGCACCACCAGTCTTGTATACGACAAAGCTATTCAATATGTATAAATATGCCCAATATCAGGCTGATATATCAAATTCCTCCGTAGAAATAAGCAGGCATATACACTGTACAAAAGTCAATGTATGTGGCACCACCTGTCTTGTAAATGAGAATACCATCAAAGACACATAGACAGGTCAAAATATCAGGCCAATACATCAAACTTCCCTTGAGTTTGATGCACTGGGCTAACTAGGTGAGTAAGGCAGTTGCCCCCGAGTGAACTGTGATAAATTGCTACCTCAAGCTACTGCACTGAGTGAACACTTGACCTGCACCTGGCTAGACTGAGTAAAATTGAGACCTGTACCTGGCTGCACTGAGTGAACCTTGACCTGTTGCATAATCTGACAAAGTTGGCAGTCTGCCAAAGCTATAAATAGATCTAGGCTGAACTTTGGTGCCAAATCTGATGCAGTGAGCAGTCTGCCACAGATATAAATAGAATGCAGCTACTGCACTGAGTGAACTCTTGACCTGGAACAGTGCTAAAACTATTGATTGAACTGACATTATCTTGGCTAATGGCCAACATCAAGGCACTGGCAATCTGCAAATGGTAAACCAAGTGCTGCCATCTGTATGCAAAAGTGGTCCCTACTTAAAATAACTTGAAATAAATTAATTTTCCCAATACAAAATGCTTTTTAGCTGACTTTTTATAAAACAAGGCCTACAGGCCTGATGCGAACCTGTGCAAAGTTTGGGAGTATGAATGGAGGTTTATTTTTAAAATTTAATATTGACCCTTTTAGTCCTTCATATCTACCTTAGTCTTTATGATTTCAGCTAAATGGACCTTTCAGACCTGTAAGTTTCAGACTAGGACATTTTAAAACTAGAATATGGGTAGTTGACAAGCGAATATGTGTATCCACAGAAATCAGAGTGGGACGGGTGAACTAAGGCATGGATTAAGTGGCAAGGGGAATAGAGTGAGGTGTGTTGCATACTGGCATGGATGTCTGCAGCGTAAACGTGAATGGAAGTGGTGCCACCTGTCATAAAATCGAGAAAATTGTCCCGGATGTATAAACCTGCAAAATTTCAGGTGGATAAGTCAAACCACTGCTAAGATATGAGTGATATTATCCCAAGGCAGATGAACAGATGGACGCTGTGCAAAAATGGTTGCAGGTGGTGCCACCATTTTTAGTGTATGTTATAAAGCTATCAAAGGGCTACATTTGTGCAAAATTTTTAGCCTGATGGGTCAAACAGTTCCCGAGATATGCGGTTTTATGTGTGGAAACAGACTCACAAATGGAAGTGAGCAGTGAGGAAAGGTCAGAGGTCAACCAAAAATGAAGGTGTTGCAGTTCACATGTGACCTGATGATAAACCCGATTTGCTTAAAATGCAAACCAAGTCTTTTCAAACAGTTGAAAGATATAGTTCCAATAATCTGGGAATTCTGCATCTACACATTGTCTAGACGTCTAGACGCTGTGTCTAGATGTCTAGACTCATTGTCTAGACACCCCCCCCCCAGCCAGGTCAGTTGCCATGGTGATGTCTGGACCCCACCTGTTTGTACTGAGTGACCTTTTGACTTAAGCTGCATGAAGTCAAATCTGTACTAAAATACAGAAAGCCTTTTTCAATTGGCTACAATGCTTTTTTAAAACTGTATTTACCCAATCTATTCTTATAAAACTGGCAGAACCCTACCATAGAATAATTCTTGTAAAGTTTAAACCAATCAGCTGAACAGTTTCATCATAAATCAGTGTATAAGCTAGAAGAGTTTAAAATTACATTTTTGCTTGTAAAAAACATATCATTGTCAGGTGGCGCCACCAATACCTCAAAATCAGATATGACATATGTGACAAACATTGGTATAAAATTTGGTCATTATATCTGTAGCCGTTTCTGAGATTTTAATTTAAGTGTGCTTTTTTGGACAGATGACTAAGTTCAACCTCCTGTAACTCGGCCAAAAATCTCCAAACTGGAACCATTCGAACAAACTTGAGAGAGATTGTTCCAGGAATCATTTCTGTGAAATATAGGACAATTTGGCTGGACAGTTTCGGAGGAGTAGATTTTTTAAGCTTTTTCAGCTTTTTCCCTATAAAATCTAAGAAAATGCAGTAAGAAAAAATATAAACAAAATCCGATATAGTTTTTTGGATGACTGATTATTTGCAAAAACTTTGGTGATGCTAGCTCCTGCCATTTTTGAGATAGCTATGGTTAACGTACAGACGACGCACTACACCCGACGTACGACAGACGCCACCGCACCATTGCATAAGCTCACAGGTTCGCTAAAAAAAAAGAAATCAGGAATAAATGTAAAATTATAACAGAGGCACACTGAATGCAAAATAATAATATAGGTATATCTCATTGATGGCAAATTCTTGAATTAAGTTGAATATGGATACCAATCATTTATAATCCATGTACAATCGCATTTATATAGCCACAGAGAGCGGAATATCCATGATTGTAACATTGCCTGGTGTGATGAATAATTTAAATGATAAATTTAAATTTTTTAAAAGCTTTTAAAAACATTCTTGTCAATATTAACCAAAGATAACTTGAAATCTAAATGTCTAGTGGCTTAGTAACAGATGCTGATAAACTGGTGCCAGGCTAGATGTATAAGCATCACACAGCTTACATATATGGTAAAATGACTGCTTGATTCAGCCAAAAATCATTCATGTGGAATCATTAAAGACAATTATTATAACAAGGGACCTATGGGTCACGACGCTCAGCTGTTATATATGATAAAAAAATATTATTTAGAAATGAGGCACATGCTGGTTTTGTGTGGTAATAAATATAAGCTGTATTATGAGTTGTTGTTGTTTAGCTTATGTATGATTTTGATAGTACCTTTGGAGACAGGGAAGAGGATTGATTTCATTTATTTTATTAACAAATGGAGTACTATTGTCACACAGATTTTGACTTGGCCATATAACTTATAAGCAGAACATATAATATAAGAGTTTAACTATTCATTAAAAAAATTACAAATATTGTCCCAAATATAATTTTTATAAAAAATAATAAGTGAATTATATGATTTTTTTAAATGAAATATAACTGATATGATTATTAAAATAATATTAAAGAATATATTCATGAATGCATTCATGAATACATTTTGAAAGTATTTGCACGAGTATTCATATACTTTCATTTTTACCTGAATTCCTATTCTTTATGCAAGAAACATATAATGGAGTACATAATCATATTCGTATTTAAATACAATAACAAAGTATTCACACCATGTCTGGTATTTATTCAGTTTCACAAACCAATGATGTTGAGAATCCAGAATATACAAAATTCACACATTTAAATAATGGTCATAAGTACCTGGTTTTATGGCTTTTATTTATATTAAAAAATAACTGTAAAAAATTCATTTTGGACTAATTTCACATCAATGTACACACAAGACACAGTAGGAATCTAGATTAATATTATCAACTGCATCTTTGTCTATCATTAATTTCCTTCATATGATCCCTATTGATTAGTAATGAATAATATGATTTACTTCTTTATCATTAAAATTGAACTGAAAAATGCCATAGGTGACTGCATGGTGTTATTTGGAATATGTGACATTCTACCCATCGATACAAGATTCTTATATCATCAGTAACTGCAAGTTAATTTCCTGTTATTATAAACTAACAAATTCCTTTTCTATTTTTCTTTAATTTGTTATTAAAAACCAATAAAAATTTATTAATTTATTGTTTATTGTTATGTTGTTGGTTAAAACTACTAGATGAGTTGGGTTGGACACCTGGATCAACTGTGGCTGGCCATAAGCTGCCTGGATTCCTGTATGCCTCGCCTCAAGCGTGCATAATTTGATGAAAGGTCAACAAGGTCAACATACAGGTGACTCAAGAGGGGCTGGAGAGAGCCAAAGTCTGACAGGGTCTCATAAAAAACATTAATAAAAGCTACAATTTTTGGCCAATTTCTTTCAGCTTTCTAAACTAAAAAGCTGAAATCCTAATGTGTGCATGATATGAAAATTATATCAACAGTGCTCACAGGACACAAACGTGCCATGGTCACAGTTGGGCAAAATTTAAGGTACTAATTTTATATTTATACTAATAACTTATAAAATTTGAAAAATTCAGAACTAATTTTGGGTATTCAATTGAATCTTGATTAAATAATGTTACATCCCTGACAAAAAAAAATCTCTAGCTTCAGCAATGCCCTTGTTAAGGGAGTAAATATATTTCTTGATTTTTTACAATGTGTATTATGTTTGGGCCCATAACTTAAAACAATTACGCAATACTGACATCATTCTGGCATGTGCATAGAGAATGAAAAATATGTATATTATTTATGATTAAAGTCAGATCAGTGGTTTTGATATTAGGCAGTCTTGAAGTGTAACAAAGGGTTTTTAATGGAAAAATGAAGTTTTTCATTAATATCTCGAAGGTATTAAGTCCTAGTGACCAAATTCTTGGCATGGTAGGGGATTTTGGAGACATCTAACTGTATGCCGAATTAAGGAACTAAGAGCTGAAGCTGGGGAGCTGAGCTCTTGCAAACTGCATAACACTAGCTTGATGTAAACAATATGTTACATGGTGCTTGAAAACTTATTTAAATCTACAGTTTTTGATCAACTGGTTTCAAATTTTTGGTGTTAACAGTTGAAATGCTAACAAAAACATGCTGTGAAAATTAAATCCACAGTACTTACAGAAAAAAAACGTGCCATGGTCAAAGTTGGGCAAAATTTAAGGTACCAATTTTTTATTTTTATTAATATTTTAGAAAATTTAAAAGATTTTCATCTAATTTTGGGTATACAATTTAATTTTTATTAATTAAAGTTATATTACTGGAAAAAAGGTCGATAGCTTTAACATTTTTTGTGTTAAGTGATCAAATATCTTTCCTGATTTTTTACAAAATGCATTATGTTTGGGCCCATAACTTTTTTAAATTAAATAATACAGACATAATTTCTGGCATGTACATAGGAACTATAAAGAGGAATATTTATGGTAAATATGAGGAAAAACAGATGGGTGGTTTTGATATTAGGCAGTCCTGAAGTGTGAAAATAGGTTTTTAATAAAAAATTGAGGTTTTTCCTTAATTTCTCAAAGGAACGAAGTTGCAAAGACCCAGTTTTCGGCTTGGTAGGAGATCTTGGGGACATCTAACATTATGCCGAATTTTGGATTCCTAGGTCTTACGGTTTCAAAACGTGCCACATCTACGGACGGACGGACGGACGGACGGACAGACGGACGGACGACGGACAATGGACCACGACTATAGCTCAGATGACTTATAGTCAGCTGAGCTAAAAATTATTGTGGGGATTATTCTTGTAAAATATTAAGCGAACTGGCTTCAGTGGCGTCAGTCGAAAAATGCTTTGCAGGTTTTATAACTCATATAGGAAGATACAGCAAACTGGCTAAGTTCAGCTTCCCATAACTCATCCAAAAAGCACTGAACCAAAACCATTTGAACAAACTTGAATGATCAACATCTAAGGATAATTAATGTGTGAGATTTAAGAATTTGGCCCTGTGGTTTTTGAGAAGAAGATCTTTGTACCCACTGAGCTAAAATGGGCTGTCATATGGCATATGACTAAATTCAGCTTCCCATAATTAATATAACTCAGCCAAAAGTCACTAAACAGAGACCATTTGAACCAACTTCAGAAAGCATTATCCTAGGATCATTTCTGTGCTATATTAAACAATTCGGCCATATGGTTTCAGAGAAGAAGTTTTTTGTAGCCCTCGGTGTGATACAGGCACTGATGACCCCGTACAAACAAGGGACCCATGGGTCAAGGCGCTCAGCTGAAGTTTGAAACTTTTGCAAATGCAAAATATTCTATTGTAATGTTTTTCATATATACAAGCATATGAGAAGCTAAGAGGAAAGGGGCCCTCCTACTTGGTTCTAAATATATGATTGCAAAACTAATACTCTGACAAGACTTTCATGAAGGAAAACAGTAAAAGTTTTGAAATACTGTGATGCATATGAAAAATTTACATATGGACAGGCAAGTGAACAGAATGGACAAATACCTTTATTTCACTTTCAAGGGAATAATGCATTTAATTTTATATTTAAGCCTATTTTTTTAGCATATCAACTTTTTCCATAAATAGTTTTTATCAGATTCATTCTCTTTATTTTCAAGTTTTATATATTTGTAATAAAAAATCTGAAATACAAGTTAAAATATCAGAATTCTAAGTTGCAATCATAATTTATCCAGAGTGTAGCTCATATCAGGTCATATTATGCTTACACATATATTTTATTATTTTTACATCACAAATGTTTAAACTGAATTTGAAAGAAAATAATGCCACAACATGGCACCTTCAAGATCATTCCTTTAATCACCATTAAAAAGTATTGTACATTTGAGTTTTCAGTACAAGCTTAATTTATTCATCAAAATAAAAGATTCAGTAAATTTGATAAAATAAAACCATCTTTTCAAATAAAGTATACACACTATTAGTTGAATGAGGGACAAACAACATCATTATGCTAATTACTATCTCAGCTATAATTTTTTACTGGAACTAATAGTCAATTTCACACCTGGTGAAGTTTTACTCTTCTGAAGTAAAGAATTACTTATCTGATGAACATCCACATGCACTTTCATATAGCAAATAAACCACTTTGTGGACACAATTAAATGTGCACTTTAATCATTGTAACCCTGGTGGTACAATACAAAATCTAAAATGTAGCATAGCCTAGGATAACAAGTGACCCATGGGTCATGACGCTCAGCTGACTGGGAAGAGATTTGCAAAAGGAAATTTTATCATCTGAATGGTAGTATATAATCATTCAACTGAAGCATCAAACAGATTAACCAACAGACTGAGATTGTGTCTGTATTAATATATCTCAAAAAAAGAGAAAAAGTGCGTAAACTTTAAAAAAAATACAGGTGGCTCCACCAGTCTGCAGAAACTAATAAAAACACTTAATGGTCAATATCCATGCAAAGAAGCATGGTGGTCTCTGGATAAGTTGTTCAGATACTTCAGCTTTTGTATCAAATTTTCCATTATTCTGAGGGATACTTTGGAGTCCTATAGCTTGAAGGATATGGGTAACAGAGACCTAATTTCAGGTTTTCACAGACACTTTTCATGGGCCTTCTTGCATGACAAGAATGAAGATTCTAGGTCGAGTTGTTACAATTTGTACCCTGTTGACAGATAACCACATCTTTAAAGGTCTCAAAAATAGAGAAAATAATTCGTAAAAATTTGAAAAAAATAGAGGTGGCGCACCCAGTCTGCTGAAACTGATGGAACATGTCATGATCAATATGTATGCCAAAAATCATGAGCATCAGTGTTGTAGTTATTGAGATACTGGAGTTTTTGTATCAAATTTTTCATTATTCTGGGGGGTATTTTGGAGCCATACAGCTTAATGGATATGGGTAACAGAGACCTAATTTCAGGTTTCCATGGATTTTATGGGTCTCCCTGTGTGTAACGAATGAAGATTCTAGGTCCAGTTGTTATGATTTGTGCCATGTTAACAGATGTTCATATCTTTAAAGGTCTCAAAAATTGAGAAAAAAATTCGAAAAAAAAGCCCGAACAAATACATGTGGTGCCACCAGGCTGCAGAAACTGATGAAAAATCACATGATCAATATCCATACAAACAATTATGGTGATCTCCGCATTAGTTGTTCAGATACTTCAGCTTTTGTATCAAATTTTCCATTATTTTGAGCTGTACTTTGGAGTGCCATAGCTCAAAGGATATTGGTAACAGAGACCTAATTTCAGGTTTCCATGGAGACTTTTCATAGGTCTTCCCGTGTGTCAAGAATGAAGATTCTATGTCCAATTTGAACCCTGTTGACAGATAACTACATCCTTAAAGGTCTCAAAATAGAGAAAAAAATTGTAAAAATTTGAAAAATACAGGTGGTGCCACCAGTCTGCAGAAACTGATGAAACATCTCATGATCCATATGTATGCCAAAAATCATGACCCTCAGTGATGTAGTTAATCAGATATTGAAGTTTTTTAATGAAATTTTTTATTATTCTGGGGGGTACTTTGGGGCCCCATAGCTCCAAGGATATGGGTAACAGAGACATAATTTCTAGTTTCCATGGAGACTTTTTCATAGGTCTCTCAGAATGTCAAGAATGAAGATTCTAGGTCCAGTCTTTACGATTTGTGCCATGTTAACAGATGTTCACATTTTTAAAGGTCTCAAAAATAGGGAAAACAATTCATAAAAAATCGAAAAATACAGGTGGCTCCACCAGTCTGCAAAAAACTGTTAAAACATCTCATGATCAATATCCATGCAAACAATTATGGTGATCTCTGCATTAGTTGTTCAGATACTTCAGCTTTTGTATCAAATTTTCCTTTATTATCAGCTGTACTTTGGAGTGCCACAGCTAAAAGGATATGGGTAACAGAGACCTAATTTCAGGTTTCCATGGAGACTTTTCATAGGTCTTCCCGTGTGTCAAGAATGAAGATTCTATGTCCAATTTGAACCCTGTTGACAGATAACTACATCCTTAAAGGTCTCAAAAATAAAGAAAACAATTGTAAAAATTTGAAAAATACAGGTGGCGCCACCAGTCTGCAGAAACTGATGAAACATCTCATGATCAATATGTATGCCAAAAATCAAGACAATCAGTGATGTTGTAAATGAGATATTGAAGTTTTTGTATGAAATTTTTCACTATTCTGGGGGGTACTTTGGGGCCCCATAGCTTGAAGGATATGGGTAACAGAGACCTAATTTCTGGTTTCCATGGAGACTTTTATAGGTCTCTCAGAATGTCAAGAATGAAGATTCTAGGTCCATTCTTTACGATTTGTGCCCTGTTAACTGTTGTTTACATTTTTAAAGGTCTCAAAAATAGAGAAAACAATTCGTAAACAATAAAAAAATACAGGTGGCGCCACCAGTCTGCAGAAACTGATGAAACATCTCATGATCAATATGTATGCCAAAAATCATGACTATCAGTGATGTAGCTAATTAGATATTGAAGTTTTTGTATGAAATATTTCACTATTCTGGGGGGTACTTTGGGGCCCAATAGTTCCAAGGATATGGGTAACAGAGGCCTAATTTCTGGTTTCCATGGAGACTTTTCATAGGTCTCTCAGAATGTCAAGAATGAAGATTCTAGGTCCAGTCTTTACGATTTGTGCCCTGTTAACAAATGTCCACATTGAGTGTGCCCTGTTAACAGATGTCCTCATTTTTAAAGGTCTCAAAAATTGAGAAAAATATTCGTAAAAAATAAAACAAGGCCTACAGGCCTAATGCGAACCTGTGCAAAGTTTAGGAGTATGAATGGAGGTTTATTTTTAAAATTTAATATTGATCCTCCTTAGTCCTGCATATCTACCTTAGTCATTATGATTTCAGCAAAAGTGACATTTCTGACCTGCAAGTTTCGGACTAGGACATTTTAAAACCAGAATATGGGTAGTCGACAAGCCACTATATGTATCTGCAGAAATCAGAGTGGGACGGGTGAAGTGAGGCATGGATTAAGTGGCAAGGGGAAAAGAGCGTGGTGTGTTGCATATTAGCATGGATGTCTGCAGCTTAAACGTGAATGTAGGTGGTGCCACCTGTCATAAAATCGAGAAAATTGTCCAGGATGTATAAACCTGCAAAATTTCAGGTGGATAAGTCAAACCACTGCCGAGATATGAGTGATTTTATCCCAAAGCAGATCAACAGATGGATGCTGTGCATAAGTGGTTACAGGTGGTGCCACCAGTTTTGCCTATAATGAAGTGCTATGTGAGATCTATACAATTGCAAAATTTTGGCCTAATCGGTCAAACGGTTCCCAAGATATGAGCTTGGATGTCTGCAGAGTAAATGTGAATGTAGGTGGCGACACCTGTCATAAAATTGAGAAAGCTGTCAATGATGTAAAATACCTGCAAAATTTCAGGTGGATAAGTCAAACCACTGCTGAGATATGAGTAATTTTAACCTAAGGCAGATGAACAGATGGATGCTGTGCATAAATGGTTGCAGGTGGCACCACCAGTTTTGCCTATGATGAAGAGCTATGTGAGATCTATACACATGCAAAATTTTGGCCTAATCGGTCAAACGGTTCCTGAGATATGAGCTTGGATGTCTGCAGAGTAAATGTGAATGTAGGTGGCGCCACCTGTCATAAAATCGAGAAACCTGTCCATGATGTATAAACCTGCAAAATTTCAGGTGGAGAAGTCAAACCACTGCTGATATATGAGCGATTTTATCCCAAGGCAGATGAACAGATGGACGCTGCACATAAGTGGTTGCAGATGGCGCCACCAGTTTTGCCTATGATGAAGAGCTATGTGAGATCTATACACATGCAAAATTTTGGCCTAATCGGTCAAACAGTTCCTGAGAAATGAGCTTCGATGTCTGCAGAGTAAACATGAATGTAGGTGGCGCCACTTGTCATAAAATCGAGAAACCTGTCCATGTTGTATAAACCTGCAAAATTTCAGGTGGATAAGTCAAACCACTGCTGATATATGAGCGATTTTATCCCAAGGCAGATGAACAGATGGACGCTGCGCATAAGTGGTTGCAGATGGCGCCACCAGTTTTGCCTATGATGAAGAGCTATGTGAGATCTATACACATGCAAACTTTTTGCCCAATCAGTCAAATGGTTCCCGAGATATGAGCTTGGATGTCTGCAGAGTAAACTTGAATGTAGGTGGCGCCACCTGTCACAAATCGAGAAAGCTGTCCAGGATGTATAAACCTGCAAAATTTCAGGTGGATAAGTCAAACCACTGCTGAGATATGAGTGATATTATCCAAAGGCAGATGAACAGATTGATGCTGTGCATAAGAGGTTGCAGGTGGCGCCACCAGTTTTGCCTATGATGAAGAGCTATTTGAGATCTATACACATGCAAAATTTTGGCCTAATCGGTCAAACGGTTCCCGAGATATGAGCTTCGATGTCTGCAGAGTAAACATGAATGTAGGTGGCGCCACTTGTCATAAAATCGAGAAAGCTGTCAAGTATGTAAAATACCTGCAAAATTTCAAGTGGAAAAGTCAAACCACTGCCGAGATATGAGTGATTTTAACCTAAGGCAGATGAACAGATGGACGCTGTGCATAAATGGTTGCAGGTGGCACCACCAGTTTTGCCTATGATGAAGAGCTATGTGAGATCTATACACAGGCAAAATTTTGGCCTAATCAGTCAAACAGTTCCCAAGATGTGAGCTTGGATGTCTGCAGAGTAAATGTGAATGTATGTGGCGACACCTGTCATAAAATCGAGAAACCTGTCCAGGATGTATAAAACTGCAAAATTTCAGGTGGATAAGTCAAACCACTGCTGAGATATGAGTGATTTTATCCAAAGGCAGATCAATAGATGGAAGCTGTGCATAAGTGGTTGCAGGTGGCACCACAAGTTTTTCCTATGATAAAGAGCTATGTAAGATCTATACACATGCAAAATTTTGGCCCAATCAGTCAAATGGTTGGATGTCTACAGAGTAAATGTGAATATAGGTGGTGCCACCTGTCATAAAAATCGAGAAAGCTGTCCAGGATGTAAAAAACCTGCAAAATTTCAGGTGGATAAGTCAAACCACTGCTGAGATATGAGTAATATTATCCCAAGGCAGATGAACAGATGGACGCTGTGCAAAATTGGTTGAAGGTGGTGCCACCATTTTTAGTGTATGTTATAAAGCTATCAAAGGGCTACATTTGTGCAAAATTTTTAGCCTGATCGGTCAAATGGTTCCCAAGATATGTGGGTTTATGTGTTGAAACAGACGCACAAATGGACACTGGGCAGCAAGGAAAGGTAAGAGGTCAACCAAAAATGAAGGCGCAGCAATTCACATGTGACCTGATGATGAACCCGATTCGCTTAAAGTGCAAACCAAGTTTTTTCAAACAGTTGAAAGATATAGTTCCAATAATCTGGGAATTCTGCATCTAAACATTGTGTCCCGACGTCTAGACGCTGTGTCTAGACGTCTAGACACATTGTCTAGACACCCCCCCCCCCAGCCAGGTCAGTTGCCATGGTGATGTCTGGACCCCACCTGTTTGTACTGAGTGACCTCTTGACTTAAGCTGCATGAAGTCAAATCTGTACTAAAATACAGAAAGCCTTTTTCAATTGGCTACAATGCTTTTTTAAAACTGTATTTACCCAATCTATTCTTATAAAACTGGCAAAACCCTACCATAGAATAATTCTTGTAAAGTTTAAACCAATCAGCTGAACAGTTTCATCATAAATCAGTGTATAAGCTAGAAGAGTTTAAAATTACATTTTTGCTTGTAAAAAACACATCAATGTAGATGGCGCCACCAATACCTCAAAATCAGATATGACATATGTGACAAACATTGGTATGAAATTTGGTCATTATATCTCTAGCCGTTTCTGAGATTTTAATTTTAGTGTGCTTTTTTGGACAGATGACTAAGTTCAACCTCCTGTAACTCGGCCAAAAATCTCCGAACTGGAACCATTCAAACAAACTTGAGAGAGATTGTTCCAGCGATCATTTCTGTGAAATATTGGACAATTTGGCTGGACAGTTTCAGAGAAGAAGATTTTTAAAAGTTTTTAAGCTTTTTCCCTATAAAATCTAAGAAAATGCAGTTAGCCAAAAAATAAGCAAAATCCGATGGAGTTTTTTAGATGACTAATTTTTTGCATAAAATTTGGTGATGCTAACTCTTGCTGTTTTCAAGATAGTATGGGTTAACGTACAGACGACGGACGCTGGACGGACGCCGGACGACGCCACACCATCGCATAAGCTCACAGGTTCGCTAAAAATACAGGTGGCTCCACCAGTCTGCAGAAACTGATGGAACATCTCATGATCAATACGTATGCCAAAAATCATGACCATCAGTGATGTAGTTAATGAGATATAGAAGCTTTTGGGTTACTTTGGGGCCCCATAGCTCAAAGGATATGGGTAACAGAGACCTAATTCCAGGTTTCCAAGGAGATTTTTCATGGACCTCTCTGGATGTAAAGTAAGAAGATTCCAGGTCCAGCGGTTACGATTTGTGCCTTGTTAACGGACAGACGGCAGGATGGCCGGACGGCTGGACGGATGACGGACAAAGAGTGATCGCTATAGCTCAGATGACTTACAGTCAGCGGAGCTAAAAATGAATCAAATACTGAAAATTATAACATTCATCTAGTTTATGCACCACCTTGGGGGGGGGGGGGAAGGGAGTGCAGGGCAGAGGGGAAGCCTGCTGGTAGTGGCCAAACTGAGCCAAGGCAAGCTGCCTGGAGAGGGTTACATAATACAAGTGAAGGCTGTACTACTAGGTGGACCTAATGTAAACAACACTTGACATGGTGTATGAAAACATGAATAAAAGCTTCTCTTTTCAATCAATTCCTTTGAAATTTCAGATTTTAACAGATTAAATCCTTATGTATATATGCTCTGAAAATTAAACCAACTGTGCTTACAGGGAAAAAACGTGCTGTAGCCAAAGTTGGACAAAATTTAAGGTATTGATTTTTTATTCATGCTAATAACTAAATAAATTTGCAAAATTCATATCTAATTTTGGGTTAACAATTGAATCTTGTTTAATAAAGTTATATCCTTGAAAAAAAGTCTCCAGCTTCAGCAATTCTCATGTTAAGTGAACAAATATATTTCCTGGTTTAAACAAAATATATATATTATATACCAACTGTGAAAAGTAAATCAAATGTTCTTACAAGAAAGAACATGCCATGGTCAAACTTGGGCAAAATTTAAGGTACCAAATTTATATTTTTGCCAATATTTAAACAAGGGACCTATGGGTCACGACGCTCAGCTGTTATATATGATAAAAAAATATTATTTAGAAATGAGGCACATGCTGGTTTTGTGTGGTAATAAATATAAGCTGTATTATGAGTTGTTGTTGTTTAGCTTATGTATGATTTTGATAGTACCTTTGGAGACAGGGAAGAGGTTTGATTTCATTTATTTTATTAACAAATGGAGTACTACTGTTACACAGATTTTGACTTGGCCAAAAAACTTATAAGCAGAACATATAATATAAGAGTAACTATTTATTAAAAAAATTACAAATACTGTCCCAAATATAATTTTTATTAAAAAAAATAAGAGAATCATATGATTTTTTAAAATGAAATATAACTGATATGATTATTAAAATAATATTAAAGAATATATTCATGAATGCATTCATGAATACATTTTGAAAGTATTTGCACGAGTATTCACATACTTTCATTTTTACCTGAATTCCCATTCTTTATGCAAGAAATTTTATAATGGAGTACATAATCATATTCATATTTAAATACAATTACAAAGTATTCGCACCATGTCTGGTATTTATTCAGTTTTCACCAAACAATGATGTTGAGAATCCAGAATATACAAAATTCACACATTTAAATAATGATCATAAGTACCTGGTTTTATGGCTTTTATTTATATTAAAAAATAACTGTAAAAAATTCATTTTGGACTAATTTCACATCAATGTACACACTAGACACAGTAGGAATCTAGATTAATATTATCAACTGCATCTTTGTCTATCATTAATTTACATCATATAATCCTTAATGATTAGTAATGAATAATATGATTTACTTCTTTATCATTAAAAATGAACTGAAAAATGCCATAGGTGACTGCATGGTGTTATTTGGAATATGTGACATTCTACCCATCGATACAAGATTCTTATATCATCAGTAACTGCAAGTTAATTTCCTGTTATTATAAACTAACAAATTCCTTTTCTATTTTTCTTTAATTTGTTATTAAAAACTTATAAAAATTTATTAATTTATTGTTTATTGTTATGTTGTTGGTTAAAACTGTTATGGAGTGAGAAAGGGTGTATATGTGACTTAACACATATTTAAAGGAATATTTCAATATTTCATTAATTAAGATCTAAAATCATTCAGAAACAATAAAAATCAATCTTGGTTTCAGTCTGTTCTGATATTCAGACAGAGCCAAAGAATTATTAATGTTCATCAGACGACCAAGTATCTAATGGTAATTCAGTATGTTTGTAGAGCCTTATTGTACTCTCACAAATTAGCTCTAAATTGGTTTCTATGATGAGGCAGGCAGATTATGTTTATATGAGTCTGTTAATAGGACTTGTAGGTCAGTCTATAACTGTATGCATGTCAGGTCAGACTTGGGATTTTCCATAGAACTTTGGTCCAATCAGATCTCACGAAAGATAGGAAAAACACTTATAACTCTGATGTAATTGTGACCTACTTTGGGTCATCCAATAAGGTTTAGCTTTTATGACAAAATGCAGAAATATGGATATGTATGTCTCATGTGTCACGTGAAAGCTCTGTAACAAAACTATCTGTAGTGCGCACAGACAGAGAGTGAGTCAGGGAGGCTGGGCGGCTCTCTCAGAGAGAGAGACTGTCCCAGACCGCTTGCTTTTGAATAAAGACTTCTGTCATCAAATTGGTCTTGGAACATTGTCAGCCACGCGCATCAGCAACCGTATGTGATACTGGTGGGGACATCCCCAACCCCACATTCGTATCATTTTGATGGGGTGCTGATGTGTTGGTCTTGCACATAAATAGCTAGCAATAAAATTACCATCTTAAATCCTTAAGGTTAAGATCAATACACACATTTGTGGAGAGATTTACTATTCTCATATGTCATTCCTCATACTTATTCATCCATTCCTTGTCCCCTTACAGAAAATGGGCATCACACGGGAAGAAATACATTCCACTTACTGTTAGGAATCCTTCTTTATATCGTTTTAGCAATCATGGAAATTAAAACGCATGTTGCGTCACGGACTTCCTATTACGATTCTTACGATGAAACATCACGGCGTTGTGTATTTGGTTAACTCGTGTCCTACACGGGAGGACCCCACTTCCTATGAAACGGACGTAGACAATAAAGTCGCTACAAATCCATTAAAAGTTCCGGGTCAGGCACTCAAAACAGCAATGTTTCCTGCTGTACCTCCGTTCATGGCATCGTTGTCCACGATGTCCATGACGGATAATACAACGCATGCTACGTTGTATCCACTATCTGATAATGTATCATTAGATGGTGCAATATCACGTTGAGGTTATTTCCTTATGTAGCGTCTATTTAGAAAATTGTCGCTATATGTATATGTATATATATCTTTGTTATATGATACTGTCTTTTATGATATTTCTTGATAATACATGAAATAGGTAGCATTATTCTTGTTGTTACGATTGTACATATGCTTATTCTTATTGTTCCTTAATACGTGCATATTGAAAAAAAAAAAAAAAATGAAAAAAAATGTACAAAAGCTTTAAAATCACTAAAGAAAAAGGCTGTTTGACTACTAGTATGTATAATTTTTGCCTCTTTGCAAATAAGCCATGCATATATCTGTATACTTATTATCCCTTATCATTATATCTTATGTGTAGTTAATCATCACTACATACTAATGTGTAGATCTCATTGATGTATATTTATCCTGCATTATATTCTTATCGTATTATGTATATTGGTCTTTTCATATGTATATTTAAATATATATATCTATAATGTATTTTCTTGTGATTGTACCTTCATGAAACTTATTGAATATTATCATACAATTAAGGGACAACTATTTTACCTTCTTGCTGTGTTACGATAAGATGTACTCCAACACACCCACAAAAATATATAAATACAAAAAACAAACTAGCATACTAGAGATAGCTACTAGTATATTGTATTATCCATGTTTCCTGATACTATATTGATGCTTATGGATTGTACTGACGCTGCAGCCAGTACTTTGATGCGATTTTTCATGTTATACTATTGATACTTCTCGTATTTTATATATGTCTATTATTATGATCATTATTGTTATTATACATATATTCACCGATTTATCCTATTATTCTTGCTTACATTGTTCTAATGTTGTACACATTGTCCCCAGTGTGTTTTTCATTTTCCTGTGTATTTGACCCGGAGTTCAAATTTTGAGCCCCAGGGATATGTTATGTGGTAAGAGGTGTTAATATCTATTATAATTAATTACTGATTTTAACGCAATATTTTGGTACACATAAGATCAGTTACCAGTTCAGCAGATGGAAAGACAGATAGTGCGACAGAGAGAAATGATAATAGCCTAAATTGGTGTACCAACGCATTGTCTACCATTGTAAGACAGGTGTTTGGATTCCGATCTCCATATGTCGGTTAGCATATAGGTTTAGAAAAGAAGCTGATAAATGAGTATTTTAATGGACATAAATTCTGAATGCAGACAACCAGTGATTACTATAGACTGGTATAATTGTTATAGCCATGTGAATGTAAACTTAATCAAGTAAGCCAAAATAGATTCTGTTATTATAGGCATCAGCAGAAGCCAGGTTTAGATCTGGATGACAGTGTAAAATGATATAAAAGTCAAAGGTACGGTGAATACCGGCCTGCGCATAAGGCAGTAATTTTGGACAGGAAAACTGTACCAAAAGTGAGTCAGTAAGTAGCTGGGTCACATAGAATCGATTAGGAAACAAATATATACCCTGAATATATTAATATCAGGAATATAATGATATTACATGAGTTTTAGGTAAAACAAGGAAAAAGTTTGTGCGTAGGCGAAAGCCGAAGCCATATATGGTTATCTAAACATTCAGGTATGTCATAATGACACATATCCAATATCCAATAGAAAAAGTGTAAGATGATGTAAAGGTTTGTGACGTAGTAATACTGATACAAAATCCTGTGTTGGGCTGGGAACTGGCAGACAGACCCACGCCATCATCAACATGTAAACCAAGACAACTGGAAATAAAACAGCACAATATCCAACTTGGACTGTCTCAGTTATTCACCTGACGCGCCGTGTGACTGTGTTATGGCCAGGGAAGAACTCCCCTAATTCCCCGTTGTAACAAAACTAAGGTACTAATTTTATATTTATACTAATAACTTATAAAATTTGAAAAATTCAGAACTAATTTTGGGTATTCAATTGAATCTTGATTAAATAATGTTACATCCCTGACAAAAAAAATCTCTAGCTTCAGCAATGCCCTTGTTAAGGGAGTAAATATATTTCTTGATTTTTTACAAAGTGCATTATGTTTGGGCCCATAACTTAAAAAAAATACACAATACTGACATCATTTCTGGCATGTGCATAGTGAATGTATAGAAAAATATGTATATTATATATGATCAAAGTCAGATCAGTGGTTTTGATATTAGGCAGTCTTAAAGTGTAACATTGGGTTTTTAATGGAAAAATGAAGTTTTTCATTGATATCTCGAAGGAATTAAGTCCTAGTGACCAAATTCTTGGCATGGTAGGGGATTTTGGAGAAATCTAACTGTATGCCAAATTTAAGGAACTTAGAGCTGAAGCTCGGAAGCTGAGCTCTAGCAAACTGCATAACACTAGCAATATGTGACATGGTGCTTGAAAACTTGAATAAAATCTACAGTTTTTGATCAACTGGTTTCAAATTTTTGGTGTTAACAGTTGAAATGCTACCAAAAACATGCTGTGAAAATTAAATCCACAGCAGTTACAGCAAAAAAACGTGCCATGGTCAAAGTTGGGCAAAATTTAAGGTACCAATTTTTTATTTTTGATAATATTTTTAAAAATTTAAAAGATTTTGATCTTATTTTGGGTATACAATTTAATTTTGATTAATAAAAGTAATATTACTGGAAAAAAAGTGCCTAGCTTTAACAAGTTTTGCGTTAAGTGATAAAATTTCTTTCCTGATTATTTACAAAATGCATTATGTTTGGGCCCATAACTTTTTTAAATTAAATAATACAGACCTAATTTCTGGCATGTACATAGGAATTATATAGAGGATTATTTATAGGAAATATGAGAAAAAACAGATGAGTGGTTTTGATATTAGGCAGTCCTAAAGTGTGAAAATAGGTTTTTAATAAAAAATTGAGGTTTTTCCTTAATTTCTCAAAGGAATGAAGTCGCAAAGACCCAGTTTTCCGCTTGGTAGGAGATCTTGGGGACATCTAACATTATGCTGAATTTTGGATTCCTAGGTCTTACGGTTTCAAAACGTGCCACATCTACGGACGGACGGACGGACGGACGGACAGACGGACGGACGACGGACAATGGACCACGACTATAGCTCAGATGACTTATAGTCAGCTGAGCTAACAACAATTTACAGATTTTTATCTAATTTTTGGTATACAATTAAATTTTAATTAACTTAAGTTGTATCACTGAAAAAAAAGAAGCCCATACCTTTAACACTTTTGGTCTTAAGTGACCAAATATCTTCCCTGATTTTTTTACAAAGTCCATTATGTTTGGGCCCATAACTTTTTTTAAAGTAAATAATACTGACTTAATTTCTTGCATGTTCATAGGAACTATACAGAGGAATATTTATGGTAAATATGAAGAAAACCAGATGAGTAGTTTTGATATTGGGTAGTCCTGAAGTGTGAAAATAGATTTCTAATAAAAAATTGAGGTTTTTCCTTAATATCTCGAAGGAACGGAGTCCTATTGATCCAATTTTTGGCATGGTAGGAGATTTAGGGGACATCTAACAGTATGCCGAATTTCAGATTCGTAGATCCAATGGTGTCGAAACGTGGCAGTCTTACAGACTGACATCGAGACGGCTTATAGTCAGCTGAGCTAAAAACAATTTACAGATTTTTATCTAATTTTTGGTATACAATTAAATTTTAATTAACTTAAGTTGAATCACTGAAAAAAAAGAAGCCCATACCTTCAACACTTTTGGTCTTAAGTGACCAAATATCTTCCCTGATTTTTTTACAAAGTCCATTATGTTTGGGCCCATAACTTTTTTTAAAGTAAAAAATACTGACTTAATTTCTTGCATGTTCATAGGAACTATACAGAGGAATATTTATGGTAAATATGAAGAAAACCAGATGAGTAGTTTTGATATTGGGTAGTCCTGAAGTGTGAAAATAGATTTCTAATAAAAAATTGAGGTTTTTCCTTAATATCTCGAAGGAACGGAGTCCTATTGATCCAATTTTTGGCATGGTAGGAGATTTAGGGGACATCTAACTGTATGCCGAATTTCAGATTCGTAGATCCAATGGTGTCGAAACGTGGCAGTCTTACAGACGGACATCCAGACGGCTAGACGGACGGACAGACAGATCGACAGACGGACGATGGACAATGTACCAAGACTATAGCTCAGATGACTTATAGTCAGCTGAGCTAAAAAGGCTGATGCAGGTGGCACCACCAGTACCTCAATTTTAGATATGACTCATGTGACCAATATTGGCATAAAATTTGGCAATGATAGCTCCAGCTGTTTCTGAGATTGACATTTTGATATGCTTTTTTGACAGATGACTAAGTTCAACCTCCTGTAACTCAGCCAAAAATTCTCTGAACTGGAACCATTGAACAAACATGAGAGAGATTGTTCCAGGGATCATTTCTGTGAAATATTGAACAATTTAGCTTGACAGTTTAAAGGAAGATTTTTAAAGCTTTTTTAGTTTTTTCCCTATAAAATCTAGATTTGCAGATTAACAAAATCCAAAATAAACAAAATCCAATAGAGTTTTCAGATGACTGATTATTTGCAAAAAAATTGGTGATGCCAGCTCCTGCCGTTTTTGAAATACCTATGGTTAAAGTACAGACGACGCTCAACGTATGATGCATCACGCCGCACCAATGCATAAACGTACAGGTTCGCTAAAAAATACAGGTGGCAGGTAACAGAACGGCAAGACGGTCCAGAAGCAAACAGTATCCTTCCACTTCTACAACGAGTGACAGATTGCCTCAGGATCCACCACAATGCAGCCTTTCTTATCAGGAATTTGTCAATGTCGATCAGAATATAGGAACAGCACAACCTTTAAGCGATCAAAAGCAGTGACAGACTATGATGATATAGCCTGTCCGACCTCTGTACCTGAGGAAATAGTTCCCCAAATGCCGTACACATCTGCTGAAGTCCGTCAGGCCATGAAGACCGTCTTATGATATTTCGAGAGCTCCAACTACAGTGAACAGTCCAATATTGACTTATTTTACAGAATGGACCAAAGAATAACAGCTCTTCAGTCACATGCTGGAAAACAATGCTCCAATACGAAATTCTTCGGGGCACACTAGGATGAAAGTGAAACAGCACCAGGAGAATTTTATATTTTGACCGGATAGAATATTACACATGTATATCTCTGTAAATAAATTGTACACACTGTATTTTCTGAAGTTATTTGTAAATGTTTTCTTTTTATGTGAATGAAGTTATATAAATGTATAAAATGTTATTTTTTAATATACATGTAGTTAAAGATGAGCCTAAGAAATACATGGCCAGAGTTTAGCTACCCTGCCCATCCCATTTGGACCCCTCGCTCAACCGCCACACTCGCTCACCGCCAAATATTCTCAAAGTCCCAAGGCTGACACCTGAAAGAGGTTAGACTATACTTAAATACAGGCTTATAAATCAGCTTTACCTGTGTGTAATTCACGTGAATTAAGTCACATGCATACATCTACAGATTAAAAATGTGAACACAAAGACATCTAAACATCTGTTATCCATGTTTGTATACATATATTATATATAATATAATATAATTTATACATATATATATATAATATAATATAATATACATATATATATATATATACGTATATATATAATACAAGGCCTACACGCCTAATGCGAACCTGTGCATTGGGAAATACACCAGGTATAATGCTTCAATGCTGGAACATTACTTCTCATGTATATGACCAATGCACGTACTAAACATTTTAAATAAGAAACAATTACATAAACATCACTGCTGAATTTCTGGCATGGGTGCACACAACACAACTAGGGACCCATGGGTCTCAACCCTCTTCTGAATTTGTCTATAAGGATATTTTGAAAGAAATTTTTCAGAATGACAGTCCTGTGACCTTAACCTATGACCATGTGACCAAAACATCTTAGAACTTAATATCCTTGAACTTGCAGCATTAGGATTATTGTAACAATCTTTTAAAAAGTGACCTTGACCTCTGACCAGATAACCTCAAATTCTACAGGTTTCCTCACTTTAGGCAAGTAAGCCATGCGTGAACGTTGGAAAGTTCAGGATGAAAAGTATGATTTACAGTGCATGCATATTCTTTTTAAAGATGTGGCTCCTGTGACCTTCAACTTAGATCGCTGGACCCTGGTAATCAAAATGAATTTACTTATGTGGTTGGTCATTATTAAATCAAGTTTGAAGCAAGTTTATTTTTAGTAAATAAATAGAAAAATATTTGTTAAAATAGAAAAAATACTGGTGGCGCCACCACGTTTCAGGAACTGACAAAACTAGTCATGGTCAATATTCAAGGCAAGATTCATGACAAACCATGCATTAATTATCAAGATATTGGAGGTTTTGTATCAAATTTCTTACTATTCTGGGGGGTACTTTCAAGCCCCATAGCTTAAAGGATATAGGTCGCAGTGACCTAATTTCAGGTTTCCAAGGAGATTTTTTATTGACCTCCCTGGATTATAACTTAGAAGTTTCTAGGACCAGCTTTTACGATTTGTGCCCTGCTAACGGACAGTCGGATATCCGTATGGACGACGGACAAAGCGCCATTCCTACACCTCAGTTGACTTACAGTCAGCTGAGCTAAAAATGATTGTAGCTAGCACCACCAGTCTTGTATACAATGAAGCTATCAGAGATATATACATATGCCCAAGTTCAGACTGATATATCAAACCCCTCCTGAGAAATAAGCAGGGACACACACTGTGCAAAAATTATTGTAGGTGGCACCACCAGTCTTGTATAAGACAAAGCTATTCGATAGGTATAAATATGCCCAATTTCAGGATGATATATCAAATTCCTCTATAGAAATAAGCAGGCACAAAAGTCACACACTGTGCAAAAGTCATTGTAGGTGGTGACACCTGTCTTGTGAACGAGAACCCATCAAAGACGCAAAGACAGGTCAAATTATCAGGCCAATACATCAAACTAACCTTAAGTCTGATGCATGGGGCTGACCACGCTTAGGTGAGAAAGGCAGTTGCCCCGAGTAAACTGTGACAAATTTGCTTGCTCAGGCTACTGCACTGAGTGAACTCATGACCTGCACCTGGCTAGACTGGGTGAACTTTTGACCTGTACCTGGCTGCACTGAGTGAACTCTTGACCTGTTGCCTAATCTGATACAGTTGGCAGTCTGCCAAAGCTATAAATAGATTGGCTCAACATGCAGCCCTGGGAGGCATGACACCCATGAGGTGATCACATGGTGCTCATGAGGTGTTCACATGTCACCCATGAGGGGATCACATGCCTTGTGCTTGGCTGCACTGACTGAACTCTTGACCTATATCTGGCTGCACTGAATGAACTCTTGATCTGTTGCCAAATCTGAAACAGTTGGCAGTTTCTTAACCTATTTAAATATACAGACACAATCTTAGCCTGTTGACAAATCTGTTTACACATACTGAAAGACTTTGGCTAAAATACATTTTTTCAAGCTGACATATTCATAAACTTTTTATCAAAATATCTAGAATAATAAAAGATGCAGTTTTTTTTCATAAATAATCTGAATCCCACAACATTTGATATATGACAGATTATTGCATAAAATCTGGAGATGGTAGACCAATGATCCCCGTACAAAAAAAGGTCAATGCAGGTGACCACCAATACCTGAATTTCATATATGGCTCATGTGACCAACACTGGCAGAAAATTTGGTGATCATAGCTCCGGTCATTTTAGTATGCTTTTTCGGACAGATGACTAGGTTCAACTTCCAGTAATTCGGCAAAAATTCACTGAACTTGAACCATTTGAACAAACTTGAGAGAGATGATATAAAAGATTATTTCTGTGAAATATTGAACAAACTGGCTTGACTGTTTTGGAGGAGAAGATTTTTTAAGTTTTTTTAGCTTTTTCTCAATAAAATCTGAGAAAATGCAGATTTTTTCAGATGGCTAATTTTTTGCATTAAATTTCATGATGCTAGTTCCAGTCAATCCAATAGTATGAGTTAACATATACCTGTGATTGTAAACATTGCCTGGCATGAGGAATATCTAAAATCATAAATCTATATTTTTTAAATGTTTTTAAAAAACATTCTTGTCAATATTAACCAAAGATAACCTGAAATCTAAATGTCTGGAGGCATGATGTAACAGATGCTGATAAACTGGTTCCAGGCTAGATGTATCTGCTTCACACAGCTAACATTTATGGTAAAATGACTCAATTTAATCTTTATTATTCAGCTAAAATTCATTCTTTGGAACCATAAAAGACAATTAATTATTATAAGAATTATTCAGGGGAATATTCTTGTAAAATATTAAACAAATTGGCCTCAGTGGCGTCAGTCAAAAAAACGTTTTGCAGGTTTATAACTCATATGGGAAAATAAAGCAAAATGGCTAAGTTAAGCTTCCCATAACTCAGCCAAAAATCACTGAACCAAAACCATTTGAACAAACTTGAATTATCAACATCTAAGGATAATTAATGTGTGAGATTTATGAATTTGGCCCAGTGGTTTTTGAGAAGAAGATCTTTGTAGCCACTGAGCTAACTAAAATGGGCTATTATGGCATATGACTAAATTCAGCTTCCCATAACTCAGCCAAAAGTCACTGAGCTGAGACCATTTGAACAAACTTAAGAAAGCACTACCCTAGGATCATTTCTGTGCAATATTAAACAATTTGGCCATATGGTTTCGGAGAAGAAGTTTTTTGTAGCTGTCAGTATGATATGGGCACTGATGACCCCCGTACAAAAAAAGGCTGATGCAGGTGGCGCCACCAATACCTCAATTTCAGACATGACTCATGTGACCAACATTAGCATAAAATTTGATGATGATAGCTCCAGGCTAAGAAAATGCAGTTAGCCAAAAAATAAGCAAAATCCGAGAGTTTTTTAGATGACTAATTTTTTGCAGAAAATTTCGTGATGCTAACTCTTGCCGTTTTTAAGATAGTATAGGTAAACATACAGACGACGGACGACGCCACACCATCGCATAAGCTCACAGGTTCGCTAATAATAGAATTAACTAAACTAAGTTTGTACCAGGCATTTTCTACATAAAATAGAAATGCTTTGGTCAGCCACTGAGCACTCTGCCATCAGTTTTTGCATAAAATGATGACTATATGTACAACTGTATATATATTTATATACACGCACACACACACACACTTGTATATGTGTTTGACATACATTTATTTCACTCTTGGCTACTAATGCCTAAACACTTGGATGTTATGGTACAGATTTTAAACTCTCCTGGATAATATGAGACTGATCTTTAACCCACTTGGTCTTGGATGTTACAAGATTTTAAACTCACCTTCTTCCAGAACACCTGTATATGCCCTGGCCTCTGCATCTCCTTTACTAATATATATGTATATATATAAACTTAACATATACTATTTTTACATACCTGCACTAAAGTACTTATATAATGCCCTGTGGTGAATGACTTTATAATGTTCCATTACAGCACCTGAGGTCTTGACCCAGACTACTGGTATACAATAAGTAATGCTATATTAATATTTAAGCATCAAAAGCACGCATATAATGAATTACATCACAGTGACTGCATGGTCTCAGATGACTGAACTTTTAGATCTGTCAGTTGTAAGCTCAAGCTCTGTGGATCATCTACCAGGTCAATATTTCATCTGAAGCATAACTTCATTTAAAAGATGAGTCAACGATCTGTTCATGGCTCTGGCTAGAGAACGAGGATGACGATAGCATAAGGTAACAGTGATATATATATGTTATTATTAAACCAGCTCCACTTCAGGTATAATGTGCAGGGGGTGAGGAATAGTCCAAGGGTCATATTTCCTTTATTAGATGGAGTGAATCTGTGAGGCTCAATGGTGATTTCTTCCCTTTGCCTCTGTGAGGCTCCATGGTGATTTCTTCTCTTTACCTCTGTGAGGCTCCATCATGATTTCTTCCTTTTGCCTCTGTTAAGCTCCATTGTGATTTCTTCCCTTTGCCTCTGTTAAGCTCCATCGTGATTTCTTCCCTTTGCCTCTGTTAAGCTCCATCGTGATTTCTTCCCTTTGCCTCTGTTAAGCTCCATCATGATTTCTTCCCTTTGCCTCTGTTAAGCTCCATCGTGATTTCTTCCCTTTGCCTCTGTTAAACTCCATCGTGATATCTTCCCTTTGCCTCCGGTAAGCTCCATCGTGATTTTTTCCTATGCCTCTGTTAAGCTCCATCGTGATTTCTTCCCTTTGCCTCTGTTAAGCTCCATCGTGATTTCTTCCCTTTGCCTCTGTTAAACTCCATCGTGATTTCTTCCCTTTGCCTCAGAGGGCCTGGTGAGGTTCAAATCAGGGACCATCTGCTTCATGGTCTGATGACTTACGGGTAACCAATATAGCTAGGCTATGTCTTACCCCAAGCACTACAACATTTAGCACTACAACATTCAGTTATTTTTAGTAAGTTTTCTTTTACCTGACATTAAATCATGTGAAAGGGTCAATGCTGAGACAGAAAGGAATACTGTGCTATGTAGGTCATACCTATGATTATTGACAGCATCTGGACAGCATGATTACCATACAAAGTGCAAACTGTCCAAAACTAATTACTGCTCCCCGGGCGTGACGTTGCTCACAAAGCACAAACAGCAATCTTTAATGGTGATGATGAATGAAAAGCTGTAAGTTTCAGTTTAAAGGTTATTTTTCCTAATTGACCTGCCAATCTTAATTTAATAATGATTGTGTTATAGACACATTTATAGAAACATACAAAACAATTTCAACTGTTTGTCCCCGGGCTGTCGCTTTGACCAAAACAGCTAGGTCATACGAGCTCATGACCTTGGAACACCATCTCCCGGCAAATATAAGAACAAAACAAGTGACCCATGGGTCATGACACTCAGCTAACTTGGAAGAGAAATTTCGCAAAAGGAAATTTTATCATCTGAATGGTAGTATATACCCATTCAACTGAAGCATTAAACAGATTAACCAACAGGCCAAGATTGTGTCTGTATTTATATATCTCAAAAATAGAGAAAAAATGCGTAAACTTTAAACAAGGCCTACAGGCCTAATGCGAACCTGTGCAATGAGATTACACCAGGTATAATGCTTCAATGCTGGACCATTACTTTTCAAGAACATGTGTAACATGTATATGAACAGTGCAAGTACTAAACACTTAGAACAAGAAAAAATTAAACAAACATCACTGCTGCAATTCTGGCATGGGTGCACACAACACAAAAACTAGAATATGGGTAGTCAACAAGCGACTACATGTATCCTCCTAAATCAGAGTGGGAAAGGTGAAGTGAGGCATGGATTGAGTGGCAAGGGGAAATAGAATGAGGTGTGTTGCATAACAGCCTGGATGTCTGCAGCCGAAATGTGTATGTAGGTTGCGCCACTTACCACAAAATCCAGAAAGCTGTCCAAGATGTATAAACATGCAAAATTTTAGGCAGATAAGTCAAACCACTACTGAGATATGAGTGATTTTAGCCCACGGCAGACAAACAGATGGACACTGTGCAAAAATTTTGGCAGGTGGCGCCAACAATTTTGGGAATGATTAAGAGATATGTGAGATCTATACACATGCAAAATTTCTGGGGGATATGTCAAACCAGTCCTGATATATAAGCCTGAATGTCTGCAGCGTATACATAAATATAGGTGGTGCCACCTGCCACAAAATCAAGAAAGCTATCCAAGATGTATAAACATGCAAAATTTTAGGCAGATAAGTCAGACAACTACTGAGATATGAATGATTTTAGCCCAAGGCAGAAAAACAAATGGACGCTGTGCAAAAATTGTAGCAGGTGGCACCACTAATTTTGTGTATGATTAAAAGGTATGCGAGATCCATAAACATGCAAAATTTCAGGGGGATATGTCAAACCAGTCCTGAGATATAAGCCTGAATGTCTGCAGTGTATACATAAATGTAGGTGGCGCCATCGCCAGAAAATTCAGAAAGCTATCCAAGATGTATAAACCTGCAAAATTTTAGGCAGATATGTCAAACCACTGCCGAGATACGAGTGATTTTATCCCACAGCAAACAAACAGACGGATGCTGTGCAAAAATGATTGCAGGAGGCGTATGATAAAGAGCTACGTGAGATCTATAATCATGCAAAATTTTTGCCCAATCGGTCAAATGGTTCCTGAGATATGAGCTTGGATGTCTGCAGCATAAATTTGAATGTTGGTGGCGCCACCTGTCATAAAACAAGAAAGCTGTCAAGGATGTATAAGCCTGCAAAATTTCATTTGGATTAGTCAAACCGAGGTGAGATATGAGTGATTTTATCCCAAGGCAGATGAACAGATGGAGGCTGTGCAAAAATGGTTGCAGGTGGCACCACCAGTTTTGCGTATGATAAAGAGCTATGGGAGATCTATACACATGCAAAATTTTTGCCAAACTGGTCAAACGGTTCCCGAGATATGAGCTTGGATGTTTGCAGCTTAGACGTGAATGTAGGTGGTGCCACTTGTCATAAAATCAAGAAAGCTGTCCAGGATGTATACACATGTAAAATTTCAGGTTGATAGGTCCAACCAATCCAGAGATATGAGTGTTTTTATCCCAAGGCAGATGAACAGACAGACGCCGTGCAAAAATGGTGGAAGGTGGCGCCACCAATTTTGTGTATGATTAAGAGCTATGTGAGATCTATAAACATGCAAAATTTTTGCCCAAAAATGGGCAACAGAGACCTAATTTCAGGTTTCCAAGGAGATTTTTCACGGACCTCCCTGGATGTCAAGTAATAAGATTCCAGGTCTGTTGGTCATGATTTGGCCGGATGGCAGGATGGCAGTAAGGACACGGACAAAGAGTGATGGCTATAGCTCTGATGACTTACCGTAATTTGAGTATCCTTTCTTTTGGCCAAATGAATAAGTTCAGCTTCCTGTAACTCAGCCAAATTCACTGAACTGGAACCATTCAAACAAATTTGTGAGAGATTTTTTCAGAGATTATTTCTGTGAAATATTGAACAATTAGGGTGGCAGAAGAAGATTTTTAAAGTTTTTTTTTTGTTTTTTTTCCCCCAATAAAATTTAAGTAGATGCCGGTAGCAAAAAATAATCAAAATATGATAGATGTTTGTAGATGACTAATTTTCTGCATAAAATTTGGAGATGATAGCTCCTGCCTTACAGATTCGCTAAAATGGCACAATCTGGGAATTTTACTTTTTACTGAACAGAAAGTCTTAAGATATAATATATACACCCAATTAATTCTTATTCTCACACCAGTATTGTATATTATCTCATATTTCAGAGCTCTAAATCTTACTGTATTATAGAGAGAGAAAATGATTTCTGCTTGTGATTTGGCGATAGCCTAGCTGACTTGAGCCCATGAGAGTTGCTTATCCAAGCTTGGTAATGGCTATCGACCAATCACAGGCAGCTAAGGACTCCACCCCTCTGCCCTTCTGGGGTAAAACTGTCTTGACCCGCCGACCCCTCTCTCTTGGATGTGAGCTCTTTAGGCTGGAGGGCGGTCCTGCTGCCCCTAGCTTTTGGAGGACCACGGATTTGGTTGACTTCGGCCTCACTGGTTACATCCCATGGTCACCTGTTTTACACAGCAGTCACTTCCACCTTCCCTGGCACTTATCTTGTAATTTCATTTCTAATTTAAATAATATTGCAGTTTGAAAATTTGAAGGTTTAGACTCTAAATTTTATTCCAGTAAAACTGTTGTTTTATTTCTTTAAATTGTGCAAGTGCACGCTGTGCAGCCCCATTTTCCCCCAAGAATTAATAAGCAAACTACACTAATATTCATATAGTAAACATTTAATGATCATGAGTCTGCATGTACACTGTATGGTTGTTTATTTCTCTACTACCTTACATGTACCACCTGCAATTTGTACATTCCCATACATGTACCACCTGCATTCTCCTGCCATCACTCTAGTAGCTGATGACAACACAACACCATGCAACCATGCAGGTCTTTTTTTCTTTGCTCCAATGTATGGTGTAAAACTGACACTGATTTTTATACTGTATGATAGAGTGGTTGATGTCTTGTATTTATCAACACGTACCTGGTAAGTGATGTTGCCCATATCTGGATAACTAGTGTTCATTGTACAATGACTGCTGTCATGCTGTGATGAATCCAACTAATATATCCAGATTTACATATAGACCTTTACATCAACCATCATCTTACATACATATTAACAGTAACTGATGTTTCCCTATATATATAATGATGGTGCTCATTAGCCAGTATACCTGCTGTCTAGCTACTAGCAGTCGTAACATGTGGAACAATGTGTGTGTGCACCCAGTCCCAGCATATATATATACAAAAAATCAATGGCAGTAATTACCAGGAGGCTCAGCACTGATTTCACACTGACTGCTGATATCTGTCAGATTTTTCACATGCACCATTTGGGCCACGGCAATTACCTGCTTCATACAAATCTGATTTTCTTGAGCAAACGTTCATTTCTGATTCAACAAGACTGCTGTATAATGTGCAGAGTAATCTGTGTCAGTGTTCACAGGTCACACCATATATGGATTGTTCTGAGAGGTGTGGTTCCCCTTCCTTGTATATAATAGGGCTGGCTATTGCCTATAATTTATGTGCATTATATTGTGATATGTGCATTGCGCATTGCGATGTGTATTGCAATCTTTTCCATTGTATCAATTTACAGGAAGTAAGTATATATGTTTCTATATATAAAATAGGGTTGTTTTTCTTCATTGTTTTTTATACATATGAATATATACATAACTGTAAATATATGTTAATTATGCCCAAAATGTGAAATAAAATGGGCAGCCATAAGTGGGCAATATTTTTTTACCTTTTTCACCCATAAAATCACCCGTGTCTTTTATGCTTGATCGACTTGTATGATTTTATGGTAGTATATGCTGAAACTGTATTTGGCACAGACAGGAAATATAATCTAGAAAATATGTATGTAAATCACATGTCATACATCTGTACCCTATTCTGAAAATTGAAAGAAATATTAATATATGTATTAAATAATGAATGCTACCAAAATACCAATAAGTTAATCACTTGAAAATAAGTGACAAAAACAGTGTATGAAGTGTTGCAGAAACAAACAACAAACAAAGTGTGTATTTAGTACTGACACTATCAGTTTAGTCAGTATATGAGTAGGTAAAAAAGGTTAACTTAATCAAGTGACCTAATTTTTTTTTTCAAGGACATTTGCCTGGGACCTCCCTTGATCTTATGTTAAAATATTCTAGGCCTAATGGATACGATTTGCGCCCCTGTCTGGGTGCTCAAAATCATTTTTTCGGCCTGTAGGTCACAAAATATAGGTCACCATGACCTAATTTCAGGTTTCCAAGGAGATTTGCCTAGGTAATCCCTGGATGTACAGTTAGAAGTTTCTAGGTCAAAAGTTTACGATTTGTGCCTATTAAAGGCCGGAAGACCTGACGGTTGGACAACCAGATGAACGCAAAAAAGGGTGATTGTCATAGCTCAGATGACTTACAGTCAGCTTAGCTTAAAAGTAGAACAATTAAAAGGTGCCATAAATGATTCCTGCATGATTTTTTTGGGATAAATGCGAATTCTCATTTTACCCAGGTTTAAATTTCAAAGCTAAATTCCAGTCTCTCCCAGGAAAAATGAGAAATCTCAATTTTTCCTGAGACAGACTGAAATTCTCATTTTTCCTAAAAGAGAATGGAATAGAGAAAAAAATGCACATCTGGAGATGCAAATGAATACAACAGAGCCTCTGAAAGTAACTTCAATAATTAGCCTAATTTTTAAGCTTTTTTTTAATTTTAAAATTTAACAGATAAATTACATATGTGTATCTGCTGTGAAAATTGAATCATGCAAATGTACTTACAGGAAAAAAACGTGCCATGGTCAAATTTGGGAAAAATTTACAGTACTGATTTTATATTAATGCTAATAACTTAAAAATTTTACAAAATTTAGATCTAATTTTGGGTAAACAATTGAATCTTGATTAAATATAAAGTCTCTAGATTCAACACTATTCATGTTATGTGAGTAAATATCTTTTCTGATTTTTTGCGAAGTGCATTATATTTGGGCCTATAACCTTTATAAATTAAGAAATACTACCTGATTTCTGGCATGTACACAGGAACTATATAGGGGAATATTATGGTAAATATGAAGAAAAATAGATGAGTGGTTTTGATATTAGGCAGTCCTGAAGCATGATAAATGGTGTTTAATGATAAATTGAGGTTTTTCTTTAATTTCTCGAAGGAACAAAGTCTCAGTAACAAGGTTTTCAGTCTGGTAGGAGATCATTGGGACATCTTAGACTATGCCAAATTTCAGATTCATAGGTCTAACAGTTTTAAAAGTGCCAGTCTAACAGTCAGACATACGGACAGACGACCGGCAATGGACAATAACTATAGCTCAGATGACTTATAGTCAGCTGATCTAATAAATGATTAACTAGAATATCAGCAGAAGCTGACAAAAACTCTCAGCCAAAAGAACAGTGTTTAAAGGTGGTAACAGTAACAAGTATGAAATATTTGTTCTCACATGGATGTATATCTGTAGATTTCTCAGTTATAAATTTAAACTGGAGAGGTATGTAGTACCTTTGCAAGTATGATAAGACCAATCTCATGCAGGACTTACAGATCATCAAGGCATATCATTATACCATGTTTCATAACAATCCACCGAGTGGTTCCTGAGAAATAAGCTTTTAAGTTTTTTTTTCTATTCTAAGCTCTGTGACCTTGAAAAGGAGGTAAAGGTCACCCATCTTTGATCTTGACCAAGATTTTGTTAATATGTATCCGCACTGAAGAAATGAAGTTCCTATGTTGAATACCTTTGGAGATGTCCTGCTCACAAGGCCAAAATTGAAAAATCAGATAAAAATTTATTTAAAATCAGATATTGTATGTGGCGCCCCCAAACTGGTGCAGCAGGTAAAGACCATCAGTCACAATGATCATGGAAAGTTTTGTGAAAATCCACCAAATGGTTCCTGAGAAATAAGCTTCTAATTGTTTTTCTATAATCAGCTCTAAAATGTAGAAAAATAGGTAAAGGTCACCCATTTTTGAACTTGATCATAATTTTGTTAATATGCATCAGCACTGAAGAAATGAAGTTCCTGTATAGAATACCTTTGGAGATATCCTGCTCACAAGGCCAAAGTTGAAAAATCAGATAAAAATTCATAACAAGGCCTACAGGCCTAATGTGAACCTGTGCATTGGGAAATACACCAGGTATAATGCTTCAATGCTGGACCATTACTTCTCATGTATATGAAAAAAGCAGGTACTAAACATTTTGAATAAGAAACAATTACACGAACATCACTGCTGAAATTCTGGCATGGGTGCATACAACACAACTAGAGACCCATGGGTCTCAACGATCAGCTGAATTTGTCTATAAGGATATTTTTAAAGAAAATTTTCAGAATGACAGTCCTGTGACCTTAACCAATGACCTTGTGACCAAAAAATCTTAGAACTTAATATCCTTGAACTTGCAGCATTAGGACAATCATTTAAAAAGTGACCTTGACCTCTGACCAGATAACCTCAAATTCTACAGGTTTCCTCACTTTGGGCAAGTTAGCCATGTGTGAAAGTTGGAAAGTTCAGGATGAAAAGTTTGATTTACAGTGCATCCACAATCATTTTAAAGATGTGGCTCCTGTGACCTTCAACTTAGATTGCTGGACCCTGGTAATCAAAATGAATTTACTTATGTGGTTGGTCATTATTAAACAAGTTTGAAGCAAGTTTATTTTAAGTAAATAAATAAAAAAAAAATTTGTTAAAATAGAAAAAATACAGGTGGCGCCACCATGTTTCAGGAACTGACAAAACTATTCATGGTCAATATTCAAGGCAAGATTCATGACAAACCATGCATTAATTATCAAGATATTGGAGGTTTTGTATCAAATTTCTTACTATTCTGGGGGGTACTTTCCAGCCCCGTAGCTCGAAGGATATAGGTCGCAGTGACCTAATTTCAGGTTTCCAAGGAGATTTTTATTGACATCCCTGGATTATCACTTAGAAGTTTTTACGACCAGCTGTTACGATTTGTGCCCTGTTAACTGACGGCCAGACATCTGTATGGACGACGGACAAAGCGCCATTCCTATACCACAGTTGACTTACAGTAAGCTGAGCTAAAAATGATTGTAGCTGGCACCACCAGTCTTGTATACAACAAAGCTATCAGAGATATATACATAGGCCCAAGTTCAGACTGATATATCAAACCCCTCCTGGTGGCACCACCAGTCTTGTATACAACAAAGCTATTCGATAGGTATAAATATGCCCATTTTCAGAGTAATATATATAAAAATTCCTCTATAGAAATAAGCAGGCATAAAAGTCACACACTGTGCAAAAGTCATTGCTAAGGTGGTGACACCTGTCTTGTGAACGAGAAACCCATCAAAGACACATAGACAGGTCAAATATCAGGCCAATACATCGAACTAACCTTAAGTCTAATGCATGGGGCTGACCATGCTTAGGTGAGAAAGGCAGTTGCCCCAAGTGGACTGTGACAAATTTGCTGGCTCAGGCTACTGCACTGAGTGAACTCATGACCTGCACCTGGCTAGACTGGTGAACTTTTGACCTGTACCTGGCTGCACTGAGTGAACTCTTGACCTGTTGCCTAATCTGATACAGTTGGCAGTCTGCCAAAGCTATAAATAGATTGGCTCCACATGCAGCCCATGAGGTGATCACATTGTGCCCATGAGGTGTTCACATGTCACCCATGAGGGGATCACATGCCTTGTGCCTGGCTGCACTGACTGAACTCTTGACCTATATCTGGCTGCACTGAATGAACTCCTGATCTATTGCCAAATCTGAAACAGTTGGCAGTTTCTTAACCTAATTAAATATACAGGCACAATCTTAGCCTGTTGGCAAATCTGTTTACACATACTGAAAGACTTTGGCTAAAATGCATTTTTTTCAAGCTGACATATTCATAAACTTTTAAAAATATCTAGAATAATAAAAGATCCATTTTTTTCATAAATAAGCTGAATCGACAAAATTTGATATGTGACAGATTATTACATAAAATCTGGAGATGGTAGTTCCTGCAATTCTGAGAAATTATGGGTTAATGTACAGATAACCAATGACCCCCCTACAAAAAAGGTGAATGCAAATGGCGCCACCAATACCTGAATTTCATATATGGCTCATGTGACCAACACTGGCATAAAATTTGGTGATGATAGCTCCAGCTGTTTCTAAGATTGTAATTTTAGTATGCTTTTTTGGACAAATGACTAAGTTCAACTAGCTGTAACTCATCCAAAAATCACCGAACTTAAACCATTCGAACAAACTTGACAGAGATTGTTCCAGGGATCATTTCTGTGAAATATTGGACAATTTGGCTGAACAGTTTCGGAGAAGAAGATTTTTAAAGCTTTTCAGCTTTTTCCCTATAAAATCTAAGAAAATGCACTTAGCCAAAAAATAAGCAAAATCCGATAGTTTTTTAGATGACTAATTTTTTGCATAAAATTTCGTGATGCCAACTCTTGCCATTTTCAAGATAGTATGGGTTAACGTACAGAACAACGGACGACAGACGCCGGACGACGCCACACCATCGCATAAGCTCACAGGTTTGCTAAAAAAATCAGATATTGTAGGTGGTGCCACCAATCTTGTGCAACAGGTAAAGACCATCAGTCCGAATGATCACAGTAAGTTTTGTGAAAATACACCCTATGGTTCCTGAGAAATTAGCTTCTAACTGTTTTTCTATTATCAGCTCTAAAACGAGGGAAAATAGGCCAAGGTCACCCATCTATGAACTTTTTTGGATATACAATCTCACCGAAGAAATAAAATTCCCATGGTGAACCCTTTTAAAGATATTCTGCTCACAAGGTAAAAGTTAATGGATGCCGGACAGACGGACAGCTTGGGTGACGACAATAGCCCATCAGCCTAAGGGCTGAGGGTTAAAAACAATTATGTAAGCACAAGCAATGAATCTAATCCTGTCACAGATATATGAACACAAAGTAACAAACAGCATTAAAACTTAACCTTGCGCAGCAAACAATTGTCTGACTGCAAATCGACCTTGGCTGTGGGTGGATTGATAGTTCAATTTATAAATACTGATGTGCATGTCATACTGGGGTCATTAGTACACAACAGATTTCAAGGTAATATAGAGAGTACATAAACTAATTGATTAACAATCAATCTGTTGTTTTTATTTTTCAATCAATGATTATGAATTTAAAACCATTTACTTCCACTAGAACAAACCGTGGTGAATTGTGCATAAAAAGAATTTTGGATTTTATTTGTGGGAAACTATAAAAAAATTTCAGAGGCGAACCCCTACTGGTCTGGTGTCAATGGGTATGTTCCTGGTCCCCCTGCTAGTGGGACTGAGAACCACAGTTTCCCCTGGACTAAAACTGTGATTGGCTAGCACATGAACATTGTCTAGGTGCCTGGGAATGTGCGCTTCTTAGTGAACATATATGTGGAGATGGTGTTGGCCTCATTGATGTTCCTGAGGTCAATCTAGGAATTGCCTGACAGAGGGAGCCACCCAAACAGCTTTCGCTTTTTGTTCTGCTACTGTACACCTCCTTAAGGTGTCTTCTGAAGAGTTTGCTATCTGTAAAGGATTCCATGTACAACTCTTGTAAGTACAATGCATGAAACTTTGGAAAGAGATGCTCCAGTTGGCAAATGGATGTAGTTTCCAAAGAATAACCACATTTTCAGTCAGCCTCCAAACGGTCAGGTTGACTTCCTTGAAACTTCAAGAAGACACCTGACAATGTCCTGGACAGTTTCAGCGTCAGGCCTTTTCCAACCCTGCTGCATCCCAGCTGAAGCTCTCTAAGTCGGCCATATCGGTGTCCAATGTGGAAACCTGTGATGGCACTAGAGGGATAACGTTCCCGAAGGGTGGGTCTGCCCCCCTCCAAGTCAGGCCACATGGCCTAGGCTGGCACCACCTCAAAGATGGGAAAAGGCATCATCTGGGGCATTGAAAATTGCCTATAATGACATGAGATTCCAAAGCTGACCCACCAACCAAGGCTTGGGACGCACTAATTTTCGGCCTGTCGTTGCACAGACTTCTCCCAATACTACTTTCCTGTGGAATTCAAGGACTCAGCTGTCACCTTCCCACCTTCCCAAATTCCTTGCAAATAGATCTTACAAGATGCATGGAGGCCCCGGATGGAAGAACAAAACTGCCCAGCGTTCTGGACGTCTGTATGTTTCAGTTAGACGCTGAAAAGAAACCGTGGGTTTGCAGCATTAGCAGGGTCATCTCTGAGGCATAGGGCTGCTTGATCTAAAGGCATTTTCCTCTCATCTTCCTCTTTGGTAGAGCCACAGATTTCTTTCGGGAGTCTCTCCTCTAAAGCACAAGTTGTAGGGTTCTCGGAACAGCTGGCACACAGCTGTACCCATGCCTCTGGGTCCCAGTGTCTCGTCAGAGGTCTTGACACTTATCAGCTGATCGGAGGCATTCTAGGCATCGGAGTCAAGGTGGTCCGGAACCTGTCTCAGGGGGCCTGGACCCACAGTTCACCCAAGGACGTTGCTATAAGCTGGTTTCTGCCTCTGGTTCCAGGTGTGCGTCCATCTGCCACTGACATATAGTGGTAAAGCTGGTATGGTCCTATTACCTGTAACCTGTTAGAGAGTTTGGGAGACAGTGGCCTGACTCAAGATCATTCTCTTTACAGTCTGTACTGCCCTTTTGCTTCCCCATTCAACTGTGGGTATCGCCAACTTGACGTAACATGTGCAAATGCATAAGTCGTGTGGAAGGTCTTAAATCTGTGCGACACATACTGTGGTCCATATTCTGAGATCACTATTTCCGGTATACCATGCCTTGCGAATATCAACTTTATGTGACTGATAACCGATGCTGATACAGTACTCACGAGTCTGGCCATTTCAGTGAAGCAAGAGTAGTAATCTACCACAATGAGATAATTTGCACCATCATGTTCACACAAATCTGTTCCCACCTTTTGTCAGGGTCTCACAGGGAACTCATTTGTAAGGTTTCAGGAGCATCTGATCTTTGTTTTGTACATATCAGACAACTTTCAACAATCTACTGAATCTGTTAACTTATGCCTGGCCACCATACCAATTGTCTGGCTCTCTCTCAACATTTAACAATGCCAAAGTGTCCAGTATGCAACTTCACTAACATGTCATATCACATGTTTTCAGGGATAATGACTCTATCATCCTTTAACAGAAGACTGTCTGCCACTGAAAGCTCATGCCTGAAGTTCCAGTACTGTTTCACTGGACTTTTTAACTGATTGCAAAGTGGCCATTCTGTTGTGCATGATCTGTTTGCATACTGCATCTTTCTCAAGATTATCACAGATTTCCTGCAAGCACCACCGCATTGCTAGTAAAGCATTTATGAAGAAGTTGGCGTATCCAGACACACAGTGTTTGATCCTCTAATGATTGTACTGCGTGACAGGGTGCCGAGACAGGGTGTCAGCGACAACAAGGTTTTTACCTGGAACTTTTTACTTGAGTAATCACATGCGAAACCGTTAACTCTGAGAGAAAGTTTTGAACTCAACAGGGGAATGAGAGGTTTGTGATCTGTTTCTAAGTGAACCCTTAATCCAAGTAAATAATCAGTGAACTTTTCACATGCCCAGGTCACCGCGAGGGCTTCCTTTTCAATTTGCGCATATCTTCTCTCAGTGTCATTCACTGATCGTGATGCGTAAGTGACAGGGCACAACTGTCCATCATCTTGGTACTGAAAGATTACAGCTCCTAAGCCGTATGATAAAGCAATGCTAGAGACAACGGTCTTTCTTGACGGATTGTATAGTGCAATTTTTGTCTTCTTCAGCAAGCTCTGCAAGCTCTGGGACTAATTTTCCCAGTTGATTCACCATTCCTGGGAATCTGAGCTTGTCTCCTACATTATATGGCATGTCTTATATAGCTTTGAGCTTGGCTGGGAATATGTGTACTCCTGACAAGTCCACAATTTGACCAAGGAATTTCAGGCTGCTGCATGAAAACATACACTAATCAGGGTTTAGTGTAATACCAGCCTTCTCTAAGCATTTCAGCATAATTTCATGGCGAATGTCATGTTCCTCCTGATCACGTCCGTATATCAGGATGTCATCCATAAGACATATGACACCTTCCAGGCCCTCTAATTCCTGCTGCATCCAGTGTTGAAAATATTCTGTTCTGGGGCCAAAGATAAGCCATATGGAAGACAATTGAAGCAGAAGCATCCAAAAGGGGTTATTAACATGGTGAGTAATGCATATTCTTCAGCTAACTGCACTTGCAAGAATCCTGAGTGTGCATCTAGTTTAGTGTAAACTGAAGCTCCAGATATCTGGGATCAATAGATGGCAGCATATGTTTCTCTCTGCGCACACTCTCATACAATCTGGTGAGGTCTACACATAGCCTGATATCCCCTGACGGTTTTGAGACAACTACAAAGCCCTAGTACCATGCTGTAGGTTGTTCAACCTTTCGTATGACCCATATTTTCCTCATATTCGACAATTCCTTTTTGACTTTTAGTAAGAGTGGAACCGGAATTCATTGTGGTGTGGACAAAACAAATGGGTGGGCATCAGCCTTCAGTTCAATTTTTTTACTGACCTTCAAGCCTCCCAAGTCCTTGAAACAGTTTAGGAAATTTCTCCTTGAGGAACGGTCATCTGTTCACACTGCGGCGACTTTATTAACAAGTTCAAGCTCAGAAATTGCTGCCTGACCTAAGAGTGGCTTGCGGAGGTTTTAACCAGGTATATGTCATGTTTGATCTGTTTTCCCTCAGATTTTATGACACCACTGAATTTTCCTGTAACATACACCTGCTCCATAGAGCATCCTGTCAGAGTTACATAGTTGACCCATCTTGGGTGTATACAAGGAATCTGGGATACATCTGCACCAGTATTGATTCTCCACTGGACTGACTTCTCTCTCAGTCCTAAGTAGATTAGCCAGTCTGATTTAAGTCCATCACAGGTTAAAACCGCCATAAAAGCTGATGTCTGACATCACTGCCAGACAGTCCTTTCTTGCCTGTTGGGCCCCTCCACAATAGGCATGATGTTGGTCATAAATTTGTCTTCCTTTTTGAGCTCTCTCAGGCCCTCTAGTGTTCTTTCTTGGTATAAAGATGCCCTGAGACTGAGGGTTTGATATGATCCGCCCTACTTCAGGGAACTGGTTTCTGGTGACAACACCTTGTTGTTTCTTTAGAACTTCACTCTGTCTTGCCTTGTTTAACTCTTTTTTTCTAGTGTCAGTTCAGGATCCAGCTGAAGAGACTGGGAAAGTATCTCATCACACAGTCTAACTACTAGTCTATCATCTCTGATTAATTCATCATGTAGATCTCTGAAATCGCAGTTTTCTGCTAGGCAGAATAGGTCAGTCGCAAATGCATCAACACTTTCCCCCCCTTTCTGGACTCTTTTATTGAATTTAACTTGCTCATAAATAAATATTCTCTTCAAAATAAGATGAGAATCAAATTGTCCTTTCACATGTATGCTTCATCTCCCACAGGGCTTGAATTTGCTGAAAATTGCCACCGGACATTAGGGTCCGGCAGCACAGAAAAGGGGGTGGACCTCCAAAGATTTTACTCTTCCTTTTAAAATTCCTTTTTAAGATTTCTGTGTTGTATCAACTCAAGTGAAATAAGTTTTAAACAAAGAGAAAAGTTTTACAAAATTATCAAGCAGGCCAGTGAAGGGTACTAGGCGTTGTTCTGTTTAATGCCTCATAGTCTGATCAAATAATTCAACCATTTTGGTACACACTGAATTGTTAACATAACAGCCAAATGCTGTTGCATGTCTGCAGTTGTCTAGAATGCCTCGCGGACAGATTCTTGACGACAAAATTTTGCAGCATTCTTCACTGTAATTTCCCAAGAAATCTTATTTTATGATGCAGATGGAATAATAGCGTATTTGTGCGCGTTTCTATATATTACTCTAGGATTTTGTTTTGTCTCACAATCAATTTACAGGCGGAGTTTCAGCTGCACTAGAGTGCATGACAGCAGACAGCGTCACAGTGGACTTAATTCGGTCTCAATAATTACTTGCAATTTGCACAGAATCGTACTCAAAATCTATTGTGAATAGGAACAACATCTAGGGAGAGGTGACAGAGAGGATCCGCTCCGAGAACCCTGACACTAAACTGACGTGCAGTCATTTAATTCTTATAGTGTCGGATATTTAACGTTATGATTATGATCGTGTTGTTACAGGTGCCCTTTTTATTGTGTGACACGGGCGTAACTCATGTTGCAGCGGCCTTGCCTGGCCATGTGTTGCACTCTCAGTTTAATCTGTACTGGTTGAACTCACTTTGTCATGCTAGTCTGGGGTTTTCTAGCCTGGCCGGGCAGGGCTGGCTCACGGTGAGCCCTGGTGTGTAGATACACAGTGTTCTTTGTTCTAGTATGTTCTTTGAGCGTGTTTATTATGTTAGGTTCTTTAGATTGTTCGAGAAATGGAAAGAGGCTGTGTTTTAATTCTGAGAGAGAGGTGAGAGAATATTCCAGCGGACACAGAAGTGTGTATGTCAGTTTGTGGGACTTATTCCGATAAGTGCAGTGTCACCAGAAATCGGTGACAATATGTACAGTGTTTTGTATCATAGTTTAACGAAGTCTGTTCTCTATTGATATTGACGTGAAGCGTCATCCTAAAGCGTTGACAGGTCTTGATTGTATATATATATATTGTGTATTCTTGTATGGAATCCCATCGGCTATCAGCTGATTTATCCGTGTCACGCATCGTGTGTAATTGTTACATTTGGTATGTGGGTCGCCATGGTGACGCTAACAGTCAAACTAGGTCACATATATCCTTATATGGGACACTTGAGAAATAAGCCAATCAGAGAACCGGATCGCCATATTGTGACGACGATTGTGACGTCAGAGTTCAGGGAGAGACGCTGGAAGCTGCCTTCAGTTGGGTCTTGAAGCTTGAGGTGGCAGCACGCACGCACGGGAATAAGAACATTGAAACGCCAGGAACGGCATAGAAACAAGCTTCTACGTGAAGCAAGGACCCAGCTCATGAGAACTCAGCCGTGCTGCCGACGGAGCTTCGTATTGGCGATAAAGTGAGAGAGTGCGCTCGTCACCTGCCGGCCTAGTTCAGCTTGACCTAGATACACAACCGCCGTAAGCTGTGAAACCATTGCTACACGAGCAAGGTCAAGGACTCTAAGCTCTACGTAAACAAAGGGCGCCATTGCATACACGTGAACGTAAACCTACCCGGGTCGCTGATAAGCAAGATCAGTTGAAGATCGTTAAACTCAGAAAGACTAGATCTATATGGTGCTAACCATACGCTAGATTCTACACAAAACAGTAACCAGAGATCTCTGAAGGAACTGGACTTTATTGGTTTTATACAAACCATGGACTCAGTAAATATCCTGCAATTTTAATGTGAAGAACGGTTGTATTGACACATCAACGCACACACTCACATTTGTGTCTCTGTAAGTATTGTCTTGAATTATATTTGTGAATTTAACCTGATGTCTCATAGTTTCTATTGATCTGGGTGTATGATTGTCTGGTATTTTAATACACGTCCTTAAAAGAACCTGGAAATGTCACCTGTAATGACCTGGATCTAATTTCTTGATGAGTGAAATCAAGTGGCGAGCGTTAACCCATCCTATTGTTTTATAGGATATATCCGTTGTAAAGTTTTCACGTTAAGTTAGGGGTGACATGCAGCAATTATAGATTTTCTTCAGATTTTCTTCTGGATTTGTGATGAATCTTATTTGGTCTTCAGTTTACTTTTGGGATTTTTACAAGAGCTTTACATTGGACTGTTATTCTCTGAGAGAATTTGTGTGAACTGTTCGTCCGGCTTATACATTTTAAAGGACTTATCGCATGTACGTAGGAACTATATAGAGGAATATTTATGGTAAATATGAGGCATAACAAATGAATGGTTTTGATATTAGGCAGTCCTGAAATGAGAAAATAGGGTTAATAAAAACAAGTGACCATGGGTCATGATGCTCAGCTGACTGGGAAGAGATTTGCAAAAGGAAATTTTATCATCTGAATGGTAGTATATAACCATTCAACTGAAGCATCAAACAGATTAACCAACAGGCTGAGACTGTGTCTGTATTAATATATCTCAAAAATAGAGAAAAAATGCTTAAACTAAAAAAAAAATACAGGTGGCTCCACCAGTCTGCAAAACTTATAAAAACACTTAATGGTCAATATCCATGCAAAGAAGCATGGTGGTCTCTGGTTTAGTTGTTCAGATACTTCAGTTTTTGTATCAAATTTTCCATTATTCTGAGGGATACTTTTAAGTCCTATAGCTTGAAGGATATGGGTAACAGAGACCTAATTTCAGGTTTCCACGGACACTTTTCATGGGCCTCCTTGCATGACAAGAATGAAGATTCTAGGTCCAGTTGATACAATTTGTACCCTGTTGACAGATAACAACATCTTTAAAGGTGTCAAAAATAGAGAAAATAATTCGTAAAAATTTGAAAAAAATAGAGGTGGCGCACCCAGTCTGCTGAAACTGATGGAACACGTCATGATCAATATGTATGCCAAAAATCATGAGCATCAGTGTTGTAGTTATTGAGATACTGGAGTTTTTGTATCAATTTTTTCATTATTCTGGGGGGTACTTTGGAGCCATACAGCTTAATGGATATGGGTAACAGAGACCTAATTTCAGGATTCCATGGAGATTTTTCATGGGTCTCCCTGTGTGTAAAGAATGAAGATTCTAGGTCCAGTTGTTATGATTTGTGCCCTGTTAACAGATGTTCATTTCTTTAAAGGTCACAAAAAAAAAAGAAATAAATTCGAAAAAAAGCCCAAACAAATACATGTGGTGCCACCAGGCTGCAGAAACTGATGAAACACTCCATAATCAATATCCATCCAACAATTATGGTGATCTCTGCATCTCTGCAGTTGTTCAGATACTTCAGCTTTTGTATCAAATTTTCCATTATTCTGAGCTGTATTTTGGAGTGCCATAGCTCAAAGGATATGGGTAACAGAGACCTAATTTCAGGTTTCCATGGAGACTTTTCATGGGTCTCTCAGAATGTCAAGAATGAAGATTCTAGGTCCAGTCTTTAGGATTTGTGCCCTGTTAACAGATGTTCACATTTTTAAAGGTCTCAAAAATAGAGAAAAAAATTCATAAAAAAATAAAAAAATACAGATGGCGCCACCAGTCTGTAGGAACTGATGAAGCATCTCATGATCAATAGGTATGCCAAAAATCATGACCATCAGTGATGTAGTTAATGAGATATTGAAGTTTTTGTATGAAATTTTTAACTATTCTGGGGGGTACTTTGGGGCCCCATAGCTCGAAGGATATGGGTAACAGAGACCTAATTTCTGGTTTCTGTGGAGACTTTTCATAGGTCTCTCAGAATGTCAAGAATGAAGATTCTAGGTCCAGTCTTTAGGATTTGTGCCCTGTTAACAGATGTTCACATTTTTAAAGGTCTCAAAAATAGAGAAAAAAATTCATTAAAAAATAAAAAATACAGGTGGCGCCACCAGTCTGTAGGAACTGATGAAGCATCTCATGATCAATAGGTATGCCAAAAATCATGACCATCAGTGATGTAGTTAATGAGATATTGAAGTTTTTGTATGAAATTTTTCACTATTCTGGGGGGTACTTAGGGGCCTGATAGCTTGAAGGATATGGGGAACAGAGACCTAATTCCAAGTTTCCAAGGAGATTTTTCATGGACCTCTCTTGATGTAAAGTAAGAACATTCCAGGTCCAGCGGTTATGATTTGTGCCTTGTTAACGGACAGACAACTGAATGGCCGGATGGCCGGAAGGACAACGGACAAAGAGTGATCGCTATAGCTCAGATGACTTACAGTCAGCTGAGCTAAAAATGAGGTTTTTCCTTAATTTCTCAAAGGAACAAAGTTGCAAAGACCCAGTTTTCGGCTTGGTAGGAGATCTTGGGGACATCTAACATTATGCCGAATTTCGGATTACTAGGTCTTAGGGTTTCAAAACATGGCACGACGGACGACGGACAATAGACCACGACTATAGCTCAGATGACTTATAGTCAACTGAGCTAAAAATTTACAAAATATTGAACTAATTTCTGGTATGTACACAGGAAATATATAGAGGAATGGATATATTAATAATGATTAATATCAGGTTAGTGGTTTTGATATTATGCAGTCTTGAAGTGTGACAATGGGTTTTTAAGTGAAAATTGAGGTTTTTCCTTAATATTTCAAAGGAATTAAGTCGTAATGACTCAATTTTTGGTATTGAAGGAGATTTTGGGGACATCTAAATGTATGCCGAATTTCAGATTTGAAGATTCAATGGATTCAAAATGTGCCATGTTAACAACCGGACGGCTGAACGGATGGACAACAGACAAAGGACCATAACTATAGCTCAGATGACTTATAGTCAGCTGAGCTGACAAAAAATATACAAGATTTTCAAAAGTGAAAACAGAAGAGGACACTCACCTGGAAAATCATACCATCAGAAGTTGGTCAGCTATGACGAAACATGAACTTGATCTGTAACTGGTCATCATCCAACAACACACCGAAAATCAGATCAATATCTACAGGCACTGCAAAAAAAAATCCGTACAAGTGCATTTATCATTAAATTTTCTATTTTTCATGGCAGAGCAGACATACTGTCAAAGGAAGGTAAACCGGGACGAAACACACACTCTATCTGTAACCTGACTGGTCATCATCAAACCCCACACCGAAAATCAGATCAATATCCGCAGGCATTATAAAACAAGGGACCCGTGGGTCACTGTGCTCAGCTAAAATACTATCAAATGGAGAAAAAGTCTGACAGGAAGAGGTAATATAGGCCATGGTTGGTTGATATGATTGGTTTGTATTGATAAGTAAGAAATTGTTGCAAATAATATTTTGTGACCTGACCATGTGTTTACTAATGTTAAAACTTTATGAACATAAGATATGTATAAGATAGGTATACTATTAACATGATCAATGGCTGGCTTTTTGATAAATTGTTGACAGTTCAGCAGTTTATACATTTGTTTAATTAGATCTCTTTCTTTATAATATATTATTAAATATTTTTCTTATTTGATAAAATGTATACAGTTGCAATATACCTATTAAAAGTTTATTAATAATTATGGGGTGTTTCCATGTGCACATATATGCGTATATGCTTTTATGCATGAACAATCGCTCATAGGAAAGAATATGTTTCAAAAAGACCTTATTTTTTTTTCTAATACTATTTTTTTTTTATTTATTTAATATTACACATTTGCAATAATACTAATGCCCCCAGTGCACAGGTGCAAGGACTCTATGGCAGGGGAGGGGGAATGGTTGAAATAACACCTCTGAATATACATACATGACAGACAAAGCCTTATGTCCCATTCATTTTCACATCTTATTTTTAGGGGAGGGGGTTGCTAATATGAAGAAAACTGTTGACCTGTCACCGCAGGGGATCTCTCCCAGTGGCCCATGAAAAATCAGGTACCCTTGCATAGCTGACCAGAAGTGACCTGACTGCAGCAGGACAATGCAAGGAAATACAATTCTATATCTAGACTAATTTTTTAGATTTCATAGATTTAATACTTACCTTTACATGCTGTAAAAATTAAATCAATAATAGTCTGAGGAACTAGTGGCCCATAGGCCATGACGCTCAGCTGAATTCAAGGAATGTTGAACAATGAGCAAAACGACAGCGAGAATGCAAAAAATCATGAATTTTGTGAAGAATCCTAAGAAATGGGTTTAAGTGGTTTTTGGACAGATGACCACTTCATTTGAAGGTCTCATAATTAGAAAAATGTGTAATAATTTGAAAAAATACAGGTAGTGCCACCAGTCTGCAGGAACTGATGAAACGCTCCATGATCAATATGCTTGCACAGATTCATGGAAATCAATGCATTCGTTATTCATATACTGGAGCTTTTGTATCACATTTTTAATTATTTGGGGGGGGGGAGGGGACATATGAGCCGAATGGCTCTGAGGATAGGGTAACAGAGACCTAATTTCAATTTTCTATGAAGACTTTTCATGGACCTCCCTAGATGTCAAGTATGAAGATTCTAGGTCAAGGGGTTACTATTTGTGCCCTCTTACAATATGAGGCTTTATTTGAAGGTCTCAAAATAGAGAAAAAATGTGTAAAAATTCAAAAAAATACATATGGTGCCACCAGTCTGCAGGAACTGATGAAACACTCCATGATCAATATGCATGCAAAAAACCATGGCCATCAGTGCATTAGTTATTAAGATACTGGAGCTTTTGTATCATATTTTTAATTATTCTGAGGGGTATTATATGTTACTTATGTTATTTGTACTTTTGGCCATGAGGCCTTTCTACAATAAAATGTTGTTGTCACTTAATTCAACGATGCTTACAGGATAAAAAAGTTCATTCATAATTTCTTAATACTTAATAAAGGACAGACAGACTGGTAGACAAACAAAGCTGATAATATATATGAAGTTTCAATTATTTCTTAATTTATTTATTATATAATTTTTTTTTAATTTAACATCTGCTATAATATACATCTGAATATATAATTTGCTTTCAAATTGCATATACATACAGAGCAAACAAAGCCTGATCTCCAGTTCTGCTGAGGCAGGAAAATAATGGACAAATGTTTGTATTAGAACCTCCTTTTTTTATCACATCAATTTTTTTTATTATATGTTGATATTTCTATACATTTAAAATATAACATATATATATCTGAATATAAAAGTTGATTCATAATTCTCAATTGCATCATTATTAATCTCAATCTTGTCAGAAAACACCACATCTTGCATACAAATGTTTATTTATTTTTTTTTTACCACAAAAATATATATTTTTCAAATTTGCAAAACAATAAATATCTAAAAACTAGATATTTCTTGGCACTGCGGTGCCATAGTATCCCCAGACAATTAACCCCCCCTCCCCCCAGCCTAGGATAGGATCCCATCTTGAATTCATTGCAGAGACTGACACTTGGCAAGCCACCATGGTTTCTTTTCAAATTTGCCCTAGCCATTGATAAGATGCATCAAACTTGTGGGTTTGGTGACTGTACCTCAAATTCTTACAAAGTTATTCCGTTTAAACATCATTTTAGCAAGAAAACAACATAAGGTGGCGCCACCTGTCTTCTGCAGAAAACAATGCTATCAAAAATCTTATGTCAATTTGATTTTTGGACCAATCCATGCATTCCTCAGTGAGATATTAAAGTTAACATCATTTCAGCGTTATCGCCTCTGTGACCTTGAAAAAGGCATCAAGGTCATCCATATTCGAAATCTGACCTAGCCGTTGATAAGATGCATTTAACTTGTGGGTTTGGTGACTGTACCTCAATTTCTTACAAAGTTATTCCGTTTAAACATCATTTTAGCATAATCGCTGCTGTGACCTTAAAAAAATGCATCAAGGTCATCCATGTTCGAACTTGACCTAGCCTTTGATAAGATGCATCAAACCTGCGGGTTTGGTGACTGTACATCAACTTCTTACAAAGTTATTGCATTAACATCATTTTAACAAGAAAACGACACAAGGTGGCGCCATCTGTCTTCTGCAAAAGACAAAGCTATCAAAAATCTTCATTCAATTTGATCTTTGGATCATTCCATGTATCCCTTACTGAGATATTAAAGATTTTGTGTGAATTTCACCAAATATGGGAATATTCAAGGTCATGACCCCAAATTATATAAAAATCATCCCATAACCCATATCTATGTATATGCATAATATAAAAGAAATTTGTCCATTAGTTTTTGACTTATAATGCTCACAGTACTGTCATGTGGCAATTTTGGGGGTATTAAAAGGCATGAAAACAAGTAAAGAATAATAGGTTGCGCCACCAGTTTCTGGAACATGACAACCCTATCCATGATCTTCGATCAACTTGATTTTGGGTTCAATCCATGCAAGATTTCTTGAGATATTTAAGAATTTGTGTCATCTTTCCCAAAATTGGACTTATTCAAGGTTAAGGACACTCTCCTAGTGACCGTCATGACCCCATTTTAAATAGGCTTCGTCCTCTCACCCATATCTATACATATACCATGTTTGGTAAAGATCTGTGAAATATGTTTTGAGTAATCAGGCCAACAAGATTTTTATGCGGCGGTGGCGGGACTGTCATGAAAATTTAGTATCCCCCGACTTTGTCTGGGGATACAATAATGCATGATTACGAAAGATAGGGTCACTGATGGATGGATGGACAAGGTGATCACTATAGGGCACTGATTTTCAACTGGGCCCTAATAACCATCAAATTTATATGTGATCTGACACATCACAATAATACAAGTATTGTAACGGTAGTGTTGGAATGCCCATGATCAATATATATTAAAGGTCTTTAATTGTGAAATGGTAAGTAATCTGTCAAATTTAATTATACAGTCTTTAAGGATCAAATGAGAAAGGTAAGGTGAAACCATTTTAAGTTACAAGAAGTTAACCAATTTTTAAAACAAGGCCCACAGGCCTAATGCGAACCTGTGCATTGGGGAATACACCAGGTATAATGCTTCAATGCTGGACCATTACTTCTCATGTATATGAACAATGCAAGTACTAAACATTTTTAATAAGAAACAATTACACAAACATCACTACTGAAATTCTAGCATGGGTGCACAAAACACAACTAGGGACCCATGGGTCTCAACACTCAGTTGAATTTGTCTATAAAGATATTTTTAAAGAAATTTTTCAGAATGACAGTCCTGTGACCTTTACCAATGACCATGTGACCAAAACATCTTAGAACTTAATATCCTTGAACTTGCAGCATTAGGATTATTGTAACAATCTTTTAAAAAGTGACCTTGACATCTGACCAGATAACCTCAAATTCTACAGGTTTCCTCATTCTGGGCAAGTAAGCCATGTGTGAACGTTGGAAAGTTCAGAATGAAAAGTTTGATTTACAGTGCATCCACAATCTTTTTAAAGATGTGGCTTCTGTGACCTTCAACTTAGATCACTGGATGATGAAAATCAAAATGAATTTACATATGTAGTTGCTCATTATTAAATCAAGTTTGAAGCCAGTCTGTCTATCCAAAGCAGAATTATCATCCATAAACTAATTTGTGAATGGATGGGCCCTGTGACCTTGACCTTTGACATATGACCCAAAAATCAAACAGAATCTTCCCCTAGTGGCAGGTTAGCAATATCTTGATGATGGAAGGTTTGCGATGAAAAGTTTAGCTTCAAATGCATACACATTCCTTTTAAAGAAATGGGTCCTGTGACCTTGACCTTTGACCGTTGGACCCAAAAATCGACATGGTTCTTACTTAAGTGATGGGCCAATTATAATTTAAGTTTGAAACCAATATATCAAACTTAACTGGAGTTATCATCTGGACACTAATTTGTGTGGATGGACGGATTGACAGACAGACCGACATAAAAACAGACAGACAGACAAGGTGATTAGTATAGGGCATCCACTTGTGATCAATAAACACACCAGGTTTTTGGACACCGTGTAATGACAGCTGAGAAACTGACATGATTGTTGTCATTTTATTGTAAATAAATAGAAAAATATTTGTTAAAATAGGAAAAAATACAGGTGGCACCACCACGTTTCAGGAACTGACAAAACTAGTTATGGTCAATATTCAAGGCAAGTTTCATGACAATCCATGCATTCATTATCAAGAATTTGAAGGCTTTATATCAATTTTTTTACTATTCTGGGGGGTACTTTCAAGCCCCGTAGCTCAAAGGATATAGGTAGCAGTGACCTAATTTCAGGTTTCCAAGGAGATTTTTTATTGACCTCCCTGGATGTTCACTTAGAAGTTTCTAGGACCAGCTGTTACGATTTCTGCCCTGCTAACAGACGGCCGGACGTCCAGACGGACGACCGACAAAGTGCCATTCCTATACCTAAGTTGACTTACAGTCAGCTGAGCTAAAAATGATTGTAGCTGGCATCCACCAGTCTTGTATATAACAAAGCTATCAGAGATATAAACATATGCCCAAGTTCAGGCTGATATATCAAACCCCTCCTGAGAAATAAGCAGGGACACACGCTGTGCAAAAAAATATTGTAGGTGGCACCACCAGTCTTGTATACGACAAGTATACGATAATTAAAATACGATAGGTATAAATATGCCCAATTTCAGGATGATATGTCAAATTCCTCTATAGAAATAAGCAGGCACAAAAGTCACACACTCTGCAAATGTCATTGTAGGTGGTGACACCTGTCTTGTGAACGAGAAACCCATCAAAGACACATAGACAGGTCAAAATATTAGGCCAATACATCAAACTTACCTGAAGTCTGATGCATTGGGCTGACCACTCTTACGTGAGAAAGGCAGTTGCCCCGAGTGAACTATGACAAATTTGCTAGCTCAGGCTACTGCACTGAGTGAACTCATGACCTGCACCTGGCTAGACTGGGTGAACTTTTGACCTGTACCTGGCTGCACTGAGTGAACTCTTGACCTGTTGCCTTATCTGATACAGTTAGCAGTCTGCCAAAGCTATAAATAGATTGGCTCCACATGCAGCCCTAAGGGGCATGACACCCATGAGGTGATCACATGGTGCACATGAGGTGTTCACATGTCACCAATGAGGGGATCACATGCCTTGTGCTTGGCTGCACTGACTGAACTCTTGACCTATATCTGGCTGCACTGAATGAACTCTTGATCTATTGCCAAATCTGAAACAGTTGGCAGTTTCTTAACCTATTTAAATATACAGACACAATCTTGGCCTGTTGGCGAATCTGTTTACACATACTAAGGACTTTGGCTAAAATGCTTTTTTTTTCAAGCTGAAATATTCATAAACTTTTTATCAAAATATCTAGAAAAATAAAAGATTCTGTTCTTTCATTGTTAAAGGTCCAATAATTCTGCCAAAAATTATTCAAGTAAACTTGAACAAAGGCCACCTAAGAATAATTTTTGTGCCATGTAACAGAAGATATAATTGAAACAATAATTTTGTAGACGACCAGTTTTGCAGTCCTCAGTTTGAGTTAGACATAATAATGGCCATAAGACCAACTTAAGCTTTTCTGATATGATTGAAAGAACCATGTCCTAGGATAATTCTTTTGAAAAATTGAACGATTCAACTTCACAGTTTCATCATAAACATTTTAAGTTGAAAGAGGCTAAATTATGAGGTTTTTGCCCATGAAAAACAGGTCAATGTAGGTGGCACATCAAAATCTGCAACTTCAAATATGAGTCATGTGACCAACATTTGCACAATACTTGGTAATGCCAGCTTCTGCCATTTCTGAGATAACTATGTCAGTATGCTTACTTGGCCTAATGACTGTTCAAATTCATTTAACTCCACTAAAATTCATCAAATGCAAACCATTCAAACAAACTTGAGAGTGCTTGCCTCTGGGATCATTTCTGTAAAATATTGAACAATTTGGCTTGACTGTTTACAAGAAGACTTTTAAAGGTTTTTCAGCTTTTCCCCAATAAAATCTAAGCAAATGCAGATAGCAAAAAAATAAACTGAATCCCTCAACATTTGATATGTGACAGATAATTGCATAAAATCTGGGGATGGTAGCTCCTGCTATTCCTGAGAAATTAGGGGATGATATATAGATGACCAATGACCCCCGTACAAAAAAAGGTCAATGCAGGTGGCGCCACCAATACCTGAATTTCACATATGACTCATGTGACCAACACTGGCATAAAATTTGGTGATGATAGCTCTGGCCGTTTCTTAGATTATCATTTTAGTATGCTTTTTTGGACAGATGACTAGGTTCAACTCCTGTAATTTAGCCAAAATTCACCGAACTTGAACCATTTGAACAAACTTGAGAGAGATGGTATAAAAGATTATTTTTGTGAAATATTGAACAAATTGGATTGACCGTTTCGGAGACAGATGACTAGATTCAACTTCCTGTAATTTGGCCAAAATTCACTGAACTTGAACCATTTGAACAAACTTGAGAGAGATGGTATAAAAGATTATTTTTGTGAAATATTGAACAAATTGGTTTGACCGTTTTGGAGGAGATGATTTTTAAAGTTTTTTTAGCTTTTTCTCTGTAAAATCTAGATGTATCTGCTTCAAACAGCTAACATATATGGTAAAATGACTCAATTCAATCTTTATTATTCAGCCAAAATTCATTCTTTGGAACTATAAAAGACAATTATTATAAGAATTATTCAAGGGATTATTCTTGTAAAACATTAAAAAAATTGGCCTCAGTGGCGTCAGTCAAAAAACGTTTTGCGTTTTTATGGGAAAATAAAGCAAAATGGCTAAGTTAAGCTTCCCATAACTCAGCCAAAAATCACTGAACCAAAACCATTTGAACAAACTTGAATTATCAACATCTAAGGATAATTAATGTGTGAGATTTAAGAATTTGGCCCAGTGGTTTTTGAGAAGATCTTTGTAGCCACTGAGCTAAAGTGGGCTGTTATGGCAAATGACTAAATTCAGCTTCCAATAACTCAGCCAAAAGTCACTGAACTGAGACCATTTGAATAAACTTCAGAAAGTACTACCCTAGGATCATTTCTGTGCATATATTAAACAATTTTGCCAAATGGTTTCAGAGAAGAAGTTTTTTTGTAGCTGTCAGTATGATACGGGCACTGATGACCCTGTTCAAAAATGGCCCATGCAGGTGGCGCCATCAATACCTGAATTTCAGACATGACTCATGTGACCAACATTGGCATAAAATTTAGTGATGATAGCTCCAGCCGTTTTTTAAGACTGTAATTTTAGTATGCTTTTTTGGACAGATGACTAAGTTCAACTAGCTTTAACTCGGCCAAAAATCACTGAACTTAAACTATTCGAACAAACTTGAAAGAGATTGTTCCAGGGATCATTTCTGTGAAATATTGGACGATTTGGCTGAACAATTTCAGAGAAGAAGATTTTTAAAGCTTTTTTAGCTTTTTCCCTATAAAATCTAAGAAAATGCAGTTAGCCAAAAAATAAGCAAATTCCCATAGAGTTTTTTAGATGACTAATTTTTGTCATAAAATTTCTTGATGCTTACTCTTGCCGTTTTCAAGATAGTATGGGTTAACGTACAGACGACGGACCATGGACGCCAGTTGAGGGACACCGGACGACGCCACACCATCGCATAAGCTCACAGGTTCGCTAATAAAATTTACATATGATTTGGAAATCAATTTTTCGAGAAGAGTTAATTTTTCTGTGAAAAAAGAACATTATTTGGTTTGGAATCTTAACTATAACATATACATTATAAAATTAACATTAATAAAATACTGCAACACGTTTCGTTTCATAAGATACCTTAAATTTATTGAAGCAGCCCTAGGACTGCATGACCAGGTGGCACTTAAATTAACGCATCAAATAGGAGTAATCCTGTGTGGATGGTAGGAGGAAAGAGCAAAACTGATGTGTCCCTGATTCCATGGTAAAGGATGACAAGACCTGTGACCAATAAAGTGGGAGAAAGCAAAATAAAAGTTTTGAAGAAATATGTACTTCACAGGAAACTCATCCACCTACAATTTCCAGAGACTAATTTGTTTTATTTACCATCTGTCTTTACTACCTCCCACCATCCAAGTTTTGCCTGCCTGTTACTATGACAACTCAGTCTCTTCATCCCACGGATGCCAAACGTGACAGAAGAAGCTAAAACACCTGTACTTACTCAGGGTGCCTGATAAAATGAACAAAACAGTCAAGCTACATTATTTGAAGTTCAAAAAAAATTTTAAAAGTATAAAACATTAATGTCTTGGTAAAGTATTATAAAATATTATTTATATGCACTAACTGACATGCTCTTTCAGTTGCTTGTTTAAAATAAATGATCCATAATGGCCCTATTTGGCTTTTTTCCTCACAATGCATATTCAATCAGCTCTGTTATAAATTGGTTAAAAGTAAATGTCTGTGTATATATGGGATACTTTTTAAGTGAAAGTATTACAAAGTCAGGACAGCTATGGAAACTGTGCTCTCATACTTCCACCAACCTACCGGTGTAAACATTTATGATAACAAATACTTGCCTCAAATGATCATCTCAACAGGATGATTTCATAAAATTTCACTGAAATCCATCTAAAAATTGATCAGAGATTTTTACATGAGCAAAAAAACAGATCAATATTTAAACAGACAGAAAAAATACAAACAGATAGCTTGTTATGTACAGGGGATGATATTTTTCATTGGTGGACTTTGCTGGATGAGGAAGCTGGAAGCTGCTTATACCCACGCATTACCTGCACACAGAGAGTGTGTACCTCTGCCAACCTCAGGTATTCCAGATGACCTCATCTTATGTTTTATCAACATATTCTGTTTGATCAACTATCTCAGGAAAGGCTATGTTTGTGTGTATACTCTGATATCACTGGAAATACAGGTTCATCTGATTAAATTCACTCTTTATATGCCTTTGTGGCTTTTTGACCATGTTCATAAGTTTGCCTGCCACCCATGACCAACAGACATTCTCTCTTGAGTGGAACAGACACACCCTTGTGGAACCTTGGCACAGAATGTGGTTTTAACAGGACTTGAACCAACTTGTAACTAATTCTTCAGTAGGTAATCAATAATTAGGGCCCCGCTTTACAAGCAGTGCCCTATAGTGATCACCATGTCAGTCCATCCTTCTGTCCTTCCGTCAGTGACACTTTCTTTCGCAAGCGATAACTCAACAACAACATACTGCAGCTTTCCCAAATTCACAGAGATGATTGGTACCTATGAGGGCTCCAGACCTTTTAAATTACAGACTTGTCTGAATTCAAATATGGCCGCCACAGCCCAATCGCTGAATTTCTTTTGCACACAATAACTCAGCAACAACATACTGCAGCTTTCCCAAATTCACAGGGATGATTGGTACCTATGAGGGCTCCAAACCTATCGAATTACAGACTTAGTCAGATTTCAAATATGGCCACCACATCCCAATCGCTGATTTTCTTTTGCATGCGACAATTCAACAACAATATACTGCAGCTTTCCAAAATTCAGAGGGATGTTTGGTACCTATGAGGGCTCCAGACCTATTGATTTATAGACCTGTCGGAATTCAAATATGGCGCCCACAGCCCGATCGCTGATTTTCTTTCACGGGAGATAACTCAACAACAACCTACTGCAGCTTTCCCAAATTCACAGGGATGATTGGTACCTATGAGGGCTCCAGACCTATTGAATAACAGACCTGTCTGAATTCTAATAAGGCCTCCACAGCCCGATAGCTGATTTTCTTTCATGCGCGATAACTCAACAACATCCTCCTGGAGCTTTCCCAATTTACAGGGATGACTGGTACCTATAAGGGCTCCAAACCTATTGAATTACAGACCTGTCAGAATTCCAATATGGCCGCCACAGCCAAACTGCTGATATTCTTTCATTAGCAATAACTCAACAACTACCTACTGCAGCTTTCCCAAATTCACAGGGATGACTGGTACCTGTAAGGGCTCCAGACCTTTTGAATTACAGACCAGTTGGAATTTTTCAATATGGCTGCCACTGTCCAATTGCTGATTATCTATCATGCGTGATAACTAAACAACAACATACATCAGCTTTTTCAATTTTACAGGGATCATTGGTCCTTATGATGGCTCCAGACCTATTAAATTACAGACTTGCTCAAAATCAAATATGTTCTTTAATCTAGAATGATTTTATTCCTAATGCATATTGATAAAAACCTGTTTCTGTTAGTGATATTTTCAAATTTAACTTAATTTTTCACCAATATGTTAACAATTCCAGCACTAGTAGAAACGCAGGGCCCTCTGAGGACCATTGTCCGACCACATCTAGATATATTTATTCTAATCAAAGCTACCAGGTATCACATATGTCTTCTTATATTGTCTAAGAAATCTGTATGACACTAATGCTAATTCCCACCTTTGTTAGCATACCAGGTAACCTTAATACTTGTAGTATTACAGCCTGATGTATGGTACCTCCAGATAAACAAAGCCTACAGGCTTAATGTGAACCTGTGTATGGGATATACATCCTGGACAGCTTTCTTGATTTTATGACAGGTGGCTCCACCTATATTCACATTTACACTGCAGACATCCAAGCTCATACCTCGGGAACTGTTTGACCGATTGGGCCAAAATTTTGCATGTGTTTAGATCTCACATATCTCTTTATCATACGCAAAACTGGTGGCGCCACCTGCAACCATTTTTGCACAGCTTCCGTCTGTTTGTCTGCTGTGGGATAAAATCACTCATATATTGGCACTGGTTTGACTTTTTCATTTGTATACAACTTTGATAGCTTTCTGGATTTTGTGGTAGGTGGCACAACCTACATACACATTTCGGCTGCAGACATCCATGCTAATATGCAACACACCTCACTCTATTTCCCCTTGTTACTCAATCCATGCCTCACTTCACCCGTCCCACTCTGATTTCGGCAGATACACGTAGTCGCTTGTCGACTACCCGTATTCTAGTTTTAGTATTCTTTTTTGGCCAATTGATAATGTTCAACTTCCCGTAACTCGGCCAAAAATCACCGAACTGAAACCATTCGAAATTGAGAGATTGTTTCTGGAATTATTTCTGTGAAATACTGAACAATTTGCCTGGATGGTTTCAGAGAAGAAGATTTTTAAAGTTTTTTTTAGTTTTTCCTGTAAATTCTAAGTCAATGCAGATAGAAAAAATTAGCTCAAAATAGAGCTTTTTAGATGATTGAATTTAGCATAAAATTTGGTGATGCTAGTTCCTGCCTTTTTTGAGATAGTATGGGTAAAATGGATGACAGCTGACAGATGACGGATAATGGCTGATACCACACCATTGCATAAGCTTACAGGTTCACTAGCAAACAATAATTAATATTAATGAATTGTTGAATTTATAGACTCACCTGTTTTTACTGAGGATTAATTCAGATATGCTTATACAGCCTTATTGCAGCTCTCATAATGGGCATTAAATTGCATGATATGATGAGTTGGTCTGCATGACCATGTTAATGGGTGTGTGGAAATAAGACTAAGGTCAGTCTATAACTGGATGTGTGTCAGGTCAATATAGTCTTACGTTAAATGACGACATGCATAATTATATCAAATGTCAGGTCAACATCACCATCTAATCCAATAGTAGCTTGTATCAGTGATGTATCAGAGGGTGATTGAATATACATAGATAATGTCAATCCAAACTCTGTATCAAAAGGTCTTGCATTGTGCGCAATTTGGGCAGTCAGAGGGAGATGGCACAGAGAGGGGAGACCACCATTCTGCTGTAACAACATGTAAACAGATCTGGAATAAAGTCAAGTGTCTACCAACCCTGTCTTGTGTCTCTCCCTCAACCAATGTTACACATGGTAACAGTACCATTTTATCACACACTTGTGCATTTACCGAGGAAAAAGTCAAACCCACACTGACATCAACAGGGGAACAGAAAAAGGCAGCACATATACAAGTTACAATACAAAGGTTCTGCAGGTAAAAAGGTCTCCTCCCTATCACATATTACCTACCATGTAACAATTGATTTCAGTCAGAATCAAATATGGCCAGGGCTCACCTGGATACAAATAAAGCTCATTATAACTATCCTGCTGCCCAGTACATGGCTGACAATACTCATAACAGCCTGCACAGGTTCTATAGACAGCACTGTATACGATACAGTAGGGTCACCCACTATCACAGCCTGCCAATCACCACAGCCTGGCCTCAGTATCACCTCTGGGTATGAAGGACAGACTCCTCTTATTACAGAAGATGGGGACAGGTAAAAAGCACTGTGCCTAGCTATAGGGACAGGTACACAGCATGGGCCTAGCTATCATGCAGATTAATTGATCAATGCTCACCAGCGGCCTCTCAGACCACTCTCCATGAAAGATTCCTTGTGTTCAGGTTAAATTACACAACGTGGCCCGCCAGTGACCTCTCAGACCACTCTCCATAAAGGATACCTGGGTTCATGTTAAAGTACAAAACATATGATCCACCAGTGGCATCTCAGACCACTCTCCATAAAGGATACCTGGGTTTGTGTTAAGGTACACAACATGGTCCACCGGTGGTCTCTCAGACAACTCTCCATAAAGAATACCTGGGTTCAGGTTAAGGTACACAACATGGTCTACCAGTGGCCTCTCAGACCACTCTCCATTAAGGATATCTGGGTTCAGGTTAAGGTACACAACATGGTCCAACAGTTGCCTCTCAGACAACTCTCCATAAAGAATACCTGGGTTCAGGTTAAGGTACACAACATGGTCCACCAGTGGCCTCTCAGACCACTCTCCATAAAGGATACCTGGGTTTGTGTTAAGGTACACAACATGGTCCACCGGTGGTCTCTCAGACAACTCTCCATGAAGAATACCTGGGTTCAGGTTAAGGTACACAACATGGTCCACCAGTGGCCTCTCAGACCACTCTCCATAAAGGATATCTGGGTTCAGGTTAAGGTACACAACATGGTCCAACAGTTGCCTCTCAGACAACTCTCCATAAAGAATACCTGGGTTCAGGTTAAGGTACACAACATGGTCCAACAGTTGCCTCTCAGACCACTCTCCATAAAGGATATCTGGGTTCAGGTTAAGGTACACAACATGGTCCAACAGTTGCCTCTCAGACCACTCTCCATAAAGAATACCTGGGTTCAGGTTAAGGTACACAACATGGTCCACCAGTGACCTCTCAGACCACTCTCCATAAAGGATATCTGGGTTCAGGTTAAGGTACACAACATGGTCCACCAGTGGCCTCTCAGACCACTCTCCATAAAGGATATCTGGGTTCAGGTTAAGGTACACAACATGGTCCAACAGTTGCCTCTCAGACAACTCTCCATAAAGAATACCTGGGTTCAGGTTAAGGTACACAACATGGTCCAACAGTTGCCTCTCAGACCACTCTCCATAAAGGATATCTGGGTTCAGGTTAAGGTACACAACATGGTCCAACAGTTGCCTCTCAGACCACTCTCCATAAAGAATACCTGGGTTCAGGTTAAGGTACACAACATGGTCCACCAGTGACCTCTCAGACCACTCTCCATAAAGGATATCTGGGTTCAGGTTAAGGTACACAACATGGTCCAACAGTTGCCTCTCAGACAACTCTCCATAAAGAATACCTGGGTTCAGGTTAAGGTACACAACATGGTCCACCAGTGACCTCTCAGACCACTCTCCATAAAGGATACCTGGGTTCAGGTTAAGGTACACAACATGGTCCACCAGTGACCTCTCAGACCACTCTCCATAAAGGATATCTGGGTTCAGGTTAAGGTACACAACATGGTCCAACAGTTGCCTCTCAGACAACTCTCCATAAAGAATACCTGGGTTCAGGTTAAGGTACACAACATGGTCCACCAGTGGCCTCTCAGACCACTCTCCATAAAGGATATCTGGGTTCAGGTTAAGGGTACACAACATGGTCCAACAGTGACCTCTCAGACCACTCTCCATAAAGGATACCTGGGTTCACTACATGAGTGTTTCCATGCGTTAGTCAGGGTATATACTTTAAAATGCATGATATATACATAGGGTCGCATGCACTCAGGGATTCAGGGTAAATGTCATCACTTCACGATATTTTTGTGGAAGCCCTGCTGGATCCACTGTACAAATATATTAGTTTTCCATTTCACCAATAAATATATGCAAATACACGCACATACACAGAAACATACCTATATAATCCAAGATTCCTATTTTACTGTTCTTGTATCTTAAGCTGCCAGATGAGATCATGTAATTTAAAAGAAGACACATCTGGATATTAATTCTTCAGTGCTTGCAAAAATGTCTGTAGCACAATGATGTATTGTGGCTTAAACTGTATTTATATATTTGTGTGAAAAAATGGCAAAATTATTTTTGTAGGGTTCTTGCCCTATTCAGAAGCAGATCCAGGGGGGGGTCAGACCCCCTTTTTTCAGCCACCGCATTTTAAGGGTTTCAGACCATTTTTTTGCGACCTGGAACCCCCCTTTTTTCCAGACTGGAGGACATATTTAAGGATTACCAGTAGTTATTAATCCACCTGGGTTGGACCCCTCCTTTCTTATTGCTGCATCTAAACCGGGATTTTACCAGAAACAGGATTAGGCACAGGCATTGTAACAATTAGAAATACAAATTCAGTACCGGTCAGTATAGACTTCATCTGCAGTCACCCAACTTGTCATAAAGCTGATTGTCTTACACCTAAACTTAAATACTAAGGATCTAATTTAGGATAAGTTTTGTTCATTGTTTAACTGACTAGGTAAATTATTAAAATTCTCATTATTTTGCCCTCCTTGTTCAAAACTGAATATATATTCATTGCAGTAAGTTTTAATAAGATTTAAAATATGTTTAATGGGCCTTGTGGGTCGTGTGACCATACATCATCTATATGAATATCATATATACATATATTCTGCTAAAGCATTGTTGAAATTAATTTTGAAAAACATTGGACCATACTTATAGATGACTATATCACACCTGGTTCATATGGCGATACACATTTCCCATATTTAATATAGTTTATGTTATGTCAGGTCCAACAGAGATATAATATTTATAACACAGACCTAATATAGAAAGTGTGTTCAAACTCGTATATAGGCCTACTGTAACAAATATCAATGATATCTTCTATAACTTAGGGGGAAGATATAATTAATTAAGATTAACAGCCAAAATAAAACACCATTGTTAAAAGTCAAAAGGGTTTGTTCCTATAGCTACAGTTGAAATGGACAAATCTTAGAAAGTTCTGCTTCAGTAAGTAATGGAAAAATGTTTCATGTATACGTCAACACTGAGACCTGAAATAAATAACAGGATCAATGCATGCAGGGGTGAACCAGTACACTCCTTAGAACATGAGCTCGTGTTTTTGTGTTGTAGGCTTCTTCTGTAAACCTTATATTTTGTGTGTGTATATAATTTGATTTCAAGTAATTAATTATAGTCTGATTTATTTCACAATTAAACACAATTCAATAAAACGAGAGCAGATTCAGTCTTGTGTATTGGGATGATAAACTAGTTTACTAATACTAGACCCTATGACAAATTTACAAAGTCATCGGGAAAATTATTATTCTTACTAAGGCCCAATTCAGGTGACTGCACAAGTAATGATTTTGTACGGTCAGATGCTAGGTTAACATTTGATCTGTGCCCCGTGGTTTTTCTTTGATCTATATTATTTCATTACATTGAAGGCTTTATTACAAAGAGTGGATAATCTTTGACGTTCCTAACAGGCACGAGATGTAAGCACCAGTGAAGTCAGCACATAATTTTGAGTTGTTTATATGAGCACAATAATCATGTCGAAGAACTTCTAAATATGAATAATAACAGTACCTTATCAGAATGCATTTAGCAATAGACTTACTCACATACAACCAACCATTATATTTTACAGTAAATTTTAATCTATTTCCATTAATTGCTGATGTACCGATGATATCAGAACAATGTCTCGCAAGACCATGCCAGCACCCCCAACTTGACAGGAACTATAGGACTTAAAGATAAAGTAAAACTCATCCAGATGGCTGATAATTAAGAGACAAGTCAGCGCAAGCTTGCCAAAGTCTTCAATATCTGAACGACTCAAATGTACACTGCCGAGGCAGCGGAAATCTTGCGCTTCTAAAGAAGCTACTCATTTTCCCGCTGCCTGCAGATCTGACAGTTTATGATACATTTAGACACAAGGTGGTGGGTCATAGTCTGGCAGCCAACCAAAAACAATTGACAGACATCTTGGCTCCACCCATAGCTGTGCTTCAAGTGCGCTTCAAGTGCACTCAAGTGGTTACTCTTAGTAAACAAGTGACCCATGGGTCATGACCCCCAGCTGCCAAGCATTACCTGCAACATCATGGGCTGCGATTCACAACTTCCAGTAAAATTGTTGCAGAGCCTATATGCCAATTTTGTTTAAACTTTCTACTTTGCCATAAATTCTTATCATATATGTCTGGTTAAAACTTAGTGAAAGATGGTCTGAGGCAAAATGTATGGTTGTTGAGCTATCAGGAAATAATCCCACAGCTTGCTCGATACCTGTCAGTCTCAAAAGGAATACCACACAGGCCACATATAAGATCAAAATATAGCAAAAGATCAAGGAAATCCATGCAAGAATTATTGTGAAACGGGTGCTTCCATATTAATTTTTATTCAATACAAGCCAACTGTACTGAGCTTTCATAAATGATGGTCATATTTATTAAGAAATCTTTGACCCAATGCAAGATTACATTAATATACATCCCACTGCATTCACTTTAATAGTTCTTGAGATAATATGTTCTAAAGGAATTTAAAGATGGCTTCCTGGTGGCCACATTGGATTTCTGACAGGTCGGATATTGAACAACAAACATCCTCTAAAAGGGACCAAACATCATAAAACAAGTGACCCATGGGTCATGACGCTCAGCTGCCAAGCATGACCTGTGACATCATGGGCTGAGATTTACAACTTCCAGTCAAATTTTGAAGAACCAATTTGCCAGTTTGTTGAAATTTGCTACGACAACAGAAATATATATTACCTATGTCTGGTTAAAACACAGTGAATTGATGCTCTGAGGCAAAATGTATGATTGTTAAGGTATCCAGAACTATTCCCATAGCTTACTTGATACCTGTCAGTCTCAAAAGGAACACCACAAAGGCAAATATAAGATCAAAATATATAGCAAAAAATCAAGGAAATCCATGCAAGAATTATTGAGAAACAGGTGCTTCTGTATGAATTTTTATTCAATACAAGCCAACTGTACTGCACTTTCATATATGATGATAATATTTATTAAGAAATATTTGACCCAATCCTTTGCAAGATTACATTAATATACGTCCGACTGCCTTCACTTTAACAGTTCTTGAGATTATATGATCAAAAGGAATTTAAAGATGGTTGCCTGGTGGCCATTTTGAACTTCTGACAGGTCTGAAATCAGACAACAACCATTCTCTAAATCGGACCAAAAATTGAAGGAAAATTACTGAAACTGCACTGAAAAAAGGATTTATCAGGTGGCTAGCTGGCAGACATAATGGATTTCTGACAAGTCTGACATTTGATATCACACATCCTCCAATAAGAGACCAAACTTTGGGCAAATTCTCCAAATGATGTTACAGTAATGTATGTCCAAAACAATTAAAAAAGGCATGTTCAGGCACTCATATCAGATTTACAGATATGCAAATGTAAAAGTGTAAGTCCAATATTTTTTATTATCACTCTGCTTTTCAATGGGGTCAGAAGGGTTGGTTAACTGCAAAACCTGAAAGAAAAGAAATGCAGAAAGCATGACTAAGAGTCTTGTAATAAAATAAAGCCATCCTAAATCAAGTACACATCCACTTATTATGAGAACAAACACTTGCTTTTATATGTGGTGATTTATATAAAAATATTTAGATATCTAGGAAACTAAGTTTATTGCTATGATTTCATAAAATTAACTGCAAAATGTTGCCTTCATCTTATAAATCAGTAGCTAAACCTTAATACTATACTCTCATAGTGTTAATTCCTGGCTGAAGTATTCCAACAACAGTGTTTTGTCATGCAGTAATGAGGTACTTATCACTCAGCCTTATCACTTAATAGCCTGATACAAAAGGGAGTCATATGTCACCAGTGTCACTCACAATTACAGCCACACAGTGAGATGTACCAGCTGGAGTGCAAGCTTATATATACAAGACTAGATGTGTCTGAACGACACAAATGCCCCCGCCTTGGGCAAATAAGAAACATTTGTTAAGTTTTGAAACATTTTTTAAGTTCAGGAGGTGTCATATGGTCAAAAGTAGGTCAACAAGGGCAAAATGCAAACTTGATCTGTTACGGGTCATTATCAAGCAACACACCAAAAATCAGGCCAGTATCTGCAGGCACTGTGAAAAAAAGTCCATACATGTGCATTTTCCATAAAAATTTCTGTCTTTCATGAAATTTTCTATGTTTAGGAGCCGTAAAACTATCAAAAGTAGGTCAACCAGGATGAAATGCGAACTTGATCTGTAACTCTCATTATCTGCCCACACATAAAAAATCAGGGTGGTATCTGCAGGCATTGAGGAAAAAAAGTCGGTACATATGCATTTGTTATGAAAATTTCTATTTTACATGAAACTTTCTATGTTCAGGAGCAGTCAAATGGTCAAAAGTAGGTCAACTGAGACAAAACAAGAACTCGATCTGTAACTGGTCATTATCTGCCTACACACCAAAAATCAGGCCCGTATCTGCAGGCATTGCAAAAAAAAGTCCGTACATGTGCACTTTTTTATGCAATTTTCTATGTTAGAGCACCGTCAAACATTCAAAAGTAGGTCAACTGGGACAAAACAAGAACTCGATCTGTAACTGGTCATTATCTGCCTACACACAAAAAATCAGGCCAATATCTGCAGGCATTGCGAAAAAAAGTCCGTACATGTGTATTTGTCATGAAAATTTCTATTTTTCATGAAATTTTCTAAGTTTAGGAGCCGTAAAACGGTCAAAAGTAGGTCAACCAGGACAAAACACGAACTCCATCTGTAACTGGTCATTATCTGCCAACACACCAAAAATCAGGCCAATATCTGCAGGCATTGCGAAAAAAAGTCCGTGCAACTGTTTTATTTCGGAATGACAGAAGGACGGAAGGATGGAAGGACGGAATGACGGACATGGGTAAAACTATATGCCCCGGCCACTTTGTGGCGGGGGCATAAAAAATAGAGATGGTCTACAAAATAAGTTGACCTGACCTATGACCTTGGCCTTTTGCCTACATATCAACTGGATTCTTTCTAAATGATGGGTAACTACTAACCAATTACATCTGGCCATGTGTAATTACTTGGCAACCAATGAGTGAATAACTTAGACCTACAACCTTTAACCTCCTGACCAGTTGACCTCAAAATCAATTAGTTATTTCTTCATGCAAAAAGACCCATAAATATGAAGTTTGAATCACATTGAGTGATGCATAGATGTGGCATATGAAGGTTTGGGTTGAACAGTTTCACTTGAAATATGCTCACAAGCATTTAGAACAATATTGTGACCTTGACCTTTGACCTTTTGAACTCAACTTCAACAGGCTTCTTCCCCTATTGGTAAGTAAGCCATATATGACAGATGGAAAGTATAGATTGAAAAGTTTGCCTGAAAAGACTCCACGCAAGACTCGCAAGTAGGTCAACAGGTCTTTTCCACTGTTGGCAGAGAAGCAATATCAGTGCTGAAAGGTTTGGAATAAAAGGTCTAGCTTGAATTGTGTCCACAACCTTTTCATAGAAGTGGATCCTGTGACCCTGACCTTTGACCTTGTGACCTCAACATCTATAGGATTCTTCTCCCACTTAGTAGGTGAGCTATAAGTGAAAGATCAAAGAATTGGGATGAAAGGTTTGGCTTAAAATGCATCCACAGGCTTTTCAAAGAAGTTGGTTCTGTGACCTTGACCTTTGACCTTGTGACCTCAAAATAATTATGGTTCTTCCCCTGTTGGTAGGTGAGCTGTTTGTGAAAGATGGAAGGTTTGGGATGAAAATTTTGGCTAAAAGAATTATTTCTGGGGGTGCAAACAAATCCCCATAACTTTGAGAATATAGGTCGCAGTGACCTAATTTCAGGTTTGCAAGGAGATCTTTTTAGAACCTCTAAGACTGCATAGGGTTCATGGCCATAGCCCCTACGGTTACGATTTGTGCCCTGCGAATGGCCGGACGGACAGACGGAAGGACGACAGACAAAGACCCATCGCTATAGCCCAGCATGACTGAAAGTCAGCTGAGCTAAAAATAGTCAAATTTTAATTGCTCCCTCTACATTCTCGCATCACCGACCAATTCGATTATGACATAACGACTATGTTAGCATATCCATGTATCCATTTTCCAGCAAAACGGAAACCAGCCAGCGCGGTGTGCACGGAACCTTTGTTGTTTCATTTCTTTTTAATCACAGCTCACTAGCCGCGCATCCTATGTACACAAGGACCTGTGAAAACCATGTGTGGGGCCATTCTCTCTGAGCCTGTGGTCTGTTCAAATGGTAGCCGGGGTGATGAGCTGTCACTCAAAATGAAATGAACAACATTGGCATTGTGTATTCCTCCCTTGGCTGGTAAACTGTTTGTTTTCCAGCACAGGGTCTCATCTGATTGGACCAAAATACAGTGTTCCCCTCTGGTGTAGCAATTCAGGATACAAGGTCAAAATAAAACAGTGCTTACGATATAGATAGTAGGTCTATTGGTAAAGCGCTGTGTAAAGAGCGTACTCAAGTGCAGTGCATCCTGGAGCAGAAGCAGGAGTACCTGGATGCATTCCAGGACAAAGGTCCTTCACATTTGCAAATATATGTTTTATTTGATAGTCATAAAGATGGTCTAATATATATATTTCCATCATACATGTCATCTAGATTTGAGCAGTTCCTTAATATTCAGAACCTGTCTAATATGACCACTTGAGCCGAATCTATTGGGTGGTCGCATTATACAGGTTCAACTTTACCAAATAAAGACAGTGATTGTGAGTATGACAGTCACCAGACACTATAATTAACAAATAAAGACAGTGATTGTGAGTATGACAGTCACCAGACACTAATATTAACAAATAAAGACAGTGATTGTGAGTATGACAGTCACCAGACACTATAATTAACAAATAAAGACAGTGATTGTGAGTATGACAGTCACCAGACACTATAATTAACAAATAAAGACAGTGATTGTGAGTATGACAGTCAGCAGACACTATCATTAACAAATAAAGACAGTGAATGTGAGTATGACAGTCAGCAGACACAATAATTAACAAACTAGACGACCAGAGGTCGAGCGCTTGCCGGAAATGGAAATGATACAGACAGATAGACAGAGAGTGCATGTAGAAACAGTCATATGAATGAGCATCATTGTGGGGGCAGCAGAAACGGATAATATGTTTATTTATGCATGCTGACCTTTAACAGCTGCATATCTTTCTAGTGTAAAAGGGACCAAGTTCAAATTTTTTTCATGAAATCCCGTTAATCTCGTTTGACAAGAAGCAGTGAGACGTTTTCAGGTTTGTCATGTCAAGCTGGCCAAATGATATGAAATGCCGAAAACTAGACCTGTCTAGCTATAAAAGCCGCTGAGTTATAAGCATTTGCATGAAATCTCGTGTTTTCTCGTTTGACGGGAAATGGTGCGAGCTTTGGCGAGATTTCCAGTTTTGTCATGTCAGGTTTGTCAAATATTACAAAATGCCGGAAACTTGACCTGTCTAGCTGCAAAAGTCGCCGTGTTATCAGCATTTACGTGAAATCATTTTTTTCTCGCTTGACGAGATATAGTACGAGATTTGGCAAGACGAGCAGTTTTATTATGTCAAGACGGCCAAACGTTACGAAATGGCGAAAACTAGATCCGTCTAGCTGTAAAAGTCGCCGAGTTATAAGCATTTCCGTGTACTCTCGTGTTTTCTCGTTTGACGAGATATGGTGCAGGATTTGGCCAGTCTTGTAGATTTGTAATATCAAACTCTCTAAATGTTATGAAATGGCGAAAACTACATCTGTCTAGCTGTAAAAGTCGCCGAGTTATTAGCATTTCTGTGAAATCTCCTTTTTTATCGTTTGACGAGATATGGTGCGAGATTTGGCCAGTCTTGCAGGTTTGTCATGTCAAGCCGTCCAAATGTTAATGAATGCCAAAAACTAGACCTGTCTAGCCGTGAAAGTCGCCGACTTATATGCATTTCTGTGAAATCTTGTTTTACAACATTTGACCAGATATAGTGCGAGATTTCGCCGAGTATCGCAGTTTTACTATGTCAAGTTGGCCAAATGTGACCAAATGCCAAATCTAGACCTGAGTAGCTGTAAAAGTCGCCTAGTTATAAGCATTTCCATGATATCTCGTTTTTTCTCGCTTGACGAGATATGGTGCGAGATTTGGCCTGATTTCTTTTCTGGCGTGTCAAGCTGGTCATATGTTATGAAATGCCGAAAACTAGACCTGTGTAGCTGTAAAAGTCGCCGAGTTATAAGCATTTCCGTGAAATCTCGTTTTTTCTCGTTTGACGATAAACCGAGCGAAATTTGACGAGACTTGCAATTGGATGACTTAGAATCAAGGGGAAGCAGCCTAATGCAAAAAACTAGACCCTTGAAACATAAATATTAACCGAGATAGAAGCCAAAAACTGCATATTTTCAGATCGTCAAGTTTAACCCACAAATTTGGTAACCATGGTAACGGCAGCACAAAGCTACATGTGCGGAGGAATAAGCCAATATTCCTAGTTTAAGATACAACGATAAAAATTGTGCCATGTTTAAAATTATTTTAGATATTGCAGAAAAATGATATGTTACAGTGTTTCAGGTACCACGCCCCCTGGTGGCTATTTCCAAAAAATGAAAAACCTATTTCGAGATATTTATAAATAACACAAAATATATCAATTTCAAAGCCATTGTTAAAAAAATGCGACCTGTAGGTCATATTTAATGAAATCTCGAAGACTCTCGTTTGACGAGAAATGGTGCGAGATTTGGCCAGACTTTTAGTTTTATCATGTCTAGCTGCCTATAAGGTACATAATGACCAAAACCAGACGTCTGTAGCTTAAAAATTGACAAAGTTACAAAAAATGGTCGTGTTATTTCCAATTTCAATGATTTTTGCCCAAAAAATGTAACCATGGTAACGGCAAATTTAAGAAAGCTACATGTCAAAAGAAAGGCCAGGTGATGACGAAAAAAATGAGCTATTGCAGAAGTGGATAAGGCTATTTATGGCGAAGTTATAGTGCAAAAACCGTTAACCACACCTGTCGTGACCTTGACCCTTGACCTTGGAGCAATGTTGACCAAAAACAATAGGGTTCCAGGGTGTTCGGTTGTCAATCAACCCTGTAAGGGTCATGTCGATTGCTGCAAAATTGTGGCCAGGAGAGTGGTGACAAACAAACAAACAAACAAACAAACAGACATACGCAACTGAGTAATATGCTTGCCGAAATCTTTGATTCCGGCAAGCAATAAAGACAGTTACTGTGAGCATGACAGTCTGTAGACACTAAAATTACCTAACAAGGGCACTGCAAAGCGGAGCATCCCCTTGCATGGGGCATAATTAGAATGGATATATTGTTCAGTGTGAAAATGCGGAGGGCAGCACTCTGGCCTTGACCTTTGCTCCTCTGAATTCAAACTCAATAGGGTTCTTAATCCGTGGGTGGGTGAGCCATATGAGCAAGATGACACTTACAGGTGTTGGTAAAACAGTTTGACCTAAAATGGGTCAACAAGCTTTTTCAACAAGTGGGCGCTGTGGCTGTGACCTTTGACGCTGTGACCACAAAATGAATAGTGTTCTTTATCCATGGTCGGATGAGCCATATTTTCAAGATGAAAGGTTTTGGTCAAACTGTTTAGCTTTAAATGGGTCCACAAGCTTTTTCAAGGATTTTGCCTTGTGGCTGTGACCCTTGACCCTGTGAAGTCAAAATTGATAGGGGTCTTCATTCATGGGTAGGTGAGCCATATGTGCAAGATGAAAGGATTTGGTCAATAATTTTGCTTTAAATGGGTCCAGCAGCTTTTTCAAGAAGTGGGCCCTGTTGCCGTGACATTTGACCCTGTGACCTCAAAATTTATAGGGTTCTTCATCCATGGTTGGTTTAGCCATATTTGCAAGATGAAAGGTGTTGGTAAAACAGTTTGACCTAAAATGGGTCAACAAGCTTTTTCAACAAGTGGGCCCTGTGGCCGTGACCTTTGACCCTGTGACCTCAAAATCGATAGGGGTCTTCATCCACGGATGGGTGAACCATATGTACAAGATGAAAGGTTTTGGTCAAACGCTTTGGCTTGAAATCAACCCACAATCCGATTCCGGAGGGACAGACAGACGGACAGACGGACGCACTAATGGAGGTTTTACTATATCCCTTTGGTAACCTTGTGCAAGAAAATAATAAAGACAGTGATTATGAGTACGACAGTCCGAAGACACTATAATTACCAAATAAAGACAGTGACTGTCAGCTTGACAGTCCGCAGACATTATAATCAACAAATAAAGACAGTGATTGTCAGCTTGACAGTTGACAGACAGACGGACACACTTATGGAGGTGTTACTATATCCCTTTGGTAACCTTGTGTGAGAAGATAATAAAGACAGTGACTGTGAGTACGACAGTCCGCAGACACTATAATTACCAAATAAAGACAGTGATTGTGAGCATAACAGTCCACAGACACTATAATTACCAAATAAAGACATTTATTGTGACCATGACAGTCTGCAGACACTATAATCATCAAATAAAGACAGTTATTGTTAGCATGACAGTCCATAGACACTAAAATTACCAAATAAAGACAGTGATTGTGAGCATAACAGTCCGCAGACACTATAATTACCAAATAAAGACAGTGATTGTGAGCATAACAGTCCGCAGACACTATAATTACCAAATAAAGACATTTATTGTGACCATGACAGTCTGCAGACACTATTATCATCAAATAAAGACAGTTATTGTTAGCATGACAGTCCATAGACAGTAAAATTACCAAATAAAGATAGTGATTGTTAGCTTGACAGTCTGCAGACACTATAATTACCAAATAAAGACAGTGATTGTGAGCATGACAGTCCGTAGACACTTTAATCACCAAATACAGACAGTGATTGTGAGCTTGACAGTCTGCAGACACTATAGTCACCAAATAAAGACATTCATTGTGAGCTTGACTGTCTGCAGACATTATAATTACCAAATAAAGGCAGGGATTGTGAGTATGACAGTCAGCAGACACAATAATTACCAAATAAAGACAATTATTGTTAGCATGACAGTCCGTAGACACTATTAATACCAAATAAAGACAGTGATTGTCAGCTTGTCTGCAGACACTATAATTACCAAATAAAGACAGTGATTGTGAGCATGACAGTCCGCAGATACTATAATTAACAAATAAAGACAGTGATTGTGAGCATGACAGTCCGCAGACACTATAATTACCAAATAAAGACAGTGATTCTGAGCATGACAGTCCACAGACACTATAATTACCAAATAAAGACAGTGATTGTGAGCATGACAGTCCATAGACACTATAATCACCAAATAAAGCATTTATTGTTAGCTTGACAGTCTGCAGACACTATAATTACCAAATAAAGACAGTGATTGTAGGCCTGACAGTCTGCAGACACTATAATTACCAAATAAAGACAGTGATTGTGAGCATGACAGTCCGTAGACACTTTAATCACCAAATACAGACAGTGATTGTGAGCTTGACAGTCTACACACACTATAGTCACCAAATAAAGACATTCATTGTGAGCTTGACTGTCTACAGACATTATAATTACCAAATAAAGGCAGTGATTGTGAGTATGACAGTCAGCAGACACAATAATTACCAAATAAAGACAATTATTGTTAGCATGACAGTCCGTAGACACTATTAATACCAAATAAAGACAGTGATTGCGAGCATGACAGTCTGCAGACACTATAATCATCAAATAAAGACAGTTATTGTTAGCATGACAGTCTGTAGACACTATAATTACCAAATAAAGACAGTGATTGTCAGCTTGACAGTCTGCAGACACTATAATTACCAAATAAAGACAGTGATTGTGAGCATGACAGTCCGCAGACACTATAATTAACAAATAAAGACAGTGATTGTGAGCATGACAGTCTGCAGACACAATAATTACCAAATAAAGACAGTGATTGTAGGCTTGACAGTCTGCAGACACTATAATTACCAAATAACGACAGTGATTGTGAGCATGACAGTCCACAGACACTATAATTACCAAATAAAGACAGTGATTGTGAGCATGACAGTCTGCAGACACTATAGTCACCAAATAAAGACATTCATTGTGAGCTTGACTGTCTGCAGACATTATAATTACCAAATAAAGGCAGTGATTATGAGTATGACAGTCAGCAGACACAATAATTACCAATTAAAGACAATTATTGTAAGCATGACAGTCCGTAGACACTATTAATACCAAATAAAGACAGTGATTCTGAGCATGACAGTCTGCAGACACTATAATCATCAAATAAAGACAGTTAGTGTAAGCATGACAGTCCATATACACTATAATTACCAAATAAAGACAGTGATTGTCAGCCTGACAGTCTGCAGACACTATAATTTCCAAATAAAGACAGTGATTGTGAGCATGACAGTCTGCAGACACTTTAATTACCAAATAAAGACAGTGATTGTGAGCATGACAGTCCGCAGACACTATAATTACCAAATAAAGACAGTGATTGTGAGCATGACAGTCTACAGACACAATAAATACCAAATAAAGATAGTAATTGCGAGCATGACAGTCTGCAGACACTATAATAACCAAATAAAGACATTTATTGTGAGCATGACAGTCCGTAGACATATAGTCACCAATTAAGACAGTGATTATGGTGCACTATAACCAGAAAGAACAATAATTATATATTAAATACTGGAAAAAGCAACTTTATGTCTTAGTGAGGCAGGCCTTTATTTTCCATTGTTAATGAGTCCAGCATGACTTCAATAAGATTTGTTTATAGCACCTCTCCACCTTCTTGCCCATTTCTTGTTATCCAATCCATCACTGTAAGAAGCATCTTACGCTTAACACATCATCTGGTGTTTGATTAATTCAGCTATATAAAACTTATATTAAAGCAGTTTTGTGCATCATTCATATTAAAACTGAAAAAAAACAGCTTTTGTTCACAGACCTTGTGATAATCAGTTCGGCACACATGTCCAAGCAGAGATGCTATCAAACTGTTCTTTCTCAATTATCACCTGGTTTCCAAGGCAACTAGATTTGGATGAGGATGTATAAGAATAGCTGCTGGCAGTGATGGGGATAATTCCAGATCCAAGGGAAATGGCTCAATGACATGCTCTTGTTACAAAATCACATTCAGAATTAATTCAAGGGAGTTACAGTACCTGCGTCATCACAGCTGAACGTTGACACCTGATAAGCCCAGATAAAAATTACATGATTAAGCCAATATCAGGCTGAATGCAAAAGTCTCCCACCAGGGACAATCTTCTACCTACACTTGAGCAGAATCAGGTCACTGGTGGTCTATAGCTGAATTACAAGGCTGGTTTAACATTAAATTTCTTAGAACTGCAATCTGGAATTTCATGTTGTCATGACAATTAACTGACAAGTTAATAACAGAGAATTATGCATCTTGCATGAGACATATATAGTAAGCTTTGAGCTATTATTATTTTAGCAAAAGTGCTATTACAATCTTACTTGGTTCACCTTGGCATGTGTCCCACTCTCAACTCTCAGTTTATGGAAATTGGTACAGTAATTTTTTGCAAAACAAGCTGAAAAACAAGGGACCCATGGGTCAAGGCGCTCAGCTGATCGTGATTGGACTATAAATGTTTCTCCACTGTGATACTATATCGAGTCGATAAAGCTTATGAATATCATGACATGTTGGGCTATTATAAAGGAATGTAATGTAATATGTGAGTAAATGATAAATGAAATTACCTGACTGATGGATTAATAGAGTCAAATAAAGTGGTTTATTTTTTATTTATTTAGGAGGGGTTGAAAATTGTGATATATTTGAGCAAATATGAATGCAATGACAGCAGTAATAAGCAGTAGTAGAATGATGATAAGGCTATTTGTTGAAGGATCTAAAGTGTATGGTAGTCTGCAAGCGTTCAATTTGACAGATATGATGTTATGATAAACTATGCTGATGAAGTGATTTATGAATATGTGACTGTTTGACACAATATCTCTTTAGTCTTGACAAGGTACATTATTGTGATGCCCACTATGTCTACATATTACACAATATTGACATAATTTCTGGCATGTACATAGGTACCTATGGACGAATAGTTATACAAAATATTAAAGTATGAATATATCTGATTCATCTTGTTCTTGCTTACTGAGGCTGACTTTGGGATGGGGTTCGGAGAAGGGAAAAGTGAGGGCAGCACGATGGTGGATGTAGAAATATTCTATTGTAATGTTTTTCATTTATATAAGAATATGAAAAGCTAAGAGGAAAGGGGCCCTCCTTCTTGGTTATAGTAAAGTTCTAAATATATGATTGCAAACTAATACTCTGACAAGACTGTCATGAAGAAAAACAGTAAAAGTTTTGAGATACTGTGTTGCATACGAAAATTTATAGTTGGACAGGCAAGTGGACAGAATGGACTAATACCTTTATTTCACTTTCAAGAGAATAATGCATTTAAGTTTAAATATAATCCTATTTTTTTAAGCAGATCCACTTTTTCCATTAAGAAGTTTTTATCTGAATCATTTTTTTTATTTACAGGTTTATAAATTTTTAATTAAAAAACCTGAAAATAAAAGTTAAAATATTAGAATTGTTGCAAAAGTTGCAATCATTATATATACATAGTAAAAAACATTGGGTCATATTATGCATACACATATATTTTATTATTTTTAAATCATAAATGTTTAAACTGATTTTAAAAGAAAATAATGCCACAACATGGCATCTACAAGAATATTCCTTGAATCACTATTAAAAAGTTTTGCACATTGGAGTTTTCAGGACATGCTTAATTTTATTCACCAAAATAAAATAAAAGTAAATTTGATAAAATAAAACATTTTTTCAAATAAAGTATACACACTGTTGGTTGAATGAGGGACAAACAATATCATTGTGCTAATTACTATCCCAGTTTTAATTAATTACTGGAATTGATAGTCAATTTCACACCTGGTGAAGTTTTTACTCTTCTGAAGTAAGGAATTACTTATCTCATGAACATCCACACTTTCACAGCACTTTGTGGACACAATTAAATGTACACTTTAATCATTGTAACCCTGGTGGTACAATACAAAATCTAAAATGTAGCATGTCCAAGAATAAAATAAATACAGAAAAATTATAACATTCATCTAGTTTATGCACCAGCTTGGGGGGGGGGGGGGGGGGGGATAAGTGCAGGGCAAAGGGGAAGCCTGCTAGTAGTGGCCAAGCTGGGCCAAGGTAAGCTGCCTGCGGTGGGTTACATAATGCAAGTGAAGGCTGTACTACTAGTTGGGCTAGATGTAAACAACACTTGACATGGTGTATGAAAACATGAATAAAAGCTATTCATTCCAATCAATTTCTTTTGAATGTTCAGATTTTAAAAGATTAAATCCTTATGCATATATGCTGGGAAAATTAAATCAACAGTGCCAAAGTTGGACAAAATTTAAGGTATTGTTTTTTTATTTATGCTAATAACTTGAAAAATTTGCAAAATTCAGATCTAATTTTGGGTAAACAATTGAATCTTGATTAAATAAAGTTATATTCCTGAAAAAAAGTCTCTAGGTTCAGCAATTCTCATGTTAGGTGAGTAAATATATTTCCTGATTTTTTAAAAAATTGCATTATGTTTTGGCCCATAACTTCAAAATAATACCCAATGCTGACCTAATTTTTGGTATGTTCATAGAAAATGTATAAAAGAATGTGATTACTAAATTCGATCAAAAACAGATCAGTGGTTTTGATATTAGGCAGCCTTGAAGTGTAACAATGGCTTTTTTTTATGGAAAACAGAGTTTTTTTCCTTAATATCTCGAAGGAACAAAGTCCTAATGACCCAATTTTCGGTATGGTAGGAGATTTTGGGGACATCTAAAATTATGTCAACAGCCTGGGGAGCATAGAGATGTGCACTGAATGACCTACAGTCATCAAAGTGGACTGCCTGACAATGTAAGGGAATACAACAAGAGCCTCCAAAAATATTCAATAACTAGCCTAATTTTGCAGCTTTTATTTTCAAATTTCAGTTTTTAACAGATTAAATCCTTATGTATACATGGTGTGAAAATTAAATCCACAGAACTTACAGGAAAAAAACGTGCCATGGCCAAAGTTGGGCAAAATTTAAGGTACCAATTTTATATTTTTGCCAACATTTTAAAAAATTTAACAAATTTTGATCTAATTTTTGGTATACAATTAAATTTTTATTAATTAAAGTTGTATTACTGAAAAAAAAGTCCCTACCTTTAACACTTTTGGTCTTAAGTGACCAAATATCTTCCTGATTTTTTTACAAAGTCCATTATGTTTGGGCCCATAACTTTTTTAAATTATATAATACTGACTTAATATCTGGCATGTACATAGGAACTATATAGAGGAATATTTATGGTAATTATGAAGAAAACCAGATGAGTGGTTTTGATATTAGGCAGTCCTGAAGTGTGAAAATAGATTTCTAATAAAAAATTGAGGTTTTTCCTTAATATCTCAAAAGAACGAAGTCCTATGGACCCAATTTTTGGCATGGTAGGAGATTATGGGGACAACTAACTGTATGCCGAAATTCAGATTCGTAGGTCCAACGGTGTCGAAATGTGCCAGTCTTACGGACGGACATCCAGACGGACGGACTGATGGACGGACGGACAGACAGACGGACAGACGACGGACAATGGACCATGACTATAGCTCAGATGACTTATAGTCAGCTGAGCTAAAAAATTAAACAAAATCCGATATAGTTTTTTGGGTGACTGATTATTTGCAAAAAAATTGGTGATGTTAGCTCCTACCGTTTTTTAGATAGCTATGGTTAACGTGCAGACGACGCACAACACACGACACACGACGGACGACACTGCATTATCACATAAGCTCACCGGTTTGCTTAAAAAATGCATAAAGATTCAAACGATATACAGGAGTGCCACAAGTCTACAGGAATTGATAAAACACTCCAAGATCAATATGCATGCAAAAAATCATGGCCATCAGTGCATTAGTTATTCAGATACTGGAATTTTTTTATCAAATGTTTTAGTTATTCTGGGGGGTATATAGTGCGTACTTACGATCCCCAAAGGTCAGAGGATATGGGATACAGAGACCTAATTTTCATGGACCTCCTTTGATGTCATGTGAGAAGATTCCAGGTCAAGCATTTACAATTTGTGCCCTGTTAACAGATGACCTCTTCATTTGGAGGTCTCAAAAATAGAGAAAAACTGTGTAAAAATTTGAAAAAAAATACAGGTAGCACCACCGGTCTGCATGAACTGATGAAACACTCCATGATCAATATGTGTGCAAAGAATCATGTTATTCAATGCATTTCTTTAAAAAATCAAAATTGTCCAAGTCCCAACAAAAAGAATTTATTTAACATTAAAATTATAAGACTGGCTTCTGTGGCTCAGGGGTAGAGCGCAGGACTCAAAGCCAGGAGATCGTGAGTTCGAATCTCAGCCAAGGCGGTGAGGTTTTTCACAGTCGGCCCCCACCCAGGTCGAGCACTCTGCAAGCTTAATGGGAAGGTCAGGCCCAACGGGCATGTTTCCCTCACAAATGAGTGTGCCTTTTGGGGGTCCTCGGTGGTATGATTACCAACCCAGGGCCCGCAGGTGCAGTAGTCACTGGGCCTGGTTAACGCCAGGATATAAAATGAGAGGAAGCGTGAGATACTGCCCTGTCACGTAGTCCGAAACTGGAATGGAAATCTGCAGATGTACATATACTTAGTTAAGCTAGCATTAAACTAGAATATCAGCAGAAGCTGTCAAAAGCCCTCAGCCAAAACAACAGTGTTTAGTAACAAGTACTAAATATCTGTTCTCACATGGATGTATATCTGTACATGTCTCAGTTATAAATTTAAAATGCAGAGGTATGTACCATGATTCATAACAATCCACCAAATGCTTCCTGAAAAATAAGCTTCTAAGTTTTATTCTATTATAAGCTCTGTGACCTTGAAAAGTAGGTCAAGGTCACCCATCTTCGAACTTGACCGAGATTTTGTAGATATACGTCTTCACCAAAGAAATAAAATTCCTCTTGTGAATCCTTTTAGAGATATCCCGCTCACAAGGCCAAAGTTAAGGTAAAAGGTAAAAGTTAATGGATGCCGGACGGACGGACGGACGGACAGCTTGGGTGACAACAATAGCCCATCAGCCTAGGGACTGAGGGCTAAAAATGGAGGCGGTTACCTCCAACAAAAAAAATAATTAAAAAAAAAAAAAAATTAAAATTATAAAATTCGTCTTGTTTATTAGTCCTGTGTATTGAATGGGTGGGTGGGGGAAGGGTCTCTGTTGTTACTGCTTGTTGCTGAAAAAAATGATAAATTATAAGATTCATCTAGTTCTAGTTCATAGTACAGGTCTGCCAACAGGGTGGGGGGAGGGGAGAGAGGAAGGTTCCCTGTGGTATTAACTGCAAACAGCCTGATCAGAGGGAGGGAGAGAGGGCTTGCCCAAGTGATGGGATTACATAACAACAGTCTGGGGAGTGTAGAGAGCTGCACTGAATGACCTACAGTGACAAAGTGGACTGCTTGACAGTGTAAAGGATACAACAAGAGCCTCCAAAAAATTCAATAACTAACCTAATTTTGCAGCTTTTATTTTCAAATTTCAGGTTTTAACAGATTAAATCCTTATGTGTACATGCTGTGAAAATTCAATGGTGCTTACAGGGATTGGTGGGAGTTACAGCACCTCTGCAGATATGGAACAGGAATACACAGAAAAAATCGGATCACCCCATATGGGAATCGAACCCATGACCCTCCGATTGCTGGTCGTCTGCTCTACCACTGAGCTAACAGGGATCCCCAACTTCCTCTGTGTATCAGCACACTTTCATTGGAACCAGCGAAGTGACGTCACTACTGTGACTGGTATTATACATACTACATGTGTCGACACGGCGACTTTGCATGTAGCAGTGATAAACTGATGGCCTTTTATGGTGTGCATCAAATATTATATAGAAAGATGTTGAATGGCCATTCTGGTCCATCTCATGGAGATATGGAACAGGAATACACAGAAAAAATCGGATCACCCCGTATGGGAATCGAACCCATGACCCTCCGATTGCTGGTCGTCTGCTCTACCACTGAGCTAACAGGGATCCCCAACTTCCTCTGTGTATCAGCACACTTTCATTGGAACCAGCGAAGTGACGTCACTACTGTGACTGGTATTATACATACTACATGTGTCGACACGGCGACTTTGCATGTAGCAGTGATAAACTGATGGCCTTTTATGGTGTGCATCAAATATTATATAGAAAGATGTTGAATGGCCATTCTGGTCCATCTCATGGAGATATGGAATAGGAATACACAGAAAAAATCGGATCACCCCATATGGGAATCGAACCCATGACCCTCCGATTGCTGGTCGTCTGCTCTACCACTGAGCTTACAGGGATCCCCAACTTCCTCTGTGTATCAGCACACTTTCATTGGAACCAGCGAAGTGACGTCACTACTGTGACTGGTATTATACATACTACATGTGTCGACACGGCGACTTTGCATGTAGCAGTGATAAACTGATGGCCTTTTATGGTGTGCATCAAATATTATATAGAAAGATGTTGAATGGCCATTCTGGTCCATCTCATGGAGATATGGAACAGGAATACACAGAAAAAATCAGATCACCCCGTATGGGAATCGAACCCATGACCCTCCGATTGCCTGTCGTCTGCTCTACCACTGAGCTAACAGGGATCCCCAACTTCCTTTGTGTATCAGCACACTTTCATTGGAACCAGCGAAGTGATGTCACTACTGTCACCTCTGCATATATGTAAAGGATAAAATTTAAAATAAATGAAATTATTTTTAAATATTTTAAATCAGGCAGAAAAATGGAAAAAAAGCAAATAACTTTAATTTCTATTCTACTGAGACAGGAAAATAAAAACAAATATTTGCATATTTTCTTTAAGTTTATAAATTTTACTATATATTTACAGTATATCATATATATCTGAATATTAAAATTGATTCACAAATCTAAATTGCACCAACATTTATACTTAATTTAGTCAGGTAAAATCACATTATGCACACAGATATATTTCTTTTTTTTTTATGAAACATATTTTTTAAATTTGCAAAGCAATAAATATATGAAAATAACACTCCAGAATTCACAATTTTAAATTGCACCTTTATTTATCCATGATTTGTTTCATTTATATTATCAAATTATGCCTACTGATGGGTTATATATATTTCTTTTAATTATTTAAAAGGAAATAATTTCTTAAAAATGCTACATCAGAACAACGTGGCATCTCTTGGATTACTTTTTTGAATATTTAAAAAAAAGTTGTACACATTGGATCAAAAACAGCTTTACATTTAAAGAAATACAGATGACAATAGCAAACAATGTATTGCAATATTATTGGTGATGGTGGTGGTGGTGGGGAACTATGGGGGTGTTAGGGTAGGACCCATGAGAATAAGTGTATGTTTATTACAGCAGGGGTGTTCTGCCAGTGCTGCATCACTTATAAGATAACCTAGGCAAGGCTGTAGTAAGCAAGAGTGGGGTCTTGGATATACAAAATGCAAATACATTAGAGCATCTGAAAAACTTCAATATTTAAAATAATTTTTAAGCTTTTACCTTTTAAAATTTCAGAATTCAACAGATTAAATCCATATGTTTCCCGGCTGAGTAAAATAAATTAAATTTACTTACAAGAAAAAAACATGCCATGGTCAAATTTGGGTAAAATTTATGGTACCAATTTTATATTTTTGCTAATATTTTTTAAAAATTTAAAAGATTTTGATCTAATTTTGGGTATACAATTAAATTTTGATTAATTAAAGTTATATTGCTGAAAAGAGTCCCTAGCTTTAACATTTTTTGTGTTAAGTGACCAAATATTTTTCCTGATTTTTTACAAAATGCAATATGTTTGGGCCCATAACTTTTTTAAATTATATAATACAGACCTAATTTCTTGCGTGTCCATAACACTATACAGAGGAATATTCATGGTAAATATGAGGAAAAACAGATGAGTGGTTTTGATATTAGGCAGTCCTGAAGTGTAAAAATAGGTTTTTCATAAAAAATTGAGTTTTTTCCTTTTTTTTCTCAAAGGAATAAAGTCACAAAGAACCTGTTTTCGGCTTGGTACGAGATCTTGGGGACATCTAAAATTATGCTAAATTTTGGATTCCTAGTTTTTATTTTACAAACAAGGGACCCTTGGGTCACAGCGCTCAGCGGAAGTTTGAAATTTTTGCAAATGCAAAATATGCAAAATATGCAAAATATTCCATTGTAATGTTTTTCATATATATAAGCATATGAGAAGTTAAGAGGAAAGGGACCCTCCTACTTGGTTATAGTAAAGTTCTAAATATATGATTTTGGAGAAGATTTTTAAAGGTTTTTAAGCTTTTACTCTATCTAAATTAATCCAGATACCCAATAATAAGCTCTAGGGCACCAAGTTTCACATGTGACTAATTATTACATGTAATTTGAGGCTGCTAGCTTCGACAGTTTCTGAGTTACAGCCATGGACAGCGGACAGAAAAGCACTGGAAGATGGAGGGCGGATGGCAGATGGCGGATGGACAACGCTGCGCCATTGATAAGCTCACTAGGTTGCTAAAAATTTACAAAATTCAGATCAAATTTTTGGTTTACAATTGAATCTTGATTAAATAAATTTATACACCTGAAAAAATTCTCTAGCTTATTAACTTAACAGGTTAAATCAGTAAATATCTTTCCTGATTTTTTACAAAGAACTTTATATATTTGAGCCAATAACTTTTGTAAACTAGAATACCGGTAGAAGACAAGCGACTACATGTATCCGTCAAAGTCAGAGTGGAACGGGTGAAGTGAGGCATGGATGAGTGGGAAATAGATTGAAGTGTGTTGCATATTAGCATGGATGTCTGCAGCTGAAATGTATATGTAGGTTGTGCAAACTACCACAAATCCAGAAAGCTGTCCAAGTTGTATATATATGCAAAATTTTAGGCAGAAAAGTCAAACCACTACAGAGATATGAGTGATTTTAGCCCACGGCAGACAAACAGACAGACGCTGTGCAAAAATGGTTGCAGGTGGCCCCTTCAGTTAGGTGTATGATAAAGAGCTATGTGAGGCCCAATCGGTCAAATGGTTCCCGAGGTATCAGCTTGGATGTATGCAGTGTGAACGTGAATGTAGGTGGTGCAACCTGTCATAAAATCTAGAAAGCTGTCCAGGATGTATAAACCTTCAAAATTTTAGGCAGTTATGTCAAACCCCTACAGAGATATGAGTGATTTTAGCCTACAGCAGACAAACAGACGGACACTGTGCAAAACTGGTTGCAGGTGGCCTCTCCAGTTTTGTGTATGATAAAGAGCTATGTGAGGCCCAATCGGTCAAATGGTTCTCGAGGTATCAGCTTGGATGTCTGCAGTGTGAACGTGAATGTAGGTGGCGCCACCTGTCATAAAATCAAGAAAGCTATCCAGGATGTAAACGCATGCCGAATTTCAAATCACTGCAGATATATGAGTGATTGTACCCAAGGCAGATGAACAGATGGACACTGTGAAAACATGGTTGCAGGTAGAGCCACCATTTTTTGTGTATGTTATAAAGCTATCAAAGGGCTACATTTGTACATAATTTTCATGATGAGTTTCATTTTCATGGAATGTAATTTATATGTGACATTAAGAAGAACGTATTTAATTGAACACACTGTTCATTACAATATGAATGGTTTTAATCAGCACCTGTCCTGTAAAAATAGTTATACCATAAATAATGTTATTACGTATATTTGCCACCCCGTTAGAAAAAGAGAGATGTATATTGATCAAGGTGTGGGGCAACAGCTGCACAAGTGTATCTATACTATTGGTTAAATTAATGTATGTTTATAATTATTTTGTTTTACTACAAATGTACTTTATATTGATGGGAGTTATATTGCTTCAACATTATAAATCATTATTGTATGGTCAACACTTAAGATATGACACATGCATAAACCTATACCAGTTAACACCACCACAGATTTGCATCAGGAATTATGGTAAAATATAAGTGTTATGTTCTGCCTGTAGAGGGCAGCATAGTAATCAGGTTGTTGCAGCATGTCTAACTGTCTATAGCTTGGAATAGTAAATGTGCTTTTAACACAGAGCTATCCAGATAATGACATAACGGGTTTACACAAAAGGTTGTTGGTTAGTTATTTTACCATGTATTATTGTTGGCATTAGTAATGTTCTAGTATTTCTTTTAATGACTTGTGCCATTTGCATTACCTTGGATGAACTCCACAGAAAAATGTATTTTATTGTATTGGTTCTATGGGCCGGAGGCCAACATACCTGAATAAAAATATTCATTCATTCAATGGGTGAAAGAGAAAACTGAGAACTGTTACTGGAAAATTTGAGAACTCCTTGAGTTGATTTCCTTCAAACTTGCAAGATGACAGGAAGAGTGATGACATGTGAATGATACAGACTGGTTCGATTTTATAAATCAGTGCAACACATGGAACCTTCCTCAGTTTGTGACATATTCTCATGTGACTATTCTTCTAAGTTAACCATTTTTTTTTAATCCATAAGTTTATCTGCTGTTTGAGAGATGATATTCCTAAGAATTTTGAAATGACCTCCCACTTTTTGACCACCAGCAACACAAGGAATCCTGGAAGAAAATCCACCTATTAACCCACATTAATTCTACAAGTAAAGAGAGATGTTAAACTTACCCTTAGTCTTCTGCGCCATCATTTACGCCATCATAAGCAGACTCTTATTTATACTCTCATTTTTTTCCTGTTACTTTCAGATTCTTCTCAAAACATTTTTGTCTGCCAATCCATTCCCCTAGCTGACAAAAGGGCTTTAGACCTCTTCAGTTTCTAACAGCATTCTTCTTTATTATTATGCCCACACATTCTGCAATGAATCAACAACAAACTAAGCTCATCTATTTAAATCCTGATGAATGTTATGTTATCTGGATCTCTGTTTATCCTCCTGTCTGTTTGTTGCTTGCTGAAATCTAGGTAGACCTGCTCAGCTGATATTGATGAATTCTGAGAATATTTGTATAAAATCCTAGTGGTTGTGTTGACTGTGCACCCTCATGGACTACATGAAAGATGCAGGAACCTCTGATGATCACAAACATGTATTTGTAAATGTTCAGTATTTCAACTAAGTTTCTGTAATATATATGTAACTATACATTTCTTAGCACTGTAAGTGCTGTAAAGTATTCCCAGACAATTAACCCCCCCCCCTTAAAGATAAGGCCCCCCATCTAAAGAAGCATAGCCTGACACTTGGCAAGCCACCATGGTTTCTTCCATCTAACAACTTGAGAAACAATATTTTTCACCAAATGTTGGAATATTCAAGGTCAAGGCACAAAGGAAAGGTAATGATCCCAAGTAAAATATACCTCATTCCATAACCCGTATCTATATATAAGCATAATATGAAAGAAATCTGTCAAATAGTTATTTGACTTATAATGCTCACAGTACTGTCAAGTGGCAATGGTGGGGTATTTAAAGGCGCAAAAGCAAGAAAACAGCGCAAGGTGGCGCCATCTGTCTTCTGCAGAAGAAAAAGCTAACCAAAATCTTTCGTTAATTAGATTTTTGGATTAACCAATGCATCCCTTATTGAGATATTTCAGATTTTGTGTGATTTTTACCAAATATGGAAATATTCAAAGTCAAGGTCACTCTCATAGTAAAGGTCATGACCCCAATTTCAATATACCTATTTCAATAACCCATATCTATATATATGCATAATATGAAAAAAATGTCTATTAGTTTTTTTACTTATAATGCTCACAGTACTGTCACGTTGCAATGGAGGGTGTATTAAAAGGTGTGAAAACAAATACAGGATAATAGGTGTCGCCACCAGTTCCCAGTAAATGACAATGCCATCCAAGATCTTTGGTCAACTTGAGTTTTTAATCAATCCATTGAATATTTATGGAGATATTTAAGAATTTGTGGGATTTTCAGCAAAGTTGGACCTATTCAAGGTCAAGGTCACTCTCCTAGTAAAGGTCATGACCCCTTTTAAGATAGACTTCTTTCTCTTACCCATTTATATGCACATGTCAAGTTTGGTAAAGATCCGTGAAATCTTTCCTGAGTTATCTTGCCCAAAAGAAATCTCTCTGGCGGAGGTGGCGGTGGCACGACTGTGTCTTAACCTTTGTACACTCCCCATCCCGACTTAGGGGATACAAATATATCCACTGGGAACATACGAAACCCTGCAAATTAAAAAACAATGGACATGAGCTGAAGCATAATTATACACATTTTATTTATTTACCCAAAAAAAATGCTGTAGAAAAATTAAAATTTACCATTTCCAAATGAGCTTAAACCAAAAATTTTATAAGCAAGTTAAAAAGGCAAAAAATAAATTGCATCTGCACTGTGTAATATTTGATATTGTAGCCTGAAACCATTGAATGATTCAATAAGGATAAAAATAGAAATTATTTGTTTTTATTTGTAGTAAAAGAATTTTTATGAAATATATTTTATTACAAAATCAAGGGACCAATGGGTCACGGTGCTCAGCTGTTATTTATGATCATAAAATATGAATTGGAAGAAGGAGTAGACAATGTCAAATACTGGTTTTATGTGGTAATATAAGCTGATTTATGAAGATGATGGAGTTTAACTAAGTTATGAAAAGATTTTGATAAAATCCTTGGAGAAGGAAGAGGGCTGATGTCATTTATATTATTTTCATTTTGAAAAGGAGTGCTATTGTCACACAGGTTTTGACTTGACCTAATTACTTTATCTACAATGCAGCAGAGGTATTTGATCTGTGAAGTATTTTTTGAGTTATCGCTCCAACAAGATTTATATTCGGCGGCAGCGGGACAGTCATGAAAACATAGTATCCCCCCGACTTTGTCTGGGGATACAATAAATGACTATTCAAAATAGAATAAGAGTAGTCAACAAGCTACTATGTGTATCCACCAAAATCAGAGTGGAACTGCATGGATTGAGTGGCAAGGAGAAATAGAGTGAGGTGTGTTGCATATTAACATGAATGTCTGCAGACTATGTGTATGTATGTGGTGCCAACTGCAAAAAAAATCAAGAAAGCAAACTAAGATGTATAAACACACAAAATTTTAGGCAGATAAGTCAAACCACTACTCAGATACGAGTGATTTTAGCCCATGGCAGACAAACAGATGGACGCTGTACAAAAATGGTTGAAGGTGGCCCCTCCAATTTTGTGTATGATTAAGAGTTATGTGAGATCTATACACATGCAAAATTTTTGCCTAATCATTCAAACGGTTCCTGAGATATGAGCTTGGATATCTGTAGTGTAAACAAGAAAGTAGGTGGTGCGACCTTTCATAAAATCATAAAGCTGTTCAGGATGTATGAACCTGCAAAACTTTAGGCAGATACGGGAAACCACTGCCCAGATATGAGTGATTTTATCCCATGGCAGAAAAACAGACGGCCGCTGTGCAAAAATGGTTCCAGGTGGCACCACCAGTTTTGCGTATGGTAAAAAGCTATGTGAGATCTATACACATGCAAATTTTCAGGAAGAAACATCAATCAGGTCCGGAGATATAAGCATGGATGTCTGCAGCGTGAACATGAATGAAGGTGGCGCCCCAAGTCATTAAATCAAGAAAGCTATCCAGGTTGTATACGCATGCCAAATTTCAGGTGAATTAGTCAAACCACTGCGGAGATATGAGTGATTTTAACCCAAGGCAGACAAACAGATGGACAGTGTTCAAACATGGTTGCATGTGGCACCACCATTTTTTGTGTATGTTAAAAAGCTATCCAAACGGTACTCAAAATATGTGGGTTTATTGGTGGAAACAGACACACAAATGGACGCAGGGCAGACAGGAAAGGTCAGAGTTCAAGTCAAATTGATTAGGCACCAGTTCACATGTGACCCTATTATTGGTGTAAGTTTCAGAAAAATCCGTCCAGTAGTCTCAGAGCAGTTCTTCAGAAATGAACGTGGCAGCGGCGGCAGAACCAGGTCAAAAACATAGTATCCGCATAACTTCGTTTTGGTGGATACAATAATATTATAAATGTATTCATGTATTTGCACTTGCATTCAAATATTTTCTTTTTACCTGAATTAGTATTTGTATTTATCCCTATAGAAGATCTGCTATTCATGCTACCATATGTGCATTAACTTTAAATGTATTACTGTCACATGACTAACATCATGCACTATCGATCATAACCAATCAGCAAAACTGGTGCACAACTTTAAATAATAACAACATAACGATAGGTTGGGGGTAATTAATGTCACATTTAATGAGACAAACATCCTCATACAAGCGACATAAAGGTTATAAACAGCAGTAACCACCAACTGAAAAAATGATAGCAAGTGGGAGGGTGGGCGGGCATGCCTGGAGAAACTAGCGCAATTACCGTGCATGCCACAGACACGCTTGTATGAAGGCAATGAACCGAAATAAGACTAAGCCGCCCATTGTTTGAGTCCGGCCCGAGGTCTCCCATTTGATAAAATTGTGAATAATATCTTCAATTATTTTTCACTTCATTTTCATGATGGAACTATTGAATATTTGTTTTCATATTCAAATACAATTAGTATTCACTCAATGTCTCATATTTATACACAGATTTTTATCGGGATAAAACTTTTTTAATCCAGGACAATGGCTAAAAGTTAAAACCCATGGATATAACTGGGTTTTATCAGGTTTAATCCAGTTTTATCCAGATAATACAGGATTATACTGGATCAAACTAAGAATCACCATGTGAAATTTAATTAAATTAACATTCATATTAATCAGGATAAATAAGTTCAGAAGATTTTGAATATATTAACAACATATAAGCTTATGACCTATATGACCTGAATGTCCGGCTGACGCAGATAGGACTTGCCTGATTGCTCATCAGATGTTCCGTTTCCCAGGATGTTGGGTAAATATATGGCCCTTTCAGTCATTAAATACTGTGGAATTAGACTTCCATTCTATTATTTCGGTCATTTCCGCTGTTCTTTTAATTGGGTAATGTGGTATATTAAAATTCATGCGATGAACCTGGATGCTGACAACCAGCATGCGACCCCGCACCTAGTTATAAATAACGAGCTTCATTCATGGGCGTTTGAGCTTGGGTGCTAGAGGCAAGAGTATTGTGTAATCAATTGGGGTTTTACCAATGGCACTGACCTCTGTACATTTGACATCAAAGTCTGTTTAAGAATTGCTCGGCAAAAACATCCGATGCTTACACAAGCGAGCGAACACGCAAATGACCACGGGCCGCTGTTTGTGAATATGATTCTATTTTCCATTTTTTTCTTTACAAGATATTGGTGTCACCTGACGGGAATATAGTTGACTATTTTATACAGCAGTGGCAAATTAACGCTTGTTCTGAAACATGTAAAATGAAAGCTATTTAGTCTTACATTATATATCTATTCATAACACTTGAAGAACAAATCTTGTTCATTTTTATGTATAGAAAATAAAATTCAAATAATGTTCATTTTTATGTATAGAAAATAAAATTCAAATAATGTGAATCCAGTTTCGTTTGAATTACAGCTCACCGGCTGGGGCAATTCTCTCTGAGCCTGTGGCCTGTTCAGACGGTAACCGGGACGATGAGCTGTCAATCAAAACGAAATGAACATGATTGGCTTCGTGTATTCCTTGCTTGGCAGTGTCTTCCACAAGGTCTCACCTGATTGGACAAAGATACAGTGCTCCCCTCTGGTGTGGAAATTCAGGATACAAGGTCATAACAAACAGCACTTACGATATAGGTACCAAGCCTATAGTTAAAGCTGTGTAAAGAGCGTACTGATTTCACTGTATATCTTAAGACATTTATGCCATAAATGAATTGATTATGTACATCTCTCTCAGATGTAAGACTAGATGTTTATCTGAGAAAATATGACAATACAAAATATGGTACTAATGATTGTGGAGTTTTACTAAACATGCATGAACTGCAGTTGTTTAGTTTTTTATAGTGACCTGTGACAAGGAATATTTGTTTTACATGTAAAAAAAAAAAAGAAAAGTAATCTCAGCTTTGAAACTTGTACATGTGTTAAAAATAGCCCAAGGATCAAAACACCCAATATATCATACAATGAGCAAACTAGAGTTGGGCATGTTTAATTTTATTAACTGAAATGAAGGGATCAGTACTTTAAATTTTTATTTTTAACCTAGTATAATGAAACAGCTGATACAACCATGAGTCTAAATGTCATTAGTCAAACATATTAACATCTTTTATGAGCACTTTTCTAAGTAATATTTTTAATTTTTTAAATATTTCAATTTTTTCAGGCACTTTTTTTCAGAAATCAATGCGGGCGGGTGGATTTTTATTTTTAATTTTTTGGTATGTTTCAATAAAAATGTAAAATGATAAGGGAAAAGCATGATAATAACAGATTTATTCTGCTAAACAAGTAAAAGTACTACATAACAAAGGAAAGTGTATGATTTTATCTTCTTGAAAGAAATGTCCGAGCGGCTGTAGCTCAAAATTGGTAACTAACTTTGGAAAATCAAAATAAAAATTTTTGATGCGGGGGTTTAAAATTGATGTGGGCAGTGACCGAGAACCATACCTTTTATATTTTTTTGGCCTTACTCATTAATTATAAAATTCCTTTTCCATTAATTTTTCTTAAAGTTGTTTTAATAAACCCATAATTCTTTTTAAAATTATTGTTAATTGTTATATTTTTTGCCAAAATAACTACAATAGGAGGGGGCTTGGACAGTTAGATCCAGCTGAAGCCAACCAAGAGCTGGCTGGCTGCAGAGTATGCCTCCCTTCAAAAGCATACATAAACGGCCTGAAAGGTCAACATGAGTACATATAAGAGGGGTTTCAGTATAGCCTAGGTGTGACATGTTCAAATAAAAACTTAAAAAACTACAGCTTTTGGTCATTCCTTACAAATTTCAGAATTTAGAAGCTGAAATCCTAACCTGCATGATATGAAAATATAAGCAACAGTGCTTACAGGGAAAAAATGTGCAATGGCCAAGGTCAGGCAAAATTTAAGGTACTGATTTTATATAAATTTATGCAAATACCTTATAAAATTTTAGACATTCCAGATCTAATTTTTGGTATACAATTGAATCTTAATTAAATGAAGTTGTGTCCCTGAAAAAAGTCTCTAGCTTTGAGTATTCTTATGTTAAGTGAGTAAATATATAAGGTGCATTATGTTAAGGGACATGACTTCAACAAATTACACAAATTGTAAAATGTAAATAGAAAATTTAAAGAAGAATATGCATACTAAAAATGATCAATAACAGATGTGTGGTTTTAATATTGGGCAGTCTTGAAATGTAACAATGGGTTTTTTATTGAAAACAGAGTTTTTTCCTTAATATCTCGAAGGAACAAAGTCCTTGTAACCAGTATGTTAGGAGATTCTAGGGACATCTAACTATGCAAAATTTTGGATTCGTAGGTCAAATGGTTTCAAAACATGCCCTGTTAACAGCTGGCCGGATGGCCGACAGACAAAGGACCATGGCTAAAGTCAGCTGAGCTAAAAATGTGCCATGGCCAAAGATTGGCAAAATTTTAGCAACTGATTTTATATTTATGCTGATAACTTAAAAATGTGCAAAATACAGATCTAATTTGGGGTATACAATTAAGTCCTGATGAAATAAAGTTATATCCCTGATAAAAAGTCTCTTGCTTCAACAATTCTCATGTTATGTGAGCAAATATCTTTCCTGATTTTTTTACAAAAGCCATTATGGTTGGACACATAACTTCAAGAAATTACACAATACTGACCCAAATTCTGGTATGTACATGGGAAATATACAGTGGAACTGTTATGTCAAATATGATCAATATCAGATCAGTGGTTTTGATATTATGCAGTCTTCAAGTGTAACGATAGTTTTTTTTATGGAAAACAGAGGTTTTCCTTATAATCTCAAAGGAACTGAGTTGTAGTGACCCAATTTTTGGTATATTAGGAGATTCTGGGGACATCTAACTCTATGTCAAATTTTAGATTTTTAGGTCAAAAGGTTTCAAAATGTGCCCTGTTAACGGACGTCAGGACGAAGCCTGGAAAGATGGAGGGACGACGGACAAAGGTCCATGCCAATAGCTCAGATGACTTATCTATATAGTCAATGGACGACGGACAATGGACCATGACAAAAGCTCAGATGACTAGTCTGCTGAGCTAAAAATGGGCCTTAGTGTTATAATTAAACAAGATATATGAAAGGATACATTTCATAAACTAGATGTGTCGGAACGACACGAATGCCCCCGCCTGGGGCAAATTAAAAACATTTGTTAAATTTTGTAAAATTTTTTTAAGTTCAGGAGGTGTCGTATGGTCAAAAGTAGGTCAACAGGGACGAAACGTGACCTCGATCTGTAACTGGTCAATATCTGCCCACGCACCAAAAATCAGGCCAATATCTGCAGGCATTGCGAAAAAAAGTACGTACATGTGTATTTGTCATGAAAATTTCTATTTTTCATGAAATTTTCTAAGTTTACGAGCTGTAAAACAGTCAAAAGTAGGTCAACTAGGACAAAATGTGAACTCGATCTGTAACTGGTCAATATCTGCCCACACACCAAAAATCAGGCCAATATCTGCAGGCATTGTGAAAAAAGTCCGTACATGTGTATTTGTCATGAAAATTTCTATTTTTCATGAAATTTTCTATGTTCAGGAGCTGTAAAACGGTCAAAAAAAGGTCAACTGGGATGAAACACTAACTCGATCTGTAACTGGTCAATATCTGCCCACACACCAAAAATCAGGCCAATATCTGCAGCCATTGGGAAAAAAAGTCCGTACATGTGTATTTGTCATGAAAATTTGTTTTCATGAAATTTTCTAAGTAAAGGAGCCGTAAAATGGTCAAAAGTAGGTCAACCAGGACGAATCGCAAATTCAATCTGTAACTGGTCATTATCTGCCCACACACCAAAAATCAGACCAATATCTGCAGGCATTGCGAAAAAAAGTCTGTACATGTGTATTTGTCATGATAATTTCTATTTTTCATGAAATTTTCTAAGTTTAGGAGCCGTAAAACGGTCAAAAGTAGGTCAACCGGGACAAAACGCGAACTCTATCTGTAACAGGTCATTATCTGCCCACACACCAAAAATCAGGCCAATATCTGCAGGCATTGCCAAAAAAAGTCTGTACAACTGTTTGATTTCGGAATGACGGAAGGACAGACATGGGTAAAACTATATGCCCCGGCCACTTTGTGGCAGGGGCATAAAAAACAAGTGTGAATTTAATTAAGTTTTCAGTAGTTTAATATATGGCTACATGAGCTTTAAATTAATGCCAAAAAAGTTTGTCCAGCATTCCTTGTTAACTAAGTTTAACAGTATTATTCATATCAAGGCCCAGCCAACTTTAAGAGATATGAATGAAATGCTACAATGTATATCTTATTAAATCTTAACATGTCAATGAGAAATTACATAAGATCCTGATATTTTATCACATTTGAATATTAGGATTCAAATCCTGAAAATTATTTTGTTTACGCAAATCAAAATTGTTCAAGTTTAAACAAAAAAAAATGCATTTAACAATGAAATTTTTAGATTCATCTTATTAGTCCAGTGATTTGAAGGGGTGGGTGGGGGGAGGAGTCTCTGTGGTTACTGCTGGTTGCTGGAAAAAAATGTGAAATTATAAGATTCATCTTGTTTATTGTACACATGTCTGTCATAACTTTGAGGTTGGGTGGAGGCAGAGAAGAAGGGGAGGGGGGGGGGGGGTTGAGAGAGAGAGAGAAAGAAAGAGAGAGGCTCTCTGTTGTAGTTACTGCAGACAGCCTGACTGAGATCACCTAGACAGAGCTGGCCAGGAGTGAACAGATTTCATAACACCCTAGGGCGCTGAAAGCTGGCAGCTGAGTACACTGCATATCAACTGCTTGAAGTAAAAAATAATTGACAGGGTGCTGGAAAACTTGAATTAAATCTACAGTTTTTTATCTTGAAATTGGTTTAAAAGTTCAGATTTTAACAGATGAAATGTTTATGTGAACATACTGTGAAAATGAAATCCACCGTGACAGCACTTACAGGGAAAAAGTGCCATGGTCAAATATGGGCAAAATTTAAGGTACTGATTTAATATTTATGCTAATAACTTAAATTTTTTGACAAAATTCAGATCTTACTTCAATTATACAATTGAATTTTGATTAAATGTTATATCCCTGAAAAATAAGTATCTAGCTTCAACAATTAGGTTTAGCCCGAGTGCAAATGAATAATTTATACTGCAGGTTGCTGTGGGTCGTCGGACAGTTAATTCTTACCTTGTGTCTTCATATTACTACGGGTTATATAAGGCTATATAGGGGCTATTTAGACATGTTTTCATGAATGTTGATTTCAAGGGCCTGTGGAAAGTGAGACTGAGAGAAAAAACGGAGAAAGAGAGAGTACGTGTAACCAGAGGCGCTGTCACTCGGACAGGCACAAAACACACAGGGCGACAACAAGTGCTGCGCAGATTGTATACTTATATTTACACAACTGGGGTCTAGGATCCATAGGAATATGGTACGAGTTTTACACACGGCCGTATTAGTTTATATTATATAAATAAACTGTACATGCTGCGCTTACCTGTGTAGTATTGACTCAATGGCTGTAGGCCTACTGACCATAACATCTAAACACACTGTTCAAGCAGGTACAATTACGTGCCACCACGGGGCTTATCGTGAGTATAATATCTTAAAGAGTTATGAGGTAAAGGAACTGCAACTGAGGTGGTATCTGCTGCATTTCATATCTGGGCTGTTTTTGAGATAGCCGCTCCTTGTGTTCAGCCCAGGTGGCAGTTTGTCAGAGTACTGATCAGCAGTCTGTAGTATAAAACGCTGATCTGCGCGCTGATCAGCGCATAGGTTTGGTACGTACATAGACCTTTTAATTATTATACCAGCGTGTTTAGTATTTCACACGTACTGGGTCCTTTTTGACACTTTCTTTATATATGAGATGAAGAGGAACAACTTTAGGCAAATCAGTATCCGCCAGGTGCGCTGCAGGCATTCTGGCCCCAGCAGCAGACGAAACTGTGTGATACCGCCGTCAGATGGCTGGGTCAGGCCGCCTGCCAAGCTTGTCCAGTGATCACAGGTTTTTCTAAATGGCTGGCTCATATTGGCACCCCCTTCACATGATAAAAAATTGTAATAACTCTGTAATGGTTGTCATACACTGCTTTTAAAAACCAATGTCATCCTAAAATAAGTATATCCATTATTATGTTTTTTTTTTTGTTTTTTTTTCACGAAAACTTATTTCAAAACTTTAGCTGATATACCTAACAACTTCATTTAAATGTCCACCAATTTTGTATGAAAACCCACTTTAAACAAGGGCTTTACTTTTATGAGGCAACGCTGATCTGATCAACTCGCATCCCAAAACGCTGATCCACTCACACCCCAACACGCTGGTCAGCTCAAACGCCAACAAGCTGATCGACTCGCACCCCAACACGCTGGTTAGCTCACACGCCAACAAGCTGATCGACTCACATATCCCAACACGCTAGTTAGCTCAAACGCCAACAAGCTGATCGACTCACACGCCAACACGCTGGTCAGCTGAAACGCCAACACGCTCAATCGACTCACATCCCAACACGCTGGTCAGCTGAAACGCCAACACGCTGATCAACTCACATCCCAACACGCTGGTCAGCTGAAACGCCAACACGCTGATCGACTCACACCCCAACACGCTAGTTAGCTCACACGCCAACAAGCTGATCGAATCACACGCCAACACGCTGGTCAGCTGAAACGCCAACACGCTCAATCGACTCGCATCCCAACATGCTGGTCAGCTGAAACGCCAACACGCTGATCAACTCACATCCCGACACGCTGGTTAGCTCACACGCCAACACGCTGGTTAGCTCACACGCCAACAAGCTGATTGACTCACATCCCAACACGCTGGTCAGCTCACACGCCAACAAGCTGATCCACTCACACGCCAACACGCTGGTCAGCTGAAACGCCACCACGCTGATCGACTCACATCCCAACACGCTGGTCAGCTGAAACGCCAACACGCTGATCAACTCACATCCCGACACGCTGGTTAGCTCACACGCCAACACGCTGGTTAGCTCACACGCCAACAAGCTGATTGACTCACATCCCAACACGCTGGTTAGCTCACACGCCAACAAGCTGATCGACTCACATCCCAACACGCTAGTTAGCTCACACGCCAACAAGCTGATCGACTCACACGCCAACACGCTGGTCAGCTGAAACGCCAACACGCTCAATCGACTCGCATCCCAACACGCTGGTCAGCTGAAACGCCAACACGCTGATCAACTCACATCCCGACACGCTGGTCAGCTCACACGCCAACACGCTGGTCAGCTCACACACCAACAAGCTGATCGACTCACACGCCAACACGCTGGTCAGCTCACACGCCAACAAGCTGATCGACTCACACGCCAACACGCTGGTCAGCTGAAACGCCACCACGCTGATCGACTCACATCCCAACACGCTGGTCAGCTCACACGCCAACACGCTGATCGGCCCAGTGCGGACCAGACAGAAACACGGAACATTGGTCAAAATTAAGGAGGGAAGAAAGTAAACTAGTTAATAAAAGTTGCCACTGCTCTTTAATGGGGATTTTTCAGCTTCTAGAAATCAACCAAATGTCAGTATATGCTGAATCAATTCATGATATTCTTAAAAGCCTACAGCTATTATAAATATCCCTGTAAATGTAATTTAACAGTCTGCCTTAATATACAATACCAGTTAATATTGCGATATTCATAAAAATGCAAAAATCAGTTTACATATTCAACGTATATTTAAAAATATAAATTAATCCTGGCATTTACGTATATTAGTTTGATGGGTTGGTGTCCGTATCAAATAAACCGGCATCACCCAACATGCAATTTTTTTTCGATAATTATTTATACCATTTGTATCCTTTTAAGCTTTATATGGAATTGTTAAACAGTATCAGGCCATTAGAGGTTCTGTACATTCGAGCTCTAATAGTAACAAACTACTTTATCTATTTTACCATAGAAACACATTCTACATCTTCCAGGTCAACCTCTATTAACCTCTTTTATGAAACATACATTTAACGAATATATAATAATATAATATAAAGAATTCTTCAAAATACCCGGAGAAAGAGTGTATTAATTAAGAAATATCAATATTAAATCGCTTGATCAAACTCATATTGGCCTATATCAAAATCTGTTATGGCCAATAAAATGAATCTTAAAATGTAAAAGAAAAACTGTTTGCATTTGAAAAATTATATATTAGCTTATTTCATAAATATGCAATATGAAATGGAAAATTTTGATTTATTAAAAAAAAGACCTTCATTATCACACATGATTATATTTAATGCATGAATGCCATTTTCATTTCTTTGTTAAGAAACAAATTCCTGGACTAAGGCAAAAAAATAAAAGGTATAGTTCCCAGGCACAGCCCGCGTCAATTTTAACCCCCCGCATCAAACATTTTTATTGTGATTTTGTCATTCAAAATGGTAAAATAATACAATTTCGATACGATTTCCATTGTTATGTAGTGATTTTGCCTGTTTAACAAGAAGAAACCTGTCATTTACATGCTTTTCCCTGATCATATAACATTTTATCGAAACATACAAAAAAAAGTCAAAATAAAATACCGCCCGCCCGCATTGATTTCTGAAAAAAGTGCCTGAGAACCATACCCTTTTATTTTTTTCGCCTAATCCTTAGTCCTTAAATATATATTTTGTCTTAAATATGATCTGGACTACAGGAGTCAAAACATAGCATGTTATCTACAGTATTAATGCATGCATGCTAATATAATATTTAGTGTTGCCCTTTTATGATGATATACGAACTCGTTTTGATTACTTTTTTTAACCTTACAACAAACTAATATATCTATATTTATTTAATCTTTTAATTTTACAATACAAAGCCCATTGAAATATTTACAAAACAAAATTGCATATTTTTCCATCAGTCCATCCGCAAGTGACACACGTGCCATTCATAGTCTAGGATAGTATAATTTACATGGTAAATTGTCTTATCTTGTTATAAAAAAATTATATATATATATATATATATATATATATATATAATATCCCGTCATATGTATCCTATTATTTGTTACGACAGCATTGGTTCATATAAACTGTGGAATTATTTTGAAACATAAAAAATATGAATACTTATACTAAATTTAGCGTTTAATTTTCATTTATAGCAAGTAGCCGTGTCTAGTAAAGGACGATTAATTTGAACGTCCTTGTCATATTTAAATAAAGTGTCTATATACAAACAATAGTAATGTACCAACTGTGTAAAAGCGGTTGTTTTTTCAGTTCCATTTTTCCATCATTTAATATAAAAAAGGTGTCCATTCATCTACCATTGAAAAAGAATTTATGTGATTTCCGGATCCCTCTGTGTATGTATTAATGATCTCAGTGTAATCTGGTTGTGAAAGTTATTATAACACCTTCGTGAAGGATGTATGAACTTGTTTATCAACAACATGTTTGTAAACACAGCAATATTGACAAACGGGAAAAAACATGTAACCTAAGTTGATCGGTTGCATATATATAGAAAGGTCACTTGTTTGCTAAACGCCATTTGCAAAGTTCTTGCTTATCTGACTTGCTGCCAGATGCACTTGCTGAATTTGATTTGATTATTTTAGCGGGCCCCAACATATTATAAACACGTTTATATAAATAGAACAAGTGGTCTGTGTGTTGTGATATCCACGTTTTCTGGCTTATTTTTTTATTATAAAAGCACCAAGGTATTACCTTAAGTTCATAAAGGTCAGATAGGTGATCGGGCCCCCATTATAGATATAATGTGACATCACGCTATCAGATTCGATTGATTTAAAAGGAAATGGCACCTTTCATCAACCTGCTTATTTTCTTCTCCTCAGTTTTTCCCCCATGTTCTGTTTTTCTGTCTGGTCAAAACGAAATTGAGTTCTATAGTTCATCATCTAGGGACATAATCGAAGCACTATTATGCCTATTCTTTCACACAGGGTTGGGTTTTAGGCTGCCTAAAACCTGTTTTCGGCAGGACAGAGCCTAAAACCTGCCTTTAACTGCCTAAAATAGGTTATAACCTGCCTAAAACTGCCTATAACTGCCTCAAACCTTACATACCCTCACCTGTGACCAGTTTAACCATGTTTCATTGTTAAACAGGTATATGCATTAAAGAAATAAGCTCAACAAATTAAAAGTGAGGAACACTTTGTTCAAACTAAATAAATTAAATCATGATAAAAAATACAACAAAAAATGAATTCATCACTATTTCAGGTATTCCATATGAACATATTTCCCTGACAGATTAAGCTTGTATCCCTAAATCATGTTCTGAAGTCTCCCACCTCTATTACTGCCATTACAGCCAAATTATAAGAATGCTCATACGGTTAATCTTATAACCAGATACTTTGATTGGCATTTAGATAAATCACAAGGGATTAAATTTTGTTTTATATGCAAAAGAAGTTTTCAAGAATTTAAAAAGTTGTTCCATTTACACTGATGAATACTTTATACTGTAATCTCACTTACATATCATGTGTGTCTTGTATGCCTGTAGCTTCAAAGGGCAAAAAGCAAAAGACTGATTTTTTAGATTATAACAGATCTTTTATGCTAGCCACAAACTAAAAATATGATATCTTTTACATTATCTGATAATGAACAAGAATATCCACTGGTTGTTTATCACCTTAATAGCTAGGTCATCCTTTGTCAAATTTTATGATTTTATGCACATACTTAGTCTTTATAATGGTGGATATGCTCTGTTAACTGAATGATGAGATTGAGAAAATAGATCCCTCATGAAACACTTTAAGTATAAAACTGATAAATGAAAAAAAAATATATAGCAGTGAATATGTTTGCAAACCACAGAATACATGTATTCATAAACACTTTTGGGCCGTGTTCAACCTAAAGGCCTGAGAAACCTACATGTCATGGTCAGCGGCCCTGACTGCATCACTCTGTAAAAAAGTTTGACTCAAGAACAGCTTATGGGGCAAGGGCTTTGATTGCATCGATCATCATAGTCATGTATGAAAGTTCACCTGAACATCTCCTGGGACAAAGCAGTGGGACTTATGACTATTGGGTCTTATGACCCCATCACCCTGATAAATAGTAATTAACTTGTCTAATCAAGCATGGCCTTCCCCCTGTTATCCTGCCCTACAAGGGGCATACTGAAGGCTCTATTACATCATTCCAGGTAGCAGGACATCAGGGTTAGCATCAGCAAACCCAAAGGGTCCTGATAATGACATTACCTTGGCTAATGAAACAAAGTGCCACACAAACGTGGGTTCATGCACTTAAAACATATACAGGCTCTTTGAAGACTGCATAATGCCAGCCAATAGGAAATCATGCATTACTTATACCTGAAACCTTCCAGAAGCCAAGCAAAGCCTTTTGACTGCATTACCACAGCCAGTTTGGTAGTTTTATAGATATTTAAGTCAAAATTTAAACAAATATAGGTTTTAGGCACTTTTGGTGCCTAAAACCTGCCAAAAACCTGTTTTAGGCGGGGCAGTTTTAACCAGGTTATAACCTATGGTTAAAACCATCCTGCCTATACTTGCCAACCCTGCTTTCACACAATATGTTCAGTTATGCTTTATTCAAAAGTTTCCTAGCAGAACTATCCCACCACACAGTCTCAGTATCTCGCACATGGTTTGTCATGGCTCTGCGTGTTGGTAAACACAGTCCAAGTGTGTATGTTTACCAAAACAAGGCCGTGTGACCGGAGGTCCTATTATGACCCGCAAAACGCGGTGTTTCAGCCAGCAGAAACATGCATTACATTTTTTGGGCCAAGTTAGTCAGGACGACTCCTGATTGAAACGTGTTGTGGCTTCTCGATGCTCACGGCCCCAAACGCTGTGTTTATGTTGACACCTGTGATCGCGCCCGGTCCAGTTTTTTTTTTTTACACTTGTTTACATGAGTAAGCAAACAGTTTCAAGATTTATTTTAAAAGGATATAGCTATGTTGTCGTGTTAAATCAACATGTTTTATTGGTGATTGGGCCCCTTTAAGTCGGGACCAGTGGCGGATCCGGGAGGGGGGGGGGGACGCGCGACCCCCCTTGACCTGTTACATCTCTCATATTATCTTTTTTCTTTTCACATTTATTCGTGATTAATTTTCATTTTTCATATTTATGTTTTATTCCCTAGTAATTAGCTTTTTATCCACAGCTTATTGCTTTTAATTCATAAATTGCCCATATTAAGAACAGTTTTGTACTGCTCCGTTAAGATAACATTACATTTTAGGCGCAGTGAGTTTATTTATAAAAGGCCGGAGAGTATTTTTTTCATGGCTTGGGTTGGGGACCAATTGCAAAATCTCACGGCTCTCCGGCTGATATGCGAACTCACGATCTGTGCTCTGCTGTGCCTAAGCGCCGCGACCGGTAAAACGCAAAGATAAACACAATTTTGAACATATCAATAATTTTACCCATATAGGATTACATTTGAAAGATGATATTTGCAAGTTATAAATGTAGATGAGCATTTTTTCCCTTGACATCAACATGTTACAATTTATATCCTTCATTTAAAGAAATATAAATATTAAAACGATAACCCAACCCCCTTGAAGACGTTTATGAGAATATTAGTTGAGGGACAGGACAGAAAATCCTCATAATCTTTGTGAAAGGTGCTTCAGAATGTCCTCTTTACACTGCATATTTAAAAACGTTCTCACTATTGGAGGATGGTGGTTCCTACCCTCCCTGTAAATAACTGTAATCAAATCATGGGTGCATGAAGATTTTTATCACAGAGGAAAATAAACACCAGCTATTTATATTTTTCATAGACTCAAATATATCACGTTATAATAATAGTAATAATAACGATATTAATAATATATTATATATTATATATTATCTATATTTGGGCAATATGTTAAACAATAAATATACTATAGTAACAATATATATATATATGTATATATATATATATATAATTTAAAAAAAAAACATGCACAATTTAAGAACTAATTAGTTAAACTGTTGAAACAATGTCAAAATCTTTATCGATCGCAATGCTTGAACACTGGTCTAATCACTCATACCCAGTGTATTCATTATGCATTTTGTGTACTATATTTTTTAAGAATTACTAGAGGACCAGGATTCGAGAAAAGTTCTGCAATACCTGCAAAAGGAAGGACAGGTGTGAGCTTGTAGTCCAGAAGAGACTGCATGGGGAAGAAGCGAAAGCGGCTGGAAACTACTTCAGCCGTACCTCCATCAGACCTGTAAGGTATTGGTACGGTGTCCCCAATTATCTTCCTGAGAGACCACCTGTGGAATTGGTACGGTGTCCCCAATTATCTTCCTGAGAGACCACCTGTGGAAGACAATAGTACTGTCCAGAACCACAAACAGTGGGTGATATAAGAGAAGAGGGCGGTCGGAGGCGACCTGACTACGTCAAAATCCAGACCCTCATGACAAGGACTCTGGCTGACCGGCGGAACATGACCGTTTTTCAGGCAGCATCCGTGGGCGATGTTCTGGAGAAATTCCCCTGGCTAGCTGATGAAGATGAGGTAAATAGTTCGCATACAGTCTATGATGTTAAATGCATAAAATAACTTTATAATTAATTTTTTATTCCTTGACGAAAGTAAAGGGGTTTTGTAAAATTGAAAGTATTCCCCTTTATCAGTATGATGTGATATAATGCACTTATATAGCCTAACATATAACTATACATTTACATGAAACATGAATAACAGGTAAAAAAAAGTATCATTCTGAATCATCGGTCCTTTAACCTAGGTATTTTTTTTAATATAAATGAAAAATTTAAAACCCTGGAAACTTTTTTTAACAGATGGGTGAAGAATACCAGCGACAGACCACAAGATGCCTTGTCAGTCAGGTGGACGAATTTGCAAATAAGTATGGCAGAGCTATTGTTCAGCTGGTGCAAAAAACGAACGAAAAGAAACGACCACCCATTATCAAAAGTCTTGTGGAAAAATTACAAGGCTCACGTACTGAGGAGGACCGTAAAGGTAATTTTTCCAGATGTTAATGTATATCTATATTGATTTCTTTTTGCATTGACAGAATTTATTTATCAGTGAAACGTGTAATTGTTTTTAAAAAGTTTGTAGATTTATAATGTATTTCTGGAACATGAGCTGCCTCTGCCCGAATACAATTTTATTTTGCAAACCAATGGGAGCAGCAAAATCAGATATTTTTTAATTTTTCAAATCCTACAATTTAAGTGAAGTATAAAATTGGAATATCAATAAAATATATCAATAAACTTAAGATAAGTACAAAACATATTTGTTTGTATTTTCATGCTTGATAATTTGTTAAACTCTTCAGCTGTTATGCCTGCTGCTACATTTTGTGGCCTGTCAGCTCTTCTCAGAGAGAATCCTGCCTGCTTCATGAGTAACACCCAGGTAGGATCTAGAAATATTTATCCCAAAATTAATTCCAGTAAAGCTGCACTTAACATTTTAAAAGCTGACATATTTTGCAAGGTGCATCAGCTTCAGCATTTTTTATCTATGGAAAGATTGGTAGCTCTATAGATTCTACATGTCATACTTATTTGATGAAATGCAGTTTTTAATAAAGAGTTCACCCTGAAAAATAATCAAGGTATTCGGTAACCTCAGGGGAGGGGGTAAATTAGAAAGACTTTGTGGCATGTATAATCTAGATTCTTTTACTTCAAACTTTTGTTTTATTTCTTTTATCTCATTGTTGAAGGCAATCTCATTCTCTTGTTTTACAGATGCAGAGAAAGCCCGTACAACTTATTTTCAAGGACACTGATAAAATCATGGAGGGGCCATTTGAACTCATCGTAGATGGCGTAGTTGTGTGCCACCCAAAGTCACTGAGGAAGGCCGTCGTCACATTCTTGACCTCTTCTTACATTTTCAATCTCGCATATTCAGGAAATTTCACCCTAAAACACACATCTTTGCTTGGAAAGTTATCCTAAATCTGGATAACAACTCGGAAGAAAGTGTGAGAAACCGCCAATTTAAATACAAATACAAAGCTGTATTGAACCTATTGGTGAAGCTAAATTGGAAAAGTGGCGTAGCCTGAGCAAAGTCTGATGGGGGGGGGGGGGGGGGGGCAGAAAATGCTTTGTCAAAAGCAAAAAGTCAATCCTCGATTCGATGTGTGAGCGTGTAGGAGGCGGATTTAAAAATATATGCTATAAAAATGCATTTCTGTGGGTATTATTCTTAACATAACAGCTTGCTTTTATTTATGTGGCTTAAAGGTAACACACCAGTTAAATTGCACTTTCTTGTAAATACTATCAACATTTTTTTTATCATTTGAATGCTCAAATCTCGGGGGGGGGGGGGGGGGCAGCTGCTCCACCGAGGCTACGGTACTGTGGAATAATGTATCATATATGATTGAAATGTCAACAAGAATTGCTGCTTTTATATATATATATATATATATATATATATATATATATATATATATATATATATAACTTGAAGATTAGCAGTTTAGATATATACTTTAATAATTCAAGTTTGAACCAGTTATTCTATCTCCATGTTGGCTGATAATTAGTAGGGTATTGTGATATACAAGGTAATTATGGCATGGATAGATATATATTTCTAGTAATATTGTGTTATTCCCTTCAACTGATTATTTTATTAATTGTGACTTTCAAATGGAACAGATTTATGTTTGTTTTTTATGTAATAAATACATTAAACTGATCTTGTCTGTTTTTACAGCAAAGTTGCTCTGCCAAAGTTCTAGATAACAAAGATCAGGAGCGGATCCAGGGTTTTATAGGTTAGGTAAAACCCAGGAAATCCAAAAGCAATCATGAAAAAAAGGTTCTCTAGTCTGGAAAAGGAGGGGGTTCAATCGCAAAAAAGGTTAAAACCTCCTAATAAGTTTGTAGCAGCTCAAAAGTGGAATGGGGTCATGGACCCCCCCCCCCCCCCGGAACCGTTGATGAAGATATGTATATTCCTATAATGAATTGAAAGATTTTTCATTTGGATTTAAATTTAGGTTTAGTTCATAAGGGGTAGTCATTTGACTAAAGAATGACTACCCGAAAGGGTGGTCATCCTCAATATGAATACCCTATGGGGTAGTCAAATATATATTTTGACTACCCTGGTGGTCAAATATGCTATATTCGAATGACTACGTTAAAGTAGTGTTACCAGAAAGGCAGTAGGCACTAGAAAGGCAGCAAGGCCGGCAAGGCGCCAGAACTGAAATTGGCCGGGGAACCGATTCAATTCACAGACCAGATAAAATTTCTGGGACTGACGGTTGATAAGAAACTCACATGGGCGGCTCACATAAAGGATATCGAACAGAGGGTCAGAGCGAGACTAAACTGCTTAAGAGTGCTAAAAGCAGGGACAGGTGGCATGTTAACCCAAAGTTTGATATACCTTTATAAAGCCTGGATCAGACCGGTTATGATGTACGGCTGCATAGCCCTGATCACAGCCAAAGAGCACCACATTATGAAACTTCAACGACTACAAAACAGAGCCTTAAGGACGGCCTTGAGACTCCCGCCTCGAACCCGAGTGTCTGTGCTTCACGAGAAGGCAGAAATAGAATATGTGAGCGATCACATTCTAAGGTTGAGCAAAGGCTATGTCGAAAAGGTGAAGCAAGAGAAGTTCTATACAGACCTCAAAATGTGGCTCGACTGGCAAAAGATCAGTGGTAAGCGGAACCCCAGTATCATCACCCCACTAGAGAAAGTGGGGGAGGGGTAGAAAGGCTCCGGAGCACAGCAACGCCCGACTGCAAAAGTAAAATACGGGCCGTCCATCGGATGAGGACGTAAAATGGCGGTCCCGTGACCAGAAGGGGATGGGCACGAAAAAGACCCCATACAGTTTTTCGATAGAAGAGTAGGCCAGCCTGTTGCCGGCAGTATGGGACCCGGCCCTGTAGAGCCAGTTGTTTGGTGGATAAAAGTTGAGGGGATCCCGAAAGGATCAGGGACATGGCTCCAAGACGTAAGAACCGGGGGTCCGGTTAGGACCAGCAGGGACAAGGCTCAAGCATTATGGCACAAGCACCAGAGAAGGCTCCCGAGAAGGCTCCGATCGAACGAAAACTGTTACTGGTCGAAAGGGACAAGGCTCAGGGCGGGACTAACGGTAGTCCAGGGGTAGTCCGGTGGCGCTCGGACATTACTGGCAGGTTGCTAGGCTCAGGCTCCCGGGAACACCTGGGGGATTCCCCGGTGGTTGAAGGTCAGCGAGGGCGGGCCGGACCTGGCTGGCTGGCGTGTCAGTTCTGGCGACCTCAGTGCAAAGAGAGGGGTACCCGAAGAGGCAAAACTGCGGCGTAAAAACCCTAGTTATTGCCTGAGCGGTGTAACTGGCATGTATGTAGAGCAGTGTTACGGGGTGACATAAAAGCGGATCGAACTGCTAGCGAAGCGGTTGGTTCGCCGGACTTGTGCGCCACCGACCTCGCTTCGACTCCCGAATCGGCCCAGGGATTTTTCCACTCAACAATTTGCCTTCGTAATAATAGTCAATTTGACTACCTTTTGTTTTCAGTGCGGTTGTTGGGTAAAATGAAAACTATAGTTTTCATTAAGATTTTACCCAACAACCGCCAATTTGTATTAGCGCCCCCTGTTATTGAATTTCTGGATCCGCCACCGGGAACCTACATGTAAGACCCGCTAATCAGCATGCACGATATCATGCATTCACCACACCGTACACACGATATCGTGTATATATTATACGTACCGTGCGAATAATTAATAATATACTCGAAATATCGAGATATTTGCTCCTTATACAAACAGCTAGAGATTCGTCCACACGGAAAGTTGCATGCACGCACGTCCTCGCGAAAATACACGCAATTACACGACTGTAGAAACTCCATGGTCGGAAGTGAAAACCCGTATTATATTGTATCCGCCAAAACGAAGTTTTGCGGATACTGTTTTTGACAAGGTTCCGCCGCGTTCGTTTCTGGAGAACTCCTCTGAGACTACTGGACGGATTTTTCCGAAACTTACACCAATTATTTTTTCACATGTGAACTGGTGCCTAACCAATAGGCCTTGACCTCTGACCTTTCCTCTCTGCCCAGCGTCTGTTTGTGCGTCTGTTTCCACACATAAACCCACATATCTCGGGAACCGTTTGACCGATCAAGAAAAAATTTTTGTAAAAATGTAGCCCTTGGATAGCTTTATAACATACATAAAAAAATGGTGGCGCCACCTGGAGCCATTTTTGCACAGTGTCCATCTGTTCATCTGCCTTGGGTTAAAATCACTCATATCTCTGCAGTGGTTTGACTAATTCACCTGAAATTCGGCATGCGTATACATCCTAGATAGCTTTCTATATTTTATGACAGGTGGCGCCACCTACATTCACGTTCACGCTGCAGAAATCAAAGCTTATATCTAAGGAACCGTTCGACCAATCAGGAAAAAATTTTACACAAATATAGCCCTTGGATAGCTTTATAACATACACAAAAATGGTGGCGCCAACTGCAGCCATTTTCGCACAGCGTCCATCTGTTTGTCTGCCTTGGGTTAAAATCACTCATATCTCTGCAGTGGTTGGACCAAATTACCTGTAATTCGGCATGCGTATACATCCTTGATAGCTATCTTGATTTTATGACAGGTGGCGCCAGCTTCATTCACGTTCACGCTGCAGACATTAATGCTTATATATCCGGACTCGTTTGACCAATCAGGAAAATTTTTTACACAAATGTAGCCCTTGGATAGCTTTATAACATACACAAAAATGTTTGCGCCACCTGCAGCCATTTTTGCACAGCGTCCATCTGTTTGTCTGCCTTGGGTTAAAATCACTCGTATCTCTGCAGTGGTTTGACTAAATTACCTGTAATTCGGCATGCGTATACATCCTTGATAGCTATCTTGATTTTATGACAGGTGGCGCCAGCTTCATTCACGTTCACGCTGCAGACATTAATGCTTATATATCCGGACTCGTTTGACCAATCAGGAAATTTATTTACACAAATGTAGCCCTTGGATAGCTTTATAACATACACAAAAATGGTGGCGCCACCTGCAGCCATTTTTGCACAGCGTCCATTTGTTTGTCTGCTGTGGGATAAAATCACTCATATCTCTGCAGTGGTTTGACTTTTCAGCCTGAAATTTTGCATGTGTATACACATTTCAACTGCAGACAACCATTCTAACATGTAACACATGTAACTCTATTTCCCCTTGCCACTCAATCCATGCCTCACTTAACAAGTCCTACTCTGATTTTGGCGGATACACGTAGTCGCTTGTCGATTACCCGTATTCTACTTTTTCAATAAGTTTCTAAATCACGTAATTACACGACTGTAGAAACTTCATGTTCGGATGTGAGAACCCATATTATTTTTTCAATATATCATCAGCTATGTTAAATTATGTTTATTATTTGTTTTAATACTACATTATTTACTTGGTTGTATGATAGTGTATTCAGTTCAGATAAGCCTTTTTTCCATTTGATATTTATATTAATAATATATAATGTCGTGTCGTTATAAATAAAAAAAATTTGTTTTATGCATCTTATTTCATATTGTCATGGAAAGATTTTTTTTAATACTATAATATAATATAATATAATAATATATTATATAATATTATATTATATGCTATTGTTTATTTAACAATGTACTGATCTACATTTAAAATATTTGCTTTTTTTCGAAACATGCTGCATATATTTCATAAAATGTCATTTGGAAGACGTTGAAAAATAAGACCGTTTCCGAACAAGAACTTCGGTCTTCAAGTTTTTATATACTACTGATATTCAATCTTGCATCCTGTTTCACGGTATAATAATAATAATAATAATAATAATAATAATAATAATAATAATAATTATAATAATAATAATAATCATAATAATAATAACAATAATAACTAGAATACGGGTAGTCGACAAGCGACCACGACTGCGTTCAGGTATAATAATAATAATAATAATAATAATAATAACAATAATAACTAGAATACGGGTAGTCGACAAGCGACTACGTGTATCCGCCGAAATCGAAGTAGGACGGATAAAGTGAGGCATGGATTGAGTGGCATTGGGAAATAGAGATATGAGGTGTTTTTGCATATTAGCATGGAAGTCTGCAGTTGAAATGTGTTTGTAGGTGGCCCCACCTGTCATAAAATCAAGAAAACTACCCAGGCTGTATACACATGCAAATTTTAAGGTGGATAAGTCTAACTACTGCAGAGATATGAGTGATTTTATCCCAAGGAAGAAGAACAGATGGACGCTGTGCGAAAATTGTTTGCTAGAGGCGGCCCCATATATTGTATGTTATTAAGCTATCCAAAGGCAAATTTTTAGCCTGATTGGTCAAACGAGTCCGAAGATATGTGGGTTAATGTGTCAAAACAGACGCACAGATGGACGCACTGGAGTGAGGAATGGTCAGAGGTCAACGCAAAAATATTTTGGCACCAGTTCACATATGAACCGGTAATGGTGTAAAGTTTCGGAAAAATCTGTCCAGTGTTCTCAGAGTTCTGTTCAGGAAAACGAACGCGGTAGCAGCGGCGGCTGCGGAGGAACCCGGTCAAAAACATAGTCTCCGCAAAACTTTGTTTTGATACAATAATAATAATAATAATAATAATAATAATAATAATAATAATAATAATAAAGTTTTATTGCAGATCCATGGTCCATCTACGGGAACAATGAAAGGAATGAAAATAGAAAGAAAAGAAAAGTAGAAAGCAAATAACACAGGGTTTGGCTAACTGCATTTTTATATCAAACATCTTCTGTAAATGAACATTAAACAAATGTACCTGTTGTGCCCCTACGCACGATATATCGTGCAGCCGATCCTGTCTCTTTCACTACGCATCGGCCTTTTGAAATCAAGTTCGGCTAATTCAAAACAAAAGCCTTTTTCTGTTCTCATTCAAAAGGCCGAAGCGTAGTGAATGATCCTGTTTGTGTTCGTAAGAGATTTATGTAATGCACTCGAGCGCCATCACTCGGTATCAGGCAGAATGGTTTGCGACATAAGGTTACACTGACACCGAGTTCGAGCTATCCGGACGTTGCGCCATCCGGAGGTAACATATCCGGACCCAGTTGGTTAACACAATATCCACCAGAAGTCGCTACCGCTATGCTTACCAACAGGATGGACGTCGCAGGCAATGCCCATACACTTTTGTGTGGTCCAACTGCACCAGAGACTGTGTCCTGATGTGACTTGATGATTTAAGTATGACGTCACATGAAGTATTCATAAACGCTGACGTTAATAAAAAGAAGAAGAAAAAAGATATTTCAATAATAAATTAATTAAAGAGCGTTTTCCGTGATATATTGCGCTGGTCAAATCGAGGATTTGTAACCTCTTATCTCAGAGTCTGTGACAACAAGCCATGCATGTCAAGCCCCTTTGAATGGTTTGGATTATCTATAACAATTATTTGCATGGGTTTCTCATTGGGTTCAAGGACCAAAACCGGGTTTTGTAGCTATACGTCTATATTCCTATATGGTGAAGGCCAAATTTAATGAAGGGTTTAAGTATCTCTTATCCCAGAGCCTGTGACAGCAAGACTTGGAGCGGTATGAGTTTTCTCTGCGTTGGTGTCTGACAGGGACCAAGGGCCCAAACCACGGTTCAAAGTGGGGCTATACCACAATCTTAATTCATTATATTGGCCAACCTGAGGCAAACGGGAATTCAAAATGGGGCTATGCCTTTATATCAAATCATTATTTTGGCCAAATTGAGGGTTTTGATCCCTAATCACAAAGTCTGTGACAACAAGCCATGCATACCCACCATCTAAAAAAAATAAATTTACATTGGCGTCTAACCGGGTTCAGGGGCCCAAACGACGGTTCCAAGTGAGGCTATACCTCTATCTCAACTGATTATATTGGCCTACCTGAGGATGTTTATCTCTAATCTCAGAGTCTGTGACAGTTAGAGATGCATGTCGCCTGACTGGGCTCGGTTTCATCTGTCTGTTTGGAAATTTGCAATGGGCCCTGACCGGGTTCAGGGGTCCAAATCAGGGTTCGAAATGGGGCTATTCTTCTATCTAAACTCATTTTGTTGGCCAACCTGAGGGAGTTTATCTCTAATCTCACAGTCTGTGACAGTTAGAGATGGATGTTACCTGGATGGGCTGGGCTCTAACTATCTGCAAGCAAAATTGCAATTGGCTCTGACCGAGTTCAGGGGCCCAAATCAGGGTTCGAAATGGGGCTATACCTCTATCTAAACTCATTTTGTTGGCCAACCTCAGGGTGTCTATCTCTAGTATCAGAGTCTGTAACAGTCAGCGATGCATGTAACCTGACTGGGCTCGGTTCCTCTGTCTGTTAGCAAATTTGTAATGAGCCCTGGCAGGTTTCAGGTGCCCAAATCGGGGTTAGAAATGGAGTTACACCTATATCATAACTCATTATATTAGTCAACCTGATGGTGTATATCTCTAATCTCAGGGTCTGTGACAGTTAAGGATGCATGTCACCTAACTTGGCGCGGTTCAGTTATCTACTGACCGGGTTGAAGGGCCCGAACCAGGGCTCAAAATGCGGCTATACCTCTAACTCAACTCATCAGTCTGTGACAGTTAGAGATGGATGTAACCTGGATGGGCTGGGCTCTAACTATCTGCAAGCAAAATTGCAATTTGCCCTGACCGGGTGCAGGGGCCAAAATCAGGGTACTAAACGGGGTTATACTTCTATCTAAACTCATCTTGTTGGCCAACCTGAGGGTGTCTATCTCTAATCCCAGAGTTTGTGACAGTTAGAGATGTATGCCACCTGACTGGGCGGGGTTCTAACTGTCCTCAAGCAAATTTGCAATGGGCTCCGACCGAGTTGAAGGGCCCGAATCAGGGCTCAAAATGCGGTTATACCTCTATCTCAACTGATTATATTGGCCTACCTGAAGATATTTATCTCTAATCTCAGAGTCTGTGACAGTAAGAGATGCATGTCGCCTGACTGGGCTCGGTTTCATCTGACTGTTTGGAAATTTGCAATGGGCCCTGACCGGGTTCAGGGGTCCAAATCAGGGTTCGAAATGGGGCTATTCTTCTATCTAAACTCATTTTGTTGGCCAACCTAGGTGCTTATCTCTAATCTCAGAGTCTGTGACAGTTAAAGATGTATGTCGTTTGACTGAGATCGGTTCCAGCTGTCTACAAGCAAATTTTTATTGGGCCCTCACCAGCTTGAAAATCCCAAATCAGGGTTCCAAATGTGGCTATACCTCTATCTCAACTGATTATATTGGCCTACCTGAGGATGTTTATCTTTAATCTCAGAGTCTGTGACAGTTAGAGATGCATGTCGCCTGACTGGGAGAGGCTTCATCTGAATGTTTGGAAATTTGCAATGGGCCCTGACCGGGTTCAGGCGTCCAAATCAGGGTTCGAAATGGGGTAAAACCTCTATCCCAACTCATTAAATTGGCCAACCCGAGGGTGTTTATCTCTAATCTAACAGTCTGTGACAGTTAGAGATGGATGTAACCTGGATGGGCTGGGCTCTAACTATCTGCAAGCAAAATCGCAATTTGCCCTGACCGGGTTCAGGGGCCAAAATCAGGGTACGAAATAGGGTTATACTTCTATCTAAACTCATTTTGTTGGCCAACCTGAGGGTGTCTATCTCTAATCCCAGAGTTTGTGACAGTTAGAGATGTATGCCACCTGACTGGGCGGGGTTCTAACTGTCCTCAAGCAAATTTGCAATGGGCTCCGACCGAGTTGAAGGGCCCGAATCAGGGCTCAAAATGCGGTTATACCTCTATCTCAACTGATTATATTGGCCTACCTGAGGATGTTTATCTCTAATCTCAGAGTCTGTGACAGTAAGAGATGCATGTCGCCTGACTGGACTCGGTTTTATCTGACTGTTTGGAAATTTGCAATTGGCCCTGACCGGGTTCAGTGGTCCAAATCAGGGTTCGAAATGGGGCTATTCTTCTATCTAAACTCATTTTGTTGGCCAACCTGAGGGTGCTTATCTCTAATCTAAGAGTCTCTGACAGTTAAAGATGTATGTCGTTTGACTGAGATCGGTTCCAGCTGTCTACAAGCAAATTTTTATTGGGCCCTCACCAGGTTGAAAATCCCAAATCAGGGTTCAAAATTTGGCTATACCTCTATCTTAACTCATTATATTGGCATACCTGAGGATGTTTATTTCTAATCTCAGAGTCTGTGACAGTTAGAGATGCATGTCGCCTGACTGGGAGAGGTTCCAGCTGTCTACAAGCAAATTTGCACGGGCCCTGACCGGGTTGAGGGGCCCAAATCAGGGTTAGAAATGGGGTAAAACCTCTGTCCTAACTCATTGAATTGGCCAACCCTAGGATGTCTATCTCTAATCTCAGAGTCTGTGACAGTTAGAGATGTATGCCACCTGACTGGGCGGGGTTCTAACTGTCCTCAAGCAAATTTGCAATGGGCTCCGACCGGGTTGAAGGGCCCGAATCAGGGCTCAAAATGCGGTTATACCTCTATCTCAACTGATTATATTGGCCTACCTGAGGATGTTTATCTCTAATCTCAGAGTCTGTGACAGTAAGAGATGCATGTCGCCTGACTGGGCTCGGCTTCATCTGTCTGTTTGGAAATTTGCAATGGGCCCTGACCGGGTTCAGGAATCCAAATCAGGGTTCGAAATGGGGCTATTCTTCTATCTAAACTCATTTTGTTGGCCAACCTGAGGGAGTTTATCTCTAATCTCACAGTCTGTGACAGTTAGAGATGGATGTAACCTGGATGGGCTGGGCTCTTACTATCTGCAAGCAAAATTGCAATTTGCCCTGCCCGGGTTCAGGGGCCAAAATCAGGGTACAAAATGGGGTTATACTTCTATCTAAACTCATTTTGTTGGCCAACCTGAGGATGTTTATTTCTAATCTCAGAGTCTGTGACAGTTAGAAATGCATGTCGCCTGACTGGGAGAGGTTCCAGCTGTCTACAAGCAAATTTGCACGGGCCCTGACCCTGTTTAGGGGCCCAAATCAGGGTTAGAAATGGGGTAAAACCTCTGTTCTAACTCATTGAATTGGCCAACCCTAGGGTGTCTATCTCTAATCTCAGAGTCTGTGACAGTTAGAGATGTATGCCACCTGACTGGGCGGGGTTCTAACTGTCCTCAAGCAAATTTGCAATGGGCTCCGACCGGGTTGAAGGGCCCGAATCAGGGATCAAAATGCGGTTATACCTCTATCTCAACTGATTATATTGGCCTACCTGAGGATGTTTATCTCTAATCTCAGAGTCTGTGACAGTAAGAGATGCATGTCGCCTGACTGGGCTCGGTTTCATCTGTCTGTTTGTAAATTTGCAATGGGCCCTGACCGGGTTCAGGGGTCCAAATCAGGGTTGCAAATGGGGCTATTCTTCTATATAAACTCATTTTGTTGGCCAACCTGAGGGATTTATCTCTAATCTCACAGTCTGTGACAGTTAGAGATGGATGTAACCTGGATGGGCTGGGCTCTAACTATCTGCAAGCAAAATTGCAATTTGCCCTGACCGGGTTCAGGGGCCAAAATCAGGGTACGAAATGGGGTTATACTTCTATCTAAACTCATTTTGTTGGCCAACCTGAGGGTGTCTGTCTCTAATCCCAGAGTCTGTGACAGTTAGAGATGTATGCCACCTGACTGGGCGGGGCTCTAACTGTCCTCAAGCAAATTTGCAATGGGCTCCGACCGGGTTGAAGGGCCCGAATCAGGGCTCAAAATGCAGCTATACCCCTATCTCAACTGATTATATTGGCCTACCTGAAGATATTTATATCTAATCTCAGAGTCTGTGACAGTAAGAGATGCATGTCGCCTGACTGGGCTCGGTTTCATCTGACTGTTTGGAAATTTGCAATTGGCCCTGACCGGGTTCAGGGGTCCAAATCAGGGTTCGAAATGGTGCTATTCTTCTATCTAAACTCATTTTGTTGGCCAACCTGAGGGTGCTTATCTCTAATCTCAGAGTCTGTGACAGTTAAAGATGTATGTCGTTTGACTGAGATCGGTTCCAGCTGTCTACAAGCAAATTTTTATTGGGCCCTCACCAGGTTGAAAATCCCAAATCAGGGTTCAAACTGTGGCTATACCTCTATCTTAACTCATTATATTGGCATACCTGAGGATGTTTATTTCTAATCTCAGAGTCTGTGACAGTTAGAAATGCATGTCGCCTGACTGGGAGAGGTTCCAGCTGTCTACAAGCAAATTTGCACGGGCCCTGACCGGGTTGAGGGGCCCAAATCAGGGTTAGAAATGGGGTAAAACCTCTGTTCTAACTCATTGAATTGGCCAACCCTAGGGTGTCTATCTCAAATCTCAGAGTCTGTGACAGTTAGAGATGTATGCCACCTGACTGGGCGGGGTTCTAACTGTCCTCAAGCAAATTTGCAATGGGCTCCGACCGGGTTGAAGGGCCCGAATCAGGGCTCAAAATGCGGTTATACCTCTGTCTCAACTGATTATATTGGCCTACCTGAGGATGTTTATCTCTAATCTCAGAGTCTGTGACAGTAAGAGATGCATGTCGCCTGACTGGGCTCGGTTTCATCTGACTGTTTGGAAATTTGCAATGGGCCCTGACCGGGTTCAGGGGTCCAAATCAGGGTTCGCGAATGGGGTAAAACCTCTATCCCAACTCATTAAATTGGCCAACCCGAGGGTGTTTATCTCTAATCCCACAGTCTGTGACAGTTAGAAATGGATGTAACCTGGATGGGCTGGGCTCTAACTATCTGCAAGCAAAATTGCAATTTGCCCTGACCGGGTCCAGGGGCCAAAATCAGGGTACGAAACGGGGTTATACTTCTATCTAAACTCATCTTGTTGGCCAACCTGAGGGTGTCTATCTCTAATCCCAGAGTCTGTGACAGTTAGAGATGTATGCCACCTGACTGGGCGGGGCTCTAACTGTCCTCAAGCAAATTTGCAATGGGCTCCGACCGGGTTGAAGGGCCCGAATCAGGGCTCAAAATGCGGCTATACCTCTATCTCAACTGATTATATTGGCCTACCTGAGGATGTTTATCTCTAATCTCAGAGTCTGTGACAGTAAGAGATGCATGTCGCCTGACTGGGCTCGGTTTCATCTGACTGTTTGGAAATTTGCAATGGGCCCTGACCGGGTTCAGTGGTCCAAATCAGGGTTCGAAATGGGGCTATTCTTCTATCTAAACTCATTTTGTTGGCCAACCTAAGGGTGCTTATCTCTAATCTCAGAGTCTGTGACAGTTAAAGATGTATGTCGTTTGACTGAGATCGGTTCCAGCTGTCTACAAGCAAATTTTTATTGGGCCCTCACCAGGTTGAAAATCCCAAATCAGGGTTCAAAATGTGGCTATACCTCTATCTTAACTCATTATATTGGCATACCTGAGGATGTTTATTTCTACTTTCAGAAACTGTGACAGTTAGAGATGCATGTCGCCTGACTGGGAGAGGTTCCAGCTGTCTACAAGCAAATTTGCACTGGGCCCTGACCGGGTTCAGGGGCCCAAATCAGGGTAAGAAATGGGGTAAAACCTCTATCCTAACTCATTTATTTGGCCAACCCGAGGGTGTTTATCTCTAATCTTATCTGCAATGGGCTCTGACCGGGTTGAAGGGCCCGAATCAGGGCTCAAAATGCGGCTATACCTCTATCTCAACTCATTATATCGGCCTACCTGAGGATGTTTATCTCTTATCTCAGAGTCTGTGACAGTAATGGATACATGTCGCCTGACTGGGCTCGGTTTCATCTGACTGTTTGGAAGTTTGCCATGTGCCCTGACCGGGTTCAGTGGTCCAAATCATGGTTCGAAATGGGGCTATTCTGCTATGTCAACTCATTTTGTTGGCCAACCTGAGGATGCTTATCTCTAATCTTAGAGTCTATGACAGTTAAAGATGCATGTCGCCTGACTGGGAGAGGTTCCAGCTGTCTTTAAGCAAATTTGCACTGTGCGGGGCTCTAACTGCTCTCAAGCAAATTTGCAATTGGCTCTGACCGAGATGAAGGACCCGAATCTTGGCTCAAAATGCGGCTATACCTCCATCTCAACTCCTTATATTTGCCTACCTGAGGATATTTAACTCTAATCTCAGAGTCTGCAGCGGCGTACCTAGCCTCATTGCCGCCCGGGGCGGTCTTAGAAATTGCCGCCCCCCTAACAAACATTACAAAACTGGATAACATATTGAAACATATCGATTCAAATGTCCTTTTCACAGGCTCGTATTTAACAACAACGCAATTATACTGATTCACTCGCCGGGAATTCTTCCGCCACATATTAAAGAGCAGACATCTCTTTGCTAATGTAAATCAAAAGATCGCTCGAAGCTTAAACAAGTATATTTCATTATGAAGTGAACAGAAAGGAATAAAACGAATAAATTGAAACTATTAACAGATTACAGTGCAGGATACACATATAATGTGGGAAATTGATCTTTCATCATTCACGTAAACACGATTCATGATCTCTTTAAACTCAACTTGGGAAAAAACTTTATTTGGTGAGTGTTATTCCATGCTCGACGCATACAAATACTTTGTCACATCTATAATTCCACCTCTTGTTATCGCATATGACAGCAGGTACACCTAATAGAGAAATATATTAAATAACTTATTTTTAAATGTTATACTTCATTGTAAATTCTTTGAAAGGTGTCACAGAAAATGATTTATATATATACACATATACATATATATATATATATATATATATGTGTGTGTATATATATATATAAAAGTTGTCCAAACTGTGACTACCCTCCAATTTCTACGAGTTGTCCTCCACCCTTGAAGAAAAAAAATTGACGTCACTGATAACACTCAAATAGTCTTTCTAAATTAGTTACATCAGGCTGTTGAGACTGTCAGATGCCATAATGTGTCGTCTTTACCAGGGTCTAGTTTGGAAATACAGTGTCCCCTAACTGATGGACATTCAGATCTATGAAATGTATTGACTGTCCATATACTAACTATGTTTTAGCACAATAGACCTTTATAAGGACCTGCTTGAAACGAATAACACGATTGATAGTTTTCACTGACAACTTAAGTATAGCGTTCCTCCTTAGAGGTGTTGTTTACAAGACCCCTGTTACCTCCACATCATTCACAATTTGACCCCTGTCACCATAAGGTGAGAGGCAAGTGTCTCAGCTAAGGGTTATATCTGCACTGACTGAAATAAAGCAACGTGTGTGATAGCTGCTGTGTAGTTTTAAAATGCTTTTACTGACTGAACACAAAGAACACCTGTATGGAAAACTCCTGTTTAACTGTTCAATATATTTTAGATAATTTTATGTTGTGCAATTAGTTAACAGTGATTTCCTTAAAAATACTGCAAATATGAATGAAGTGCAAGACTGATGTATTGATTATTTTTTTAAAGACGGACCAGATCAACAAAACCATGATGGTTGGAAGCACTTCATTTGAACAAGTATGCATTGATTACCATCAGGACGTTAACGTTATCGCATAATTTGTATTCATATCCAGGGTAAGACATGATTGCATATTATTGTATTTTGAAATGCATTCTGTCGAAGCGTGCAGACTAGGATTTAGCATATAGTATTCTTTACATTATATTGTCATCAACAGTGATGAATGACTTAAGTTCAGTCTAGAGTATTATTTTTCCACAGACTTCCTTTTTTTTTTTTTTTTTTTTTTTATTAGTTAATGCCAATTAACCATTCTGACTATAATTAAAGATTTTATAATAATAACTAATATCAAAATATTTTAGTATCTGTTTGAAACATAGTGTCATTATGGAGTGTTTTTATTATAGTAAACTTTTGATTTTTTTACAGATTTCCTATAATAAAAGTGTGTTATCACTATTACATTTTTTTGAATGTTTATTACTGAAGGAAGACAAAACATTAATAAACCTTACATTTTGTCATAATAATACTTTAATATTCACCAATCAACGCCACCCGTCTCTCCCCCCCCCCCCCCCCCTAACTTTTAAAAAAGGGGGTGGCACAGACGGACCAAGAAGTTTTACAATTAATGTGACTCTGGATAAACTGGTATCAGCCATCATGCAGACATAAATCCACGAGCATTGTCTATAGGTGTTGCAAACGTATGCTATATTAGTTTTCAGTGTGCCAGTAAGAAGTACTTTAATCCCACCCCCACACAATGTGTGTAGCCTGGTTCTTGATAAATGTGCATACTCTAACAAAACTGATCCCTCCCAGTCATCAAACACCTCAGATCACAGATAACTTAATCATAACTTGACAAGACGTGCCAGCCATCAGTGTGTAACTGTTATTCTCAACACATATACCCTTACTGTAGTGGGAGAGGGTCAAAATGATTACATACTAGAGCTGAGTATCAATTTGTAACACTGTCACTGAACCTCCAGCAGCACTGACCTCCCCAATTATGTTAAGAATCAGTGTATAGTGTCTAGTGTTATGGACCAAACTAACTGTTTAAGATGGACGATTCAGACCATTCCGAACCCTTACTGGCCCCTGAACCCGGTCAGTGCCCATAGTACATTTGCTAAGTGACAGATTGAACCGAGCCTAGTCAAGTGACATGCATCTCTAACTGTCACAGACTCTGATGCTAGAGATAGACACCCTCATGCTGGTCAACAAAATGATTTAAGATAGAGGTTTAGCCCCATTTCGAACCCTGATTTTTCCCCTAAACCCGGTCAGTGCCAATTGCTAATTTGCTTGTAGACAGCTGGAACCGAGCCCAGTCAGGTGACATGCATCTTTATCTGTCACAGACTCTGAATTTAGAGATAAATACCCTCAGGTTGGCCAATTTAATCAGTTAAGATAGAGGTATAGCCACATTTCGGACCCTGATTTGGGCACCTGAGCCCGGTCAGGGCCCGTTGCAACTTTGCTTGCAGACAGTTGAAAGCCCGCCCAGTCAGGTGACATGCATCTCATACTGTCACAGACTCTGAGTTTAGTGAGATAAATACCCTCAGGTTGGAAAATTTAATCAGTTAAGATAGAGGTATTGCCACATTTCGGACCCTTATTTGGGCACCTGAGCTCGGTCAGGGCCCATTGCAACTTTGCCTGCAAACAGTTGAAGGCCCGCCCAATCAGGTGACATGCATCTCTAACTGTCACAGACTCTGTGATTAGAGATAAACACCCTCAGATTGGCCAATTTAATCAGTTAAAAGGGGGTATAGCTACATTTCGGACCCTGATTTGGGCACCTGAGCCCGGTCAGGGAGAATTGCAAATTTGCTTGCTGACAGTTGAAGGCCCGCCCAGTAAGGTGACATGCATCTTATACTGTCACAGACTCTGAGTTTAGAGATAAACACCCTCAGGTTGGAAACTTTTGTCAGTTAAGAAAGAGATATAGCCACATTTCGGACCTTGAATTTGGCACCCGAGACCGGTCAGGGAGAATTACAAATTTGCTTGCAGACAGTTGAAGGCCCGCCCAGTCAGGTGACATGCATCTATAACTGTCACAGACTCTGTGATTAGGGATAAACACCCTCAGGTTGGCCGATTTAATCAGTTAAAAGGGGGTATAGCCACATTTCGGACCCTGATTTGGGCACCTGAGCCAAGTCAGGGCCCATTGCAACTTTGCTTGCAGACAGTTGAAGGCCCGCCCAGTCAGGTGACATGCATCTCATACTGTCACAGACTCTGAGTTTAGAGATAAATACCCTCAGGTTGGAATAATTTTATCAGTTAAGATTGAGGTATAGCCACATTTCGGACCCTGATTTGGGCACCTGGGCCCGGTCAGGGAGAATTGCCAATTTGCTTGCTGACAGTTGAAGGCCCATCCAGTCAGGTGACATGCATCTCTAACTGTCACAGACTGTGATTAGAGATAAACACCCTCAGGTTGGCCAATTTAATCAGTTAAGATAGAGCTATAGCCACATTTCGGACCCTGATTTGGGCACCTGAGCCCGGTCAAAGAGAATTGCAAATTTGCTTGCTGACAGTTGAAGGCCCGCCCAGTCAGGTGACATGCATCTCTAACTGTCACAGACTCTGTGGTTAGAGATAAACACCCTGAGGTTGGCCAATTTAATCAGTTAAAAGGAGGTTTAGCCACATTTCGGACCCTGATTTCGGCACCTGAGCTTGGTCAGTGAGAATTGCAACTTCGCTTGCAGACAGTTGAACGCCCGCCTAGTAAGGTGACATGCATCTATAACTGTCACAGACACTGTGATTAGAGATAAACACCCTCAGGCTGGCCGATTTAATCAGTTAAAAGGGGGTATAGCCACATATCGGACCCTGATTTGGGCACCTGACCCAAGTCAGGGCCCATTGCAACTTTGCCTGCAAACAGTTGAAGGCCCGCCAAGTCAGGTGACATGCATCTCTAACTGTCACAGACTCTGTGATTAGAGAAAAACACCCTCAGGTTGGCCAATTGGATCAGTTAAGATAGAGGATTAGCTACATTTCGGACCCTGATTTGGGCACCTGAGCCAGGACAGGGAGAATTGCAAATTAGCTTTCTGACAGTTGAAGGCCCGCCCAGTCAGGTGACATGCATCTCTAACTGTCAAAGACTCTATGATTAGAGATAAACACCCTCAGGTTGGCCAATTTAATCAGTTAAAAGGGGGTATAGCCACATTTTGGACCCTGATTTCGGCACCTGAGCCGAGTCAGGGCCCATTGCAACTTTGCTTGCAGACAGTTGAAGGCCCGCCCAGTCAGGTGACATGCATCTCATACTGTCACAGACTCTGAGTTTAGAGATAAATACCCTCAGGTTGGAAACTTTTATCAGTTAAGAAAGAGATATAGCCACATTTCGGACCTTGAATTGGGCACCCGAGACCGGTCAGGGAGAATTGCAAATTTGCTTGCAGACAGTTGAAGGCCCGCCCAGTCAGGTGACATGCATCTATAACTGTCACAGACTCTGTGATTAGGGATAAACACCCTCAGGTTGGCCGATTTAATCAGTTAAAAGGGGGTATAGCCACATTTCGGACCCTGATTTGGGCACCTGAGCGAAGTCAGGGCCCATTGCAACTTTGCTTGCAGACAGTTGAAGGCCCGCCCAGTCAGGTGACATGCATCTCATACTGTCACAGACTCTGAGTTTAGAGATAAATACCCTCAGGTTGGAATAATTTTATCAGTTAAGATAGAGCTATAGCCACATTTCGGATCCTGATTTGGGCACCTGAGCCCGGTCAGGGAGAATTGCAAATTTGCTAGCTGACAGTTGAAGCCCCGCCCAGTCAGTTGACATGCATCTCATACTGTCACAGACTCTGAGTTTAGAGATAAATACCCTCAGGTTGGAAAATTTTATCAGTTAAGATAGATGTATAGCCACATTTCCGATCCTGATTTCGGCACCTGAGCCCGGTCAGGGTCCATTGCAAATTTACTTGAAGACAGTTGAAGGCCCGCCCAGTCAGGTGACATGCATCTCTAACTGTCACAGACTCTGTGATTAGAGATAAACACCCTCAGGTTGGCCAATTTAATCAGTTAAAAGGGGGTATAGCTACATTTCGGACCCTGATTTGGACACCTGAGCCCGGTCAGGAAGAATTGCAAATTTGCTTGCAGACAGTTTAAGGCCCGCCCAGTCAGGTGACATGCAACTTATACTGTCACAGACTCTGAGTTTAGAGATAAACACCCTCAGGTTGGAAACTTTTGTCAGTTAAGAAAGAGATATAGCCACATTTCGGACCTTGAATTGGGCACCCGAGACCGGTCAGGGAGAATTGCAACTTTGCCTGCAAACAGTTGAAGGCCCGCCCAGTCAGGTGACATGCATCTCTAACTGTCACAGACTCTGTGGTTAGAGATAAACACCCTGAGGTTGGCCAATTTAATCAGTTAAAAGGAGGTTTAGCCACATTTCGGACCCTGATTTCGGCACCTGAGCTTGGTCAGTGAGAATTGCAAATTCGCTTGCAGACAGTTGAAGGCCCGCCTAGTAAGGTTACATGCATCTATAACTGTCACAGACACTGTGATTAGAGATAAACACCCTCAGGCTGGACGATTTAATCAGTTAAAAGGGGGTATAGCCACATTTCGGACCCTGATTTGTTCACCTGAGCCAAGTCAGAGCCCATTGCAACTTTGCCTGCAAACAGTTGAAGGCCCGCCCAGTCAGGTGACATGCATCTCTAACTGTCACAGACTCTGTGATTAGAGATAAACACCCTCACGTTGGCCAATTTAATCAGTTAAGATAGAGCTATAGCCACATTTCGGACCCTGATTTGGGCACCTGAGCCCGGTCAAAGAGAATTGCAAATTTGCTTGCTGACAGTTGAAGGCCCGCCCAGTCAGGTGACATGCATCTCTAACTGTCACAGACTCTGTGGTTAGAGATAAACACCCTGAGGTTGGCCAAGTTAATCAGTTAAAAGGAGGTTTAGCCACATTTTGGACCCTGATTTCGGCACCTGAGCTTGGTCAGTGAGAATTGCAAATTCGCTTGCAGACAGTTGAACGCCCGCCTAATAAGGTGACATGCACTATAACTGTCAAAGACTCTGCGATTAGAGATAAACAACCTCAGGTTGGCCAATTTAATCAGTAAAAAGGGGGTATAGCCACATTTTGGACCCTGATTTCGGCACCTGAGCCGAGTCAGGGCCCATTGCAACTTTGCTTGCAGACAGTTGAAGGCCCGCCCAGTCAGGTGACATGCATCTCATACTGTCACAGACTCTGAGTTTAGAGATAAATACCCTCAGGTTGGGAACTTTTATCAGTTAAGAAAGAGATATAGCCACATTTCGGACCTTGAATTGGGCACCCGAGACCGGTCAGGGAGAATTGCAAATTTGCTTGCAGACAGTTGAAGGGCCGCCCAGTCAGGTGACATGCATCTCTAACTGTCACAGACTCTGTGATTAGGGATAAACACCCACAGGTTGGCCGATTTAATCAGTTAAAAGGGGGTATAGCCACATTTCGGACCCTGATTTGGGCACCTGCGCCAAGTCAGGGCCCATTGCAACTTTGCTTGCAGACAGATGAAGGCCCGCCCAGTCAGGTGACATGCATCTCATACCGTCACAGACTCTGAGTTTAGAGATAAATACCCTCAGGTTGGTATAATTTTATCAGTTAAGATTGAGGTATAGCCACATTTCCGACCCTGATTTGGGCACCTGAGCCGGTCAGGGAGAATTGCAAATTTGCTTGCTGACAGTTGAAGGCCCGCCCAGTAAGGTGACATGCAACTTATACTGTCACAGACTCTGAGTTTAGAGATAAACACCCTCAGGTTGGAAACTTTTGTCAGTTAAGAAAGAGGTATAGCCACATTTCGGACCTTGAATTGGGCACCCGAGACCGGTCAGGGAGAATTGCAAATTTGCTTGCAGACAGTTGAAGGCCCGCCCAGTCAGGTGACATGCATCTCTAACTGTCACAGACTCTGTGGTTAGAGATAAACACCCTGAGGTTGGCCAAGTTAATCAGTTAAAAGGAGGTTTAGCCACATTTTGGACCCTGATTTCGGCATCTGAGCTTGGTCAGTGAGAATTGCAAATTCGCTTGCAGACAGTTGAACGCCCGCCTAATAAGGTGACATGCACTATAACTGTCAAAGACTCTGTGATTAGAGATAAACAACCTCAGGTTGGCCAATTTAATCAGTTAAAAGGGGGTATAGCCACATTTTGGACCCTGATTTCGGCACCTGAGCCGAGTCAGGGCCCATTGCAACTTTGCTTGCAGACAGTTGAAGGCCCGCCCAGTCAGGTGACATGCATCTCATACTGTCACAGACTCTGAGTTTAGAGATAAATACCCTCAGGTTGGGAACTTTTATCAGTTAAGAAAGAGATATAGCCACATTTCGGACCTTGAATTGGGCACCCGAGACCGGTCAGGGAGAATTGCAAATTTGCTTGCAGACAGTTGAAGGGCCGCCCAGTCAGGTGACATGCATCTCTAACTGTCACAGACTCTGTGATTAGGGATAAACACCCACAGGTTGGCCGATTTAATCAGTTAAAAGGGGGTATAGCCACATTTCGGACCCTGATTTGGGCACCTGCGCCAAGTCAGGGCCCATTGCAACTTTGCTTGCAGACAGATGAAGGCCCGCCCAGTCAGGTGACATGCATCTCATACTGTCACAGACTCTGAGTTTAGAGATAAATACCCTCAGGTTGGTATAATTTTATCAGTTAAGATTGAGGTATAGCCACATTTCCGACCCTGATTTGGGCACCTGATCCGGTCAGGGAGAATTGCAAATTTGCTAGCAGACAGTTGAAGGCCCACCCAGTCATGTGACATGCATCTCATACTGTCACAGACTCTGAGTTTAGAGATAAATACCCTAAGGCGGGAAAATTTTATCAGTTAAGATAGAGGTATAGCCACATTTCGGACCCTGATTTGGGACCTGAGCCCGGTCAGGGAGAATTGCAAATTTGCTTGCAGACAGTTGAAGGCCCGCCCAGTCAGGTGACATGCATCTATAACTGTCACAGACTCTCTGGTTAGAGATAAACACCCTTAGGTTGGCCAATTTAATCAGTTAAAAGTGGGTATAGCCACATTTCGGACCCTGATTTGGGCACCTGAGCTCGGTCAGGGCCCATTGCAACTTTGCCTGCAAACAGTTGAAGGCCCGCCCAGTCAGGTGACATGCATCTCTAACTGTCACAGACTCTGTGCGTAGAAATAAACACCCTCAGATTGGCCAATTTAATCAGTTAAAAGGGGGTTTAGCTACATTTCGGACCCTGATTCGGGCACCTGAGCCCGGTCAGGGAGAATTGCAAATTTGCTTGCTGACAGTTGAAGGCCCGCCCAGTAAGGTGACATGCAACTTATACTGTCACAGACTCTGAGTTTAGAGATAAACACCCTCAGGTTGGAAACTTTTGTCAGTTAAGAAAGAGATATAGCCACATTTCGGACCTTGAATTGGGCACCCGAGACCGGTCAGGGAGAATTGCAAATTTGCTTGCAGACAGTTGAAGGCCCGCCCAGTCAGGTGACATGCATCTATAACTGTCACAGACTCTGTGATTAGGGATAAACCCCCTAAGGTTGGCCGATTTAATCAGTTTAAAGGGGGTATAGCTACATTTCGGACCCTGATTTGGGCACCTGAGCCACGTCAGGGCCCGTTGCAACTTTGCTTGCACACAGTTGAAGGCCCGCCCAGTCAGGTGACATGCATCTCATACTGTCACAGACTCTGAGTTTAGAGATAAATACCCTCAGGTTGGTATAATTTTATCAGTTAAGATTGAGGTATAGCCACGTTTCCGACCCTGATTTGGGCACCTGAGCCCGGTCAGGGTCCATTGCAAATTAACTTGAAGACAGTTGAAGGCCCGCCTAGTCATGTGACATGCATCTCTAACTGTCACAGACTCTGTGATTAGAGATAAACACCCTCAGGTTGGCCAATTTAATCAGTTAAGATAGAGCTATAGCCACATTTCGGATCCTTATTTGGGCACCTGAGCCCGGTCAGGGAGAATTGCAAATTTGCTAGCTGACAGTTGAAGCCCCGCCCAGTCAGTTGACATGCATCTCATACTGTCACAGACTCTGAGTTTAGAGATAAATACCCTCAGGTTGGAAAATTTTATCAGTTAAGATAGATGTATAGCCACATTTCCGATCCTGATTTCGGCACCTGAGCCCGGTCAGGGTCCATTGCAAATTTACTTGAAGACAGTTGAAGGCCCGCCCAGTCAGGTGACATGCATCTCTAACTGTCACAGACTCTGTGATTAGAGATAAACACCCTGAGGTTGGCCAATTTAATCAGTTAAAAGGGGGTATAGCTACATTTCGGACCCTGATTTGGACACCTGAGCCCGGTCAGGAAGAATTGCAAATTTGCTTGCAGACAGTTGAAGGCCCGCCCAGTCAGGTGACATGCATCTATAACTGTCACAGACTCTGTGGTTAAAGATAAACACCCTCAGGTTGGCCAATTTAATCAGTTAAAAGGGGGTATAGCCACATTTCGGACCCTGATTTGGGCACCTGAGCTCGGTCAGGGCCCATTGCAACTTTGCCTGCAAACAGTTGAAGGCCCGCCTAATAAGGTGACATGCATCTATAACTGTCACAGACTCTGAGTTTAGAGATAAACACCCTCAGGTTGGAAACTTTTGTCAGTTAAGAAAGAGATATAGCCACATTACGGACCTTGAATTGGGCACCCGAGACCGGTCAGGGCCCATTGCAACTTTGCCTGCAAACAGTTGAAGGCCCGCCTAGTCATGTGACATGCATCTCTAACTGTCACAGACTCTGTGATTAGAGATAAACACCCTCAGGTTGGCCAATTTAATCAGTTAAGATAGAGCTATAGCCACATTTCGGACCCTGATTTGGGCACCTGAGCCCGGTCAGGGAGAATTGCAAATTTGCTAGCTGACAGTTGAAGGCCCGCCCAGTCAGTTGACATGCATCTCATACTGTCACAGACTCTGAGTTTAGAGATAAATACCCTCAGGTTGGAAAATTTTATCAGTTAAGATAGATGTATAGCCACATTTCCGATCCTGATTTCGGCACCTGAGCCCGGTCAGGGTCCATTGCAAATTTACTTGAAGACAGTTGAAGGCCCGCCCAGTCAGGTGACATGCATCTCTAACTGTCACAGACTCTGTGATTAGAGATAAACACCCTCAGGTTGGCCAATTTAATCAGTTAAAAGGGGGTATAGCTACATTTCGGACCCTGATTTGGACACCTGAGCCCGGTCAGGAAGAATTGCAAATTTGCTTGCAGACAGTTGAAGGCCCGCCCAGTCAGGTGACATGCATCTATAACTGTCACAGACTCTGTGGTTAAAGATAAACACCCTCAGGTTGGCCAATTTAATCAGTTAAAAGGGGGTATAGCCACATTTCGGACCCTGATTTGGGCACCTGAGCTCGGTCAGGGCCCATTGCAACTTTGCCTGCAAACAGTTGAAGGCCCGCCTAATAAGGTGACATGCATCTATAACTGTCAAAGACTCTGTGATTAGAGATAAACAACCTCAGGTTGGCCAATTTAATCAGTTAAAAGGGGGTATAGCCACATTTTGGACCCTGATTTCGGCACCTGAGCCGAGTCAGGGCCCATTGCAACTTTGCTTGCAGACAGTTGAAGGCCCGCCCAGTCAGGTGACATGCATCTCATACTGTCACAGACTCTGAGTTTAGAGATAAATACCCTCAGGTTGATATAATTTTATCAGTTAAGATTGAGGTATAGCCACATTTCCGACCCTGATTTGGGCACCTGATCCGGTCAGGGAGAATTGCAAATTTGCTAGCAGACAGTTGAAGGCCCACCCAGTCATGTGACATGCATCTCATACTGTCACAGACTCTGAGTTTAGAGATAAATACCCTAAGGCGGGAAAATTTTATCAGTTAAGATAGAGGTATAGCCACATTTCGGACCCTGATTTGGGACCTGAGCCCGGTCAGGAAGAATTGCAAATTTGCTTGCAGACAGTTGAAGGCCCGCCCAGTCAGGTGACATGCATCTATAACTGTCACAGACTCTGTGGTTAGAGATAAACACCCTTAGGTTGGCCAATTTAATCAGTTAAAAGTGGGTATAGCCACATTTCGGACCCTGATTTGGGCACCTGAGCTCGGTCAGGGCCCATTGCAACTTTGCCTGCAAACAGTAGAAGGCCCGCCCAGTCAGGTGACATGCATCTCTAACTGTCACAGACTCTGTGCTTAGAAATAAACACCCTCAGATTGGCCAATTTAATCAGTTAAAAGGGGGTTTAGCTACATTTCGGACCCTGATTCGGGCACCTGAGCCCGGTCAGGGAGAATTGCAAATTTGCTTGCTGACAGTTGAAGGCCCGCCCAGTAAGGTGACATGCAACTTATACTGTCACAGACTCTGAGTTTAGAGACAAACACCCTCAGGTTGGAAACTTTTGTCAGTTAAGAAAGAGATATAGCCACATTTCGGACCTTGAATTGGGCACCCGAGACCGGTCAGGGAGAATTGCAAATTTGCTTGCAGACAGTTGAAGGCCCGCCCAGTCAGGTGACATGCATCTATAACTGTCACAGACTCTGTGATTAGGGATAAACCCCCTAAGGTTGGCCGATTTAATCAGTTTAAAGGGGGTATAGCTACATTTCGGACCCTGATTTGGGCACCTGAGCCAAGTCAGGGCCCGTTGCAACTTTGCTTGCAGACAGTTGAAGGCCCGCCCAGTCAGGTCACATGCATCTCATACTGTCACAGACTCTGAGTTTAGAGATAAATACCCTCAGGTTGGTATAATTTTATCAGTTAAGATAGAGCTATAGCCACATTTCCGACCCTGATTTGGGCACCTGAGCCCGGTCAGGGTCCATTGCAAATTAACTTGAAGACAGTTGAAAGCCCGCCTAGTCATGTGACATGCATCTCTAACTGTCACAGACTCTGTGATTAGAGATAAACACCCTCAGGTTGGCCAATTTAATCAGTTAAGATAGAGCTATAGCCACATTTCGGACCCTGATTTGGGCACCTGAGCCCGGTCAGGGAGAATTGCAAATTTGCTAGCTGACAGTTGAAGGCCCGCCCAGTCAGTTGACATGCATCTCATACTGTCACAGACTCTGAGTTTAGAGATAAATACCCTCAGGTTGGAAAATTTTATCAGTTAAGATAGATGTATAGCCACATTTCCGATCCTGATTTCGGCACCTGAGCCCGGTCAGGGTCCATTGCAAATTTACTTGAAGACAGTTGAAGGCCCGCCCAGTCAGGTGACATGCATCTCTAACTGTCACAGACTCTGTGATTAGAGATAAACACCCTCAGGTTGGCCAATTTAATCAGTTAAAGGGGGTATAGCTACATTTCGGACCCTGATTTGGACACCTGAGCCCGGTCAGGAAGAATTGCAAATTTGCTTGCAGACAGTTGAAGGCCCGCCCAGTCAGGTGACATGCATCTATAACTGTCACAGACTCTGTGGTTAAAGATAAACACCCTCAGGTTGGCCAATTTAATCAGTTAAAAGGGGGTATAGCCACATTTCGGACCCTGATTTGGGCACCTGAGCTCGGTCAGGGCCCATTGCAACTTTGCCTGCAAACAGTTGAAGGCCCGCCCAGTCAGGTGACATGCATCTCTAACTGTCACAGACTCTGTGATTAGAGATAAACACCCTCAGGTTGGCCAATTTAATCAGTAAAAAGGGGGTATAGCTACATTTCGGACCCTGATTTGGGCACCTGAGCCCGGTCAGGGGGAATTGCAAATTTATTTGCTGACAGTTGAAGGCCCGCCCAGTCAGGTGACATGCATCTTATACTGTTACAGACTCTGAGTTTAGAGATAAACACCCTCAGGTTGGAAACTTTTGTCAGTTAAGAAAGAGATATAGCCACATTTCGGACCTTGAATTGGGCACCTGAGCCCGTTCAGGGTCCATTGCAAATTTACTTGAAGACAGTTGAAGGCCCGCCCAGTCATGTGACATGCATCTCATACTGTCACAGACTCTGTGATTAGAGATAAACACCCTCAGGTTGGCCAATTTAATCAGTTAAGATAGAGCTATAGCCACATTTCGGACCCTGATTTGGGCACCTGAGCCCGGTCAGGGAGAATTGCAAATTTGCTAGCTGACAGTTTAAGGCCCGCCCTGTCAGGTGACATGCATCTCTAACTGTCACAGACTCTGTGATAAGAGATAAACACCCTCAGGTTGGCCAATTTTATCAGTTAAAATAGAGGAATAGCCACATTTCGGACCCTGATTTGGGCACCTGAGCCCAGTCAGGGCCCATTGCAACTTTGCTTGCAGACAGTTGAAGGCCCGCCCAGTCAGGTGACATGCATCTATAAGTGTCACAGACTCTGTGTTTAGAGATAAATACCTTCAGGTTGGCCAATGTAATCAGGAAAAAGGTGATTTAGCCCAATTTTGGACCGTGTTATGGGCTCCTGAGCCCGGCCAGGGCCCATTGCGAATGCGCTTGCACACAGTTGAAGCCCCCCCCCCCCCCCACACCCCCCCCCCCCCCCCCCCCAGTCAGGCAACATGCAACTATAACTGTCACATACTCTGTGATTAGAGCTGAATATCCTCAGGTTGGCCAATATGTATTCAGTTAAAAGGGGATTTAGCTCAATTTTGGACCCTGTTATAGGCCCCTGAGCCCGGTCAGGGCCCATTGCAAATTTGCTTGCAGACAGTTGAAACCCAGGCAAGTGCAGTCGGGTGATTAAGGCATCTCTTAATTTATTGATCTTGGACTTGAGATTAAAGATAAAAACTCTCCAGATGACTTACATAATGAATTAAGATATATAGGTATAACCGTATATATAGCCCCATTTTGAACCCCGTTTTTGGCCGGGTGCCTTTACCCCCTGAGAAACCTATGCAAAAAATGTTCATAGAAAATTTAATTTTCTCCAAGTGATATGCATGGCTTGCTGTAACAGACTCTGATATAAGAGATACAAATCCTCCTCCACATGAGCAACACATTGTATGAATACAGACGCGGAGGTAAAGTTCCATTTTGAACCCTGGTTTGAGTGCTTGAACCCGGTAAGAGACCCATTTAAATAATATTTATAATTCATTTATCTTCATTATTTGTTTATGAATTTATCACAGCTGAAATACTGATGTCACGGCTGTCTCCGGATAGCTTGAGTCCTGATGACCTTCCGGTGACCTCCGGATGGAATTCCCTCCGGATAGCCTTCGTCCGGATAGCTTGAGCATGGTTACACTGACGTAGCGGCGTGCCTGGAGATTTGGTGTAAGATTTGACAGGACAGAGCCGACAGAGGCAAGACTGTCGTAAATTTTGCAGAATGCAACAGGGCAGTTACCCATTATGGTATCTAGTAATGAACCTTTTTAACTATTTTATGACACCTGTTTTGAAAATTTAATACGATTATAAGCGCAACAGTGAAACGGCCAGTAAATGATGTTAAAATTCTATGAATTGTTCAGCGCAGTGCTGCCATCTGGAGCTCCAAATGAAAACAAGTGAATAACGCGAAAACTATTCACACGAGATGTATTTCTGGGTTGAATTAAGTAAGGAATTGTCCTAGAAGCTAGGAAAATATCAGAAATGTGCCAGAAACAGGATAAATATATTTTTAAAAGGACAAAATGTTAAACATTACAAAGTTGGCTGCGGAATAGGTCGTTCTAGCCTTGACATAACTACGACCGAACAGCTGGTCTGGGGGAGACTTGTACCCCGCGGGGTACTGGTCTAGCCTGGATGCACCTGATAGCACACGGATGTAAATAATCTACAAAAATATAATTTTATTTTAAATCGTGTTCTCTATCCCAATTTTATTAAATGCCACCAGATTTTTATCGCATAAGAAAAAATAAACATTTTTGGTATTGAAGCAGTCTTTTAACAACGTGTTACGAATTTTGTTGGTCTCATCGCTCCCAGTCAGGCCAGTCAGTTTTACTGCTAGATGACGGGAATAAAGAAAAGCAAATGTCTATTTTTAACCCTCAGGGAATACCTGAAAATTAGTGTGACCTCAAGACCCGCGATGAACCAGTGTGCGTACACTGTTGAAGAGCTCAATATACTGGCTTGATCAGCAAAACTAGGGGAGTATATATATACAGTGGAACCCCGCCTTGCGACCACCCCACAATTGCGACCACCCCACAATTACGACCACTTTGCTTGGTCCCGATTTTTTTTAGTTTATTTATGTTTAAAAATGACTCAAAATTACGACCACCCCTAAATTCAGAATCACGACCAGATATCCTGGCCCCAGCGCTAATGCGACCCCGCTAATACGACCACCGCCGAGAAGTACTGAAACAACTTTTGTCACGAGTCAATGGCTGCGCCTTGTCACAGGCGCCTTAACGAAAGATCAAAGAGGGTAACAAGGGTTCCCAACCATAGTGTAACCCTTCCTGACTTGGTGTCCCCGCTGAGAATCGTTGAGGCGTAAGTTGTAGATCAAAGAGGGTAACTATCGGCTGATTACTTAATGAGCCGGCCGCCTGGCTAACTGCCCTGGGGTCTTGGGCTAGCGATGCTAATTGCCCCCCAGTGATCACCTGTAATTCAGCTACCAAAAGTGCGGGGGCGAGAGCTTAATATTTTTACTCATCACATAATGTTCGATCCTCATTGGTCAAATTAATGATCTAGTTAATCTTAAATGTGCTCATACCTTACTCACACTGAGTATTGAGCAGTCAGTCAAATGTATAAATACAAAGCTTGCATGGGGGCAAATCCGTTGTCTTGCCTTATCAGAATAGCTGTCAGTTTATTTCTCTACTGGTTCGGAAAGAGCGCTTCTTGAAGGAGAAAGTGGTGATAATCAAGGCGGAAACACCAAGATGCAGTCAGCGCCAACTGGCTCAGCAGTTAAAACTGAAGTGCACGCAATATATACTCAGGCGTAGGGCTAAATATATGACAGCCACGTATTATGTTCAATATGTTCAAGTAGGTTATCTTCGTATTGTCTCTAGTGTAATTATGTGTTAATCATCAGTCACTACGTATGTGTCATTGTATATATATTTTTATCATGAATAAATATATAAAACAATTTTGTTTTCTTTTCAGCTACACAACACAAAACATTCCTAATAAGGGTTCTCCGCTTAGTAAAATATTTTGTTATAATTCACATTAAAGATATGCAATATATACAAACTGATACATATCAAACATCGCCGTGATATATGCGACCAAGGTAAGAGTTTCACAAATACGACCACCCCCAAATTACGACCACTTTGCTCAGTCCCCAGGGTGGTCGTTATTGTGGGGTTCCACTGTATATATATATATATATATATATATATATATATATATATATATATATATATATATATATATATAATATGTAATACACAATATAAATAAATGTGTGTGTATTGTTCCATTTCTCTGTACAATGAACCAGCATGACTGTTCTCACCTCTTTCTTTCTTTTTTTTCTCTCATCTCTCTCTTTATATAATATATATATATGTGTGTGTGTGTGTGTGTGTGTGTGTGTGTGTGTGTGTGTGTGTGTATAAATATACACATATATAAGGTTACCATACAATTGGTGGCAGCGATCGTATTTCACTTCCGATGAGATGTTTTGCCTAACAGTAGGCCTAGTCAAGTTTTTATACTTCTTGAGTTCATGCTGCATCAGATCTTCCAACAAGCTTTCTTAATTTAAGTGCAACTACTTGAATTTTTTCCAACACTGCTGAGAAATCTCAGCAATATTAACTTTACAGACTGTTCAATATTTTAACCAGGTTCCAAATTTGACACCTGGTGTCACTGCTGCATGTACAGCATATTAGTTGGCAGGTTAAAATTTTCAGACATTAGAATTTGATTGCAACAATTTAACATATGGTCTAATTAAGTAGATAAATTAAATAATACAGAGATTAATGGGGTACACAGAGCAACGTACAATGTTGTAGAACATCCCAGCAAGAATATCTGAACCAGGTTCACACGTTAAATTCCTTGCTCACCACTGATAGTGATCAAGATATCATGGCCTGCTGTCAACATCAGCCTGAAACACAGCAACTGAGCAGTGCATTCCATCGGCTTCCTCCAGATATATGAGGCACTGATCCCATCTGTGACTTAGGTGGCCCCCTGCTGGCTGATTCACCTCTTCATCCACCGCGCTTACTGAAAATCGTTTGACCTCGGCGGTATAATGAGTGTTCTTCAATTTATTCCAGCTTCATTAAATCAGCAATCACGACATATGCATGTATGTATAATTAGCACAAGCAACAGGTAAAGATGCAACAAAGTCAAGCTGTACAACGCATGCCAGCTGGCTCAGCGAGTTAAAAATATGCACCAGATTCTAAATGTCGCCGCTCAGAACAGATATTTAATGCAACAACCAATTACACAACTGACGGGGAAAATGGCTTTGAGGATAAAAGGTGATAGATATATTTTTAAAAGGACAAAATGTTAAACATTACAAAGTTGGCTGCAGAATAGGTCGTTCTAGCCTTAACATAACTACGACCGAACAGCTGGTCTGGGGGAGACTGCATGGTACCCCGCGGGGTACTGGTCTAGCCTGGATGTACCTGATAGCACACGGATGTAAATAATCTACAAAAATATAATTTTATTTTAAATCGTAATCTCTATCCAAATTTCATTAAATGCCACCAGATTTTTATCGCATAAGAAAAAATAAACATTTTTGGTATTGAAGAAGTCTTTTAACAACGTGTTACGAATTTTGTTGGTCTCATCGCTCCCAGTCAGGCCAGTCAGTTTTACTGCTAGATGACGGGAATAAAGAAAAGCAAATGTCTATTTTTAACCCTCAGGGAATACCTGAAAATTAGTGTGACCTCAAGACCCGCGATGAACCAGTGTGCGTACGCTGTTGAAGAGCTCAATATACTGGCTTGATCAGCAAAACTAGGGGAGTATATATATATATATATATATATATATATATATATATAATATGTAATACACAATATAAATAAATGTGCGTGCATTGTTCGATTTCTCTGTACAATGAACCAGCATGACTGTTCTCACCTCTCTTTCTTTTTTTTTTCTCTCTCTCATCTCTCTTTATATAATATGTGTGTGTGTGTGTGTGTATAAATATACACATATATAAGGTTACCATATAATTGGTGGCAGCGATCGTATTTCACTTCCGATGAGATGTTTTGCCTAACAGTAGGCCTAGTCAAGTTTTTATACTTCTTGAGTTCATGCTGCATCAGATCTTCCAACAAGCTTTCTTAATTTAAGTGCAACTACTTGAATTTTTTCCAACACTGCTGAGAAATCTCAGCAATATTAACTTTACAGACTGTTCAATATTTTAACCAGGTTCCAAATTTGACACCTGGTGTCACTGCTGCATGTACAGCATATTAGTTGGCAGGTTAAAATTTTCAGACATTAGAATTTGATTGCAACAATTTAACATATGGTCTAATTAAGTAGATAAATTAAATAATACAGAGATTAATGGGGTACACAGAGCAACGTACAATGTTGTAGAACATCCCAGCAAGAATATCTGAACCAGGTTCACACGTTAAATTCCTTGCTCACCACTGATAGTGATCAAGATATCATGGCCTGCTGTCAACATCAGCCTGAAACACAGCAACTGAGCAGTGCATTCCATCAGCTTCCTCCAGATATATGAGGCACTGATCCCATCTGTGACTTAGGTGGCCTCCTGCTGGCTGATTCACCTCTTCATCCACCGCGCTTACTGAAAATCGTTTGACCTCGGTGGTATAATGAGTGTTCTTCAATTTATTCCAGCTTTATTAAATCAGCAATCACGACATATGCTTTATGTATAATCATCACAAGCAACAGGTAGAGATGCAACAAAGTCAAGCTGTACAACGCATGCCAGCTCGCTCAGCGAGTTGAAAATATGCACCAGATTCTAAATGTCGCCGCTCAGAACAGATATTTAATGCAACAACCAATTACACAACTGACGGGGAAAATGGCTTTGAGGATAAAAGGTGACCAACTCCCTTGTGGTGGAAATACGTCCAATGGCATCACATTACCAAGCGATGCAGCTTCTGAATCGGCGGCGCCCCAGCCCCTAGACACTGCACCCCCCCCCCCTGCATTTTCGTCATCACCTGTGTCAACTTCAATTAAACGTGACTGACGGATTGTTATCATCATGCACAACTTTACAGAATAGAACATTTTCACCACTGCCGAAACTCAAAAGGTTTGTTCAACGACAGACTCCAATGCTAGACCGGGTCCCGAAAAAGTCAAATTATTTTCACCGTCTAGACCTACCAGATACAATGAATGCGTTTTTTGGGAGAAAAATCAGTGTGATGAGATACACCAAGCACCAGTGTGCGTTTGAAGCATAACTGGTGTATCAGCTACATCCAATATTCATCTGTGTTTCACAACTGCTAGTCGTTCTAAATCTGCACCGTCAAGTTGCATGCAAGCAATAAATTTACCAATTCCATCTCATGGTTTTACGCCAGCTACTCTTGTGAGCAGTAATGGTTTAGGAGTTCGTCAGGACAGTTATCTTCTTAACATTAGTTCTTCACCGGCACAACTTGAATCGTTACATGGAAGGCCCGTCCTCAGGAATGAAGTCTACGGAGCTTATACTCAATCTGGTGCAACTACCAAAGACTCGACCTATGTCAGTTAACCTGTTCCACGTCATTTGCAGACGACTTCGCGTACCCTTCAGCCGATGGTGCGAGACCAGCCCATGTGAATGCACAATATCAGCGTCAATACTTTGGTTCAATACCTCGTCACCACCAGCAGTGTGGTCGGTTTGATCCTGATGTACAGCAGAACAGGTCCCCATATCAGATGCCAAGAGCTTCACATCCTCAACATTACGATCCCCTCCAGGGTGTTCAACCTGTGTATAGAGAGACTGATTATACTCTACCTGTAAGGAAAGGCGATCCTTCCACGATGAATCACGTCCACCAAGGAAATCAGAACGTATCATTTATGATAGACACTTCTCTGCCAGATTTCAGTCGTCCATCACGAAGTCATGGACCTTCTACAACGCCAGCTACATTTAATGGATCGGCTGGATGGCAAGATCATCTAGTGCATTTTGAGCTTACTGCACAACTTAATCGATGGTCAGACCAAATCACAGAGACCTGCAGTTAGCAGCGAGCCTACAAGGTCGGGCTCAGAGTGTTCTATGCAACTTAGAACGATGGCAGCCCACTAATTATTTTTCTCTTGTCTCAGCACTCACTGAAAGTTTCGAGCCTTCTAACCAACGAGAGGTCTGCCGTGCTCAGCTGAGATCCAGGCTACGCAGTTCAGGCGAAAGTCTGTCCCCACTTGCCCAGGAAATCAGAAAGTTAGTCAGGAATGCTTTCCCGGAGGCAACAACTGAGTTCAAGGATACTCTGGCTAAAATTCCTTTGTCGATGCCTTAAATGATCATGGTCTTGAATGGGCCATCCAGCAAGGACACCCGAAAGACCCCCAAGAAGTAATACTCGGGCATGAATTTGAGGCATTTCGAATCGGAAGAAGCCGAAGAGTTCAACCAGCCCGGGTTCGATTCCTATACACGGAATCCTCAGAAACATCCCAGCGAAATTCAGAGCTAACAGAGAACAATGTGTTGTTTGCAAAATTAGATGAGATACTTAAACATCTCACCAAACTACAACAGACATCCCTAGCGTCTCCTAATGGCCAGCAGAATACACTAAAATGAAGGCCATCTTTAAAAAAATGTACGTTTTGCAAATGAAATGGACATCTGTATTCAGAATGTGGCAGCCGGCAAAATAAAGAGAGATGGGAAAGGAGAACGACGGCCAAAGAGAAAATAACAGGAGATCACCATCTAACAGTGCCTATAATCGCAATGAAACTTATATTGAGACTCCTGTTGACAACGGAGATAGTAAGGGAAACTACCAGTAGCTGAGGCTGTGGGTCAGGTCTCAGCTGAACACGCAAGTGGACCCATCTTCTCAGAAACAAATGAGGAACTACCAATCTCTCTTGATGGAATAATTTCATTCTGTAATATGAATCAACATGTGTCCAATGAGTCACTCTACTTGACAACTTGCATCTATGGACTGCAGATTGATTGCCTGGTGGATTCTGGGTCTACCATAAGTATTGTGAAGCTAAACATTACTTTAAAATGCCCGAAAATGTGCGTCTCCCTCTGAAGGACACTCAAATTCAAATTAGAATGGATGATGGTGGAATCATCGAATCACTTGGTCAAGTGGACCTTCCTGTGCAAATTGCACAGCGTGTGTTTATCCATGTAATGATAATGAATGACAATGAAGAGTTCACAATTTCCCAACGTGAGAAGATAACCACCCAAGCATTTAATGAGATGCTTGTATCAGGATGCAGAAGCGACCCAAAAGACCACTGCTTGCTACCTTTAAAAGCGGTAATAGAGCCGAATGGATGATTTAAAGGTGATGATTGTATTCTCCAAGCCAAGTTGGTAGTAAACCCCAACAAAAACTACATTCCCTTGCGATTCGCTAATCCCAGCGACCTATTTAGCTTGAGAAAAATTACATTGTTGCTCATTGACATCCTGTGGCCCAGATGACTGCTATTTCACATGAACCTGAGAGTAAAAATCCCTCGTCCGCAGAGAGTGACCTTTGAACGCCTGATGTTATGCGTCCTGGCAGGCTTACAATGGCAGACTTGTCTACTCTTTAAAGATGTTGCCATTGTCTTCAGTCCTGACTTCCACCATAAAAGTGTGTCACAATAAAAGACTTCGAGAACCATCTGTAGGATCGGCAAAGCAGGACTTAAGATGACACCCGAAAAAGTGTTCCTTTACAAGAACAAGGTGGAATATTATGGACATATAATATAATGTCGCGACCAATCCTGAGAAAATTTCTTCAGTAAGAGATTGGCCCATCCCCAGCAACGTCACTGAGTAAAAGAGCTTCGTGGGACTCTGTTTTTTTTTTTTTTTGCCAAGGACTCTGCAACCATAGCCAGTCCTCTGCATACTCTTTTGAAACAGCAAATTCATTTCACATTAAATGATGCTTGCAAAGAATCATTCTCTAGACTCAAGGATGCCTTATTGTCAGCTCCTGTACTTTCTTACCCCACTGGCACTGATGATTTTTATTATGGACACGGATGCCAGCAATACAGATAATGATGCAGTACTATCGCAAGTCAAGGACGGTCAAGTCGTCGCCTATTACAGCAAGTCCTTGTCAGCAAGAAAAAAACGTCACTGTACCAGGAAAGAACTGCTGGCAATAATCGAAGCGGTCCGCCATTTTCATCACTACCTGTATGGTCGTACATTCCTAGTGACAACCGATCATAGTGCTCTAATTTGGCTTTTGAATTTCAAGGAACCAGAAGGCCAAATCGCTAGATGGTTTCAACAACGTGGTTGTTACGATTTCCATATTCAACATAGAGCAGTGTCTAAGCACAAAAATGCAGATGCTTTATGGAGACGCCTATGCTCTACTCTACCTTGTGAGCACTGTGACGGACAGGAAAAGTCAACTTACACCCCGTAATACTGTGTTATGTCAGGTATGCCTACAACTGCAGTTTCCTTGCTCGCCCAGAGATCATCATTAGAGATTCGGCAACTCCGACTTGAGGACCCAGCTGTTAGACCCATTCTTCAGTGATAAGAGGAGAGAAACCAACGACCGTCTTGGAAGGAAATCTATAATTCTTCACCGGCGGTCAAATCCTGCCTCAGCCTGTGGAAACCACTAGAAGTCATCAATGGAATACTTTACAGAAGGGAATTAGATCCTGCTAAAGGCAATACCCGGTTACTTATATTACCACGGGCACTCCAAGGAGACATATTGGAGAAATATCACGATAACGTCACAGCAGGCCATTTTGGTTTAAAACGAAAGCTGGCTAGGATTAAACAACGCTATTTTCGGGTAAACATGAATGATCATGTAAGCCGCCACTGCAGAAAATGTAAGCCTAGCAAAGATCGGAAAAGACCTCTCAAGTCCAAACAGTCACCGATGACATAATAAAATGGTGGAGCTCCAATGGAAGGACTAGCCATGGATCTCATTGGGCCATTTCCCAAGTCAAGATCTGGTAATCGCTACATATTAGTGATAGCCGACTAATTCCCTTAGTGGACAGGGGCCTGGGCCATTCCAAACATGGAAAATTCCACGATAATTGATGTCTTCATCAACCGATTTGTGAGTTTGTGGGGTCTGCCACTCCATGTCCATTCAGACAAAGGAAGTCAATTTGAGTCCCAAGTTTTCCAGGAACTGTGTCAGCAACTTAGCATAAAGAAGACAAGAACCACGTCCTATCGTTCCATAGTGATGGCATGGTTGAAAGGTTCAACTTAACTCTGCAGTGGATGATAGCTAAATTCGTCTCAGAAAAGGGAGTGGGACAAAAATATCCAGTTGCTTATGTTAGCCTACCGAACTTCAGTGCATGACAGTTCCAGATTCTCAGCCTCCATGGTTCCGTTCGGATTGGAACCGCGTCTCCCGGTGGATATGGTGATGGGCAGCCCGCCTCAGGAACACCAGCCTCTGAGTCTATCACATGTAAATAATCTGCAAGATAAGCTGCACTGCATACACGAATTGGCGCGGGAAAAACTAATTGCAGCTAGTGAGAGGCAGAAAAGGTATTACGACCAACGGGAACATAGGGAGGTCAACCTGTCAACCTGCACTGCATACACGAATTGGCGCGGGAAAAAACTAATTGCAGCTAGTGAGAGGCAGAAAAGGTATTACGACCAACGGGAACATAAGGTGGTCAATCTGTAATGATAAGATACCTTCGGCGCCGGAAGGGTCATTCACCGAAACTCCGGAAGCGCTGGGACGGTCCGTACCTGAGTATGAAATCGGTAAGTGATTTCGTTTATGAAATCCAGAAAATGCCAAGAAGTAAGCCGTTTACCATCCACCACGACCGGACAAAGAATTATCATAGCACGTATGGCAACTGACTTGGAACTGAGCAAGCCAGGATGGAGGCCGATCAGCGAAATGAAGTTGAACCAGTTGTACAAAATATGAGACAGGATGGACCAGAAGGGTCTGAGGAGGGGGAGACAAATGCAGCCGAGCCTGCTTCTCCCCTGCCAACAAAGTCAGCTAACGTCATTTCTGGTGATGGAACGGGAGAAAGCCCATCCGATGATGAAGAACCGCCTCCTGCTAAGACTCGAAGTGGTCGTCAGCCAAAACCAATGAAGCGTTATTCACTAGTGTTGTGGCTGCATTATGTCTCATCGGCAAATCATAGTTAATAGTCCGGGGGCTGAGGAGGGTCCTGTGGGCAATCGTATATCCCCTAATATTGACTTCTGATCCACGGAGGACACCTTTATAGGAGTAAAAAAATTTGATTAGGCATCCTGGATCGCGTGCAGAAAGGATGAAATTCAAGATGGCGTTCAAGATGGCCGCCGAACCATTGAATCATACAAAACTCGAAATGTAATTGCGGAAGGGTATTGACTTTTGTGTCGTTTCCTATGTTTTCAGGGTCAAGGAATATATTGAAAGCAATTCCAAGACAATACCGTATTTAGTTTCGGTTATATTCAATATGGCTGCCAATATGGCCGCCGTACCATAAACTCATACATAACTCAAAAAGTAATTGAGGTAGGGGAATGATTTTGGTGTGTTTGCCTAAGTTTTTAGGGTCAAGAAATCAATTGAAAAAATTTCCAAGACAGTACCGTATTTGGTTACGGTGATATTCAATATGGCTGCCAATATGGCCGCTGTACCATTGAATCGCATATGACAAGCCAAGGAATCAAGGTAGGGGGTTGATTTTGGTGTTATCGCCTATGTTTTTCAGGGCCAAGGAGACTAATTAAATTATCTTCAAGACTATACCGTATTTGGTTATGGTGATATTTAATATGGCTGCAAATATGGCTTCTTAACAGTAGAGTCATGTCTGATAAGCCAAGGAATTAAGGTTGGGGATTCAGTTTGGTATCTTTGCCTATGTTTTCAATGTCTGGGATTCTTTAAATTATTTTCAAGAAAATTGTGGTATTTTTTTTGGTTTTGGTGTTAGTTAACATTAGCTGCCAATATAAGTTTCTTTGATAACTGCTAAAATTCATGTACATCTAACATATTGTGTGCTCAAATCATGTTCTTTCACAAGTCTTGGAGAACATATGTCCCATTGACTTTATTTTTTTATGTCCAAGGAGACATTACAATGACCTCCCTTTACTTTAGCGAAGACATTTTTTGTATATCAAACATTTAAGACTGATGCCCTGTCTGGCTTTCTGGGTGCTCAAAATTAGATTAGCTGCCTGTAGCTCATAAAATACAGATCACCATGACCCAATTTCAATTGTTGATGTAGATTTAGGGTGGATTTGTAATGATTTGTACCAATCTGACTTTCAGTGTTAAATTTGTGCGTATCCTTTAGCTCACAGCATTAAGATTACAGTGATCTAGTTTAGGGATTCGACAAAAACTTTCCAAAGACCTCTCTGGATGTTATATTCGAACCTATTATCAGGTTTCAAAGAAGATTTGCCCAGAACTTCCCTGGATGTTAGTTAAAATATTCTAGGGTTTACGGACACCATTTGAACCCAGTCAGACTGTCTTGGCGTTCAAGATCATCTTTTAGCCCTGAAGCTGCCAGAATATATGTCACGATGAATTAACTTTAGATTTCCTGGACGATATTTCCAGAAGCTCCTATGTTGCGTTAGAGGATTCTGGGCCTAATAGATACTATAAGTGCCAGTCTGACATACAGGGTGCACAAATCATTTCTTTTGTTCCTATAGCCGGTAGAATATAAATCACAGGGACCTAATTTCTTGTTTTTAAGGATATTTGCCTAGGCAAATGACGTACAGTCTGCTGAGGTAAAAGAACAACAAACATGAAAAAATGACAGAACTTGAGACAAATCCAGAGCAAAAGATGTTCTGCCAGTGGAACAGTCGCATTTGCCAACAGGCTGTGTTGTTGGTGTCATGACATTATTAATAAAAGTCAGTGTTACCACCTTTAGGGAACTATTTGAACAGTTCCTGGGCTTGGTGCTCGGATATGTGTCAAATTGCACAACGTATAGGTTTCATTTTTTACTTTTATATTAAGGTATCTGTGAAAGACAAAGGCGCAAATTGAAAACTTATTTCTGGATGCTCGCCAGGTAGGGATGGTATTGTATCTGAACATTTTAAGCATGCTGTTCAATCTAGGATTATTAATTATCTAAGTGCAATGTTTACTCTGTGTATCAGATATAGCGTTGTGCTTGGTTATTTTTATCAATGGTTATTTGTACCTTTACTTTAAAAACCAACACTAGATCCTACTATACCAAGAAATTATCGACCTATTACAATCTCATGTACGATATCCAAAATTATGGAATTAAATATACTGGATGTATCTGATTTCCACGAATTTAGTGATTTGCAATTCGGATTCGTTGCAGGGAGAGGAACAAATATGGCCTCTTCCCTAGCTAATGATGTCATAACGTATTGTTCCAAGCGTGGTTCTCCCGTCTATACATGTTCATTAGATGCAGATGGTGCGTTTGATGCTGTACCACATGTTATTTTGTTTAAGAAAGCTATGCATGTTATACCTGATCACTGCTGGGTACTGATTGTGAACTGGTATAAATCAATAACAGTTCAAATTAAATGGGGCTCACAGCTAAGTGAGGTAATAAAAATTACCAAGGGCACACGTCAGGGAGGACTAACCTCCCCATTTCTCTTTAATTTATTCTATCAAGATTTGATTAACGCTTTATCGAATTTTAGAGGTGGCATAAAGATTAATAATGTATCTTACAATGTATTCTGTTATGCTGACGATCTCATGTTGGCAAGTCTGACTGCCTCTGGTTTACAAAAGATGATTGATTTAGCTGATGCGTGTATTACACAACATGGTCTTAGGTTTAATCCACAAACAACCGAGTGTGTCGTTTTTTGGCAGTGTACACTAGAACCTCACCCTGAACGGCGACTTGATGGTGTTAAGCTGACTGAATGCAAAAGTGTGAGGTATCTTGGTGTTACTTTGTCAAATTCTAATCCTAAAGCGCATATTGATGACCGCATAAATGCATGCCGGAGTGCACTTTATTCTCTTCAAGGATATGGTTTCTAAAACTTTGTAAGCGATGTTGATTCTTTATCATATGTGTGGAAAACAGCTATTAGGCCTGTGTTGACATATGGCAACAGTGCCATACATGTGAGTAAACAATCTTTAACAAAAATGGAAAAGTTACAGTCACAACTACTAAAGGTCGGTATTGGTTTACATAAATACTGTAAAAGTTCTCCCATTTTGAAAGCACTAAATGTAAGTAGAAAACAGTTGAATTGAATGGTCTTGATTAAACATGCGCCATCTTTAGTAATAACTCTCGCGCCAGGCTTTTTTATACATATATACTGAATATGCATTCTTGTGGCAAACTGAGTGGTCATTCTGATCTCATCGCAAGATCAAAAGAAACGTGTTTGAAATATAGTATAAGTTTTCTCAAATATATTTTTGAAAAGGGGTACAAGAAAAGGGTAAAAAAGGAATTGAAATATGATGTCAATGATGGGTGTCGGATACCGTCCGGCAGTTATTGGTCAGTCACGCCCCTTATAATAAATATATCTTAAATATGCTTCTGACACCATTTTAATATATTGATTTTATGTATAATACGGTGTCTTATCTGTGGTTTTACTGTTCTTATTACTTTATATTTTTTTATGTTTTATGTACATGTACTCTTCTTCTGAAGGCTTAATAAACTTTTATTATTATTATTATTATTATAAAACTCCTGTTCTTGTTAGCAATACTTCTCTGGATACGAACAACTAAAGAAACTGGACAGTTTCTCTCCATCATCAAATAATAAAATTAAACTTGAAGCTTTCCTCAGAAAGTGTCCAGTGAAATATTTTTACACTAGAAAAGTGCAGGTTGGATAATATTTCCCTTAAGACACAGTCGGTCAGAAAATCCTGCATTAGTCTCCGATCATGAAGAGGCGGATGTCCCAATCAATCCTGTTGTCCTCTTTTGGGATAAGAAATGAGCTAAAACAGATCGGTATCATCGCTGGTAAAACAGATGTGATTGTACTTGTATTGTGCTTTCCACATCTGTTTGTGTCAAGTGGACTTAATTAACTGTGGCTCAGAGGGAGAACTGGAGACAAAAACGAGGTATATTCCAATTCATGATCCGACAGAAAAGTCGGCCAGCTTATATTGATGTTTTTCCAGCCATTCATGTCTTGGCTGGAAATGGCGTTACTACCAAATTTTGACCACTGTACCAAAGCAACAGCAATAAAGCAATTGACTCCAATATCCATTCTGAGAGATTTCAGACGGATGAATGGAAATACACAAGACTGTGCAATGCAGAAAAACACTTGTTCAGGTACTAACCCATGGAAATCATGGCAACTATCGATCATTTGCGGTAAACAATGTAGCATCAACGAACAGGAACTTCACTTCATGATCTACCACCAACAAACAATTCTAACCAGGGCCATATCTTAAAGCATTCTATAAGACATACACTTGTTTTTCTAGTGTTTATGGTCATGCAGGAAGCAGAGACTTCCCAGATTCATATTCAGCGAATTTCAAGCAAATAAAACGGACCCATGTAAAATCAAAATGTGGAAGGTTGCATACAATAAACCTGAATAAGTTATGATGGACTTAGTACCCATTAGATATGAAACTTGCATGCAAAGAAATAGGTTTTATCCATTGATATATGTTGATTACTTTTATGGTACGGCGGCCATATTGGCAGCCATATTGAATATCACCGAAACCAAATACAGTATTGTCTTGGAAATGGTTTCAATAGATTCCTTGACTCTGAAAACATAGGCAAAGACACCAAAATCATTCCCCTACCTCAATTACTTTTCCAGTTATATATGACTCAATGGTTCAGCGGCCATCTTGAACGCCATCTTGAATTTCTCCCTTTCTGCCCACGATCCAGGATGTCTACCCAAGTTTTTTTTACTCCCATAAGGGTGTCCTACCTGGATCAGAAGTCAAAATTAGGGGACATATGATTCCACACAGGACCCCCATCAGCCCCAGGACTATAAGATGATCCACTTAACTGCGCCAAGAACTGGGTGGGAGCCCCCAAGGAGAAAAGAGAATAAGAAGACGGACCAGGACCGGGAAGAAGCAGAGTAATTTACATATATACTCTGCTTAACTGTTTTGCATTTGTGGTTATACTTATCATGAAGGTTATATATTGGTGTGGTAGGTAGATTTTCTTGCAGTATTTGATAATTTGGTATTTTGGTAACTTAATCATATATTTGTGATTAATGCTATTGAGATGATGTATAATTTTATAGATATCCTTCTTAATCTAACTTGTTGTTTCACTTGAAGGTTTGTAACTCCTCGCAACTCCGGTTAAATTGTTTTATATGATCCGGGACAGCTTCCTTTGAAAGGACGGGATGGTGTAACGGGGAAAGGAAAGTAAGACATTGCCGGTTTAGTTTGCCGGTACCAGTCAGGCCTGCTTTCGCCCAGAAGGAACGACTCTTCATTATTTGTAATTGTTGTCTTTCTTGTTATTGTGAATTGTTGTTTTAATAAATAGTATTTAAGTTTTTCTGAATATTTTATTAATTTCCTTTCGATAGTGTGGTATGTGAGCAAATTGTGAGTGATCAGCATAAACTTGGACTTCGGTAGGACCTATGGCCTTTAAGGTCACGTTACAATATGCATCTGTTACCAAGGTTCACCATAAACAGCATTCTGCAAAAGCAACAGACGATCAGCGAGATTCCGCAACGTTTAATAGCTTACAATCATAGCGGGCGGACTAAACTTACATTACATTTCAAGTTTGCCTCTAAAGACGTGCGCAATGGATTTAAATTAAGCATTACTGCAGGATAACTGTTATACTTCATCCTATATTCTCATAATACACTTTTCTCCTTAATATCTATTTTCCAGTTTCACAAGTGTCACACCACTGGGGAAGAACCACCAGAGTTGTTTGATGTACCTGTAGGTCTGGGTGATGGTCCTGCAGGAAGGGGTGATGGTTTTTACAGGAGTGGTTGAGGTGTTAATGGTACCAGGGGGAGGGGTTGATGGTATTTAGACATCAGGAGGAGTGGGTGCATGATGATTCCGCAGGACTGGGTGATGGTTCCCGCGGGAGTCCATGATGGTTCTGCAGGACTGGTCGATGGTTCCTGCGGGAGTCGGTGATGGTTCCTGCGGGAGTCGGTGATGGTTCCTGCGGGAGTGGTTGATGGATCCTACGGGAGTTGGGGATGGTCTCATGCCACCAGAGTGAGTGGGTGATGATCCTGCGGGAGTGGGTGATGGTCTCATGTCACCAGCGGAGTAGGTGATGGCCCTGGAGGATTGAGTGATGGTTCCTGTAGTAGTTGGTGATGGTCTCATGTCATCAGGAGGACTGAATGATGGTTCTGCAGGACTGGGTGATGGTTCCCGCGGGAGTCCATGATAGTTCTGCAGACTGGTCGATGGTTCCTGCGGGAGTCGGTGATGGTTCCTGCGGGAGTGGTTGATGGATCCTACGGGAGTTGGGGATGGTCTCATGCCACCAGAGTGAGTGGGTGATGATCTTGCGGGAGTGGGTGATGGTCTCATGTCACCAGCGGAGTAGGTGATGGCCCTGCAGGATTGAATGATGGTTCCTGTAGTAGTTGGTGATGGTCTCATGTCATCAGGAGGACTAGGTGATGGTTCTGCAGGACTGAGTGATGGATCCTGCGGGAGTGGATGATGACTGTGTGATGGTTCCTGCAGGATTGGGTGATGGGTTCAAGGAAACAGGGGGAGTTGGTATGGTATGAAGACATCAGCAGGAGCGGGTGCATGATGGTATTGCAGGACTTGTTGATGGTTCCTGCGGAAGTCGGTGTTGGTTTCTGCGGGAGTGCATGATGGTTTATAGATACATAAAGAGTGCGTGATGAAGTGGGTGGTGGGTGGTGGTTCCTGTAGGAGTGGGCATGGTATAAGGACTTCAGCAGGAATGGGTGATATCATAAACTTTTTTTTGCTGAGTTCACCTTGAACAAACTAGCAGGGTAATATTGATCAATGTAGAAAAATTTTCAGATCACGGCTCAGTAAAAAAAATCACTTGCACATATTATAGTAGTCCGCCACGTACGGACTCCATTTATCTGTGATTTGAAGTGCGACCGTCTAACGGTGAGAGTTCACCCTGCCGTACATGGAGGGACCTGTAACATGAATTATCACTGCTTGTTGTGCGATAGAGAAACAATCTTGTATTTATAAATAGAAATAAACTTTTTATGTATCAAATTAAATCGATATATCACCTTTATGTGCCCCGGTAAATGTTTTTTATCCTTTGAACTGCCGGGGTTCAGTTGTTGCATGCCAACTGGACACCGCCGGAAAAGGAATCCCATGCAAATTAGGTGGGTAATCTATGCAAAAGATGAATTCAGGGGGGCTTTTCCCAGGAATGCCAGTGCCGTGCACTATGATAGACCATATTTTCATAAGCATCCTTCCCATCATACATCGCGTGTTGTCAATGATGCTAATTTCCTATTGGTTGTTCCAACCGGAAAGCGCCATCAGCCAGACGGAGACGAAGCAATATCTGACTTTATCCAGAGTAAGTGCCCATACTTTATTAATGCTGATCATCCAGCAAATGTTTTGGTCCCAACGGAGTCTAAGCATCTGTAACAATTATAATATGTGGGGTTTGTTTGGTGTCCTCACGCTTCACAAGGCATATACGTGTCTGAGGGTCTGTACGGATCCGTACAAACTTAGATAGTATAGACTCTCCCCGCCAGAGGCTGCAGCGCTTGTATTGTTCACTATATATATGTCAGCGCTGCAAGACTGCAGCAAATATTATAGATACTGACATAAATTTTCAGGTATATATACAAGCCTAAGAATTACCGCACATAAACAATCTTGGTAACATGTAACATGTTTATATTTTAATAATACGCACATACATACACAATGTATATATATATTCATTTACACACACACATATATATATATATAAACATGTATAATAAAACACACGAATATTATATATACACTAGTTGATAAACCCAGTATACCAGGCTTTTTTACCAGGGTTGGCTCATTTTTTTTATTCTTAAAGTTAAATAATTAAAATTCTCAGTAGGATGCAGTCTCAATAAGATAAGAACAAATATCAACACATTATTTGATAGCGCTATGCTCGTGGCAAGAAATTCATACACCGGTACGTTTACCTTAAGCACTAGTTAGTGATGTTGTTATCAGGTGCGAAACAGAATGGGACGCGAGGTGTCAGAGTTTCGAGGTTCTGTGACTGGTTACATATAATATCATTTTGGTTAGACCTATAAAGAATAGATATGAAGATGTGAAAGATGAATTAAATGTATGTTTTAAGGCAAGGAACCTATTCCTAAAGAAAAAAAACGGTAATATGCAGACCTTGTCAGCTGAACAGTCAGAAACAAGGGGGTCTTGACCCCTCCCCATTTCGTTTAAGCCCGCCGCAACATTTATGAAGGGATTCAGACCAAAATATGGTAATCCGCACCCCCCGCCCCCGCGGACAAAGGTGGACCGAATTCCTTGTATAAATATTAGATTACAACATTGCTTTAAATATGTCTATTACTCTCTTTCACAGATAAAAATATAAAAATATAAAGATGAAAGACTCGTGAAGTCAGCAGTTAAGATGTGAAAACTAAATGAACATCTAATTCCTACTCATCTAAAAGAATGGTATACCTTAACTACATTATATATCATCACGGCTGTGAAGCGGGTTGATAAAAGTTACATTGCCTTCACATGGAAATACTGTTAGGTAAATAAAGCTATATAATGAAAGTTGACGCTTCGAGAAAAAAATAAACAGCATTAATTGACGTAAAAAAACTAATAAAATAAGACACTGAAAGTGAACTGAAATACTGATCCTATTGGCATGCAGTGGCGTCATTATTTCTTCAAAGAGCGTTTGTGTGTATATATGACTCACTTGAGTGAGAGGGTAATCGAAGTTTATCTAATACTTCATTCTTTTACATTGACCATACCCCTTGCTAAAAGTGAAGGAGGGATATATCCCCCCCCCCCTATTGACGCCCAAATTTACATAACAGTCCTTTTCGCTTAAGGACGATTGACGTGTTGGAACCGTCTGTTGTCAAGAAAGAACTTATCTTACTGAGTAACTGAGGAAAACGAACTCATAAACTAGACATATGCAATAACTGGAAGCCTGTCCCAAATGTCAGCAACAGGCTTCGGAGTGTTCGACCTTGGAAGTTCAGTCAAGGTAAAAAAAAAATATATGTATATCATGCGTAGGTCTGTGACCCATGATTATAATATTGAGCAAAAAGGTCAATTTTGAATAGCATGCAGTCATATTTGAGATAGAGCAAAGACGGGCAGAGGATAGAATAAAAATCTTGTAATCCATGGCTTTACACTGTGGGGGACTTAACTCACTCCACCCACAAAATCCTATACATGTCTGGGCTACCATAATTAAAAATACAAACATACATGGGATCACATTGATCTTAAGCCGTCTGTCATTCTAATCATTCAATATGCTTCACAGGATTTACTGTATCACACACCTGCAGGAACAAATCCTACAAGGCTTACTTTTTGTAAAGACGTGTATTAGACCTATACATCTGAATTAGCTGTTATTTTGAAACAATATACGGTATTCAATAATATATTCATTAGAAGCATAGGGGGAAGAATATATAAAAGAATCATAACAGAATTATTCTCATATCAACCTTTCGGCCTGATATATAAATGGTCCACCAGAGAAGTAACTAGTGGCCCGCGGGCCATGACGCTCAGCTGAATTCAAGGAATGTTGAACAATGAGCAAAATGACTGCCAGAGTGCTAAAAAATAAATTTTGTGAATTGTCCTTACAAATGTATGATTTACGCGAAACCTCTCCAAGACGGTTTGATTTGCCAAATTTCAGAACAATATCTTGAACCATTCCTAAGATATGAGCAATTTTTACCCAAAGCACATGTAGGTATGGACGCCACAGGAAAACAATTGCAGATGGTGCCACCAGTCTTGAGTTCAAGACATGGACATGCACAATTTCAGGCCAATATGGCACACCTTTCTAAGAAAAGAACATCAATTTATTCAACAGAAACAGGAAAGGAGGTGGTGCCACTTGACTGGTTTACGAGAAAATTTCCCAAGATGGACGGACATGCCAAATTTCAGACCAATACCTTGAACCACTCTTGTACATGTAGGTACGCACGCCACAAGAAAACAATTGCAGATGGTGCCACCAGTCTTGAGTTCAAGACATGGACATGCACAATTTCAGGCCAATATGGCACACCATTTCTAAGAAAAGAACATTAATTTATTCTACAGAAACAGGAAGGTAGGTGGTGCCACTTGTCTAGTTTACGAGAAAATTTCCCAAGATGGATTGACATGCCAAATTTCAGACCAATACCTTGAACCACTCCTGAGATATGAGCAATTTTCACCAAAAGCACATGTACTGATGGACGCCCCCCGAAAACAACTGCAGACGGCGCCATCAGTCTTGTTTACGAGATGTAGGTGTTGAGGATCTATGAACATGCACAATTTCAACCCAATACATTGAAGAACCACTAAGACGAACAGATGCCATATGCACAGATGGACACTACGCAAAAAGTATTGTAGGTGGCACCACCAGTCGCAATTATGAGATGGAAAGATCCAAGTTCTATAGACATGCAAACTTTTAGCACAATACATTGAGCCATTCCTGAGATATGGGCTGTTATCTAAAAGACACCCAGATTCGTACTGCACAGAAAGGATAACTGATTGTGCCATTTGTTTTTTTGGCACAACAACATTGGTGAAGGAAAAACTATGCTGGGTTTGGGAAAGATTGGCCCAAGGGTCTCAGAGGAGTTCTCTGGAAACTAACACAGAGTTTTGTATCACATTTTTAATTATTCGGGGAAATAGCTCGGAGTATGTGGGTCACAGAGACCGTATTTCAGATTTCCATAGAGACTTTTCTGTGAACTTCCTTTGATGTCAAGTTAGAAGATTCAAAGTCCAGGGGTTACGAATTGTGTCCTATCAACAGATGACAGCTTCTTTTGAGGAATAAAAATTGAGAAAAAATTCGTAAAAATTAGAAAAATTAGGGTGGCGCCACCAGATTGCAGGAACTGATGGAATATTCAATGATTAATATCAATGCAAAGAATCATGGTGATCAATGCATTAGTTATTCAGATACTGGAGCTTTTGTAACAAATTTTAAATTGTTCTGACGGGTATTTACGAGCCCCATAGCTCGGAGGATATGGGTAACAGAGACCTAATTTCATGTTTCCACAGAGAATGTTCATGGGCCTTTCTGCATGTCAAGTTAGAAGATTCCAGGTTCAGTGGTTACGCTTTGCGCCCTGTTGACAGATGACAGCTTCTTTGAAAGTATCAAAAATAGAGAAAAAAAAATCGTAAAAATTAGAAAAGGTACAGGTGGCGCCACCAGTTTGCAGGAACTAATGATATACTCCATGATCACTATTCATGCAAAAATCACAGTGATCAAGGCAGTAGTTATTCAGATACTTGTGCTTTTGTATCAAATCTTTGATTATTCTGCGGGGGGGGGGGGGGGGGTACTTACGAGACCCATAGCTCGGAGAGTATGGGTAACAGAGACCTGATTTCAGGTTTCCATGGAGATTTTTCATGGACCTCCCTTGGTTTACGTTTGAAGATTCTAGGTCCAGTGGTTATGATTTGTGCCCTGTTAACGGCCGGCCAGACGACAGACAAAGGGTGATCGCTATAGCTCACATGACTTTAGTTCAGTTGAGCTAAAAAGCGGGGAACTGTGCAAGGGGGGGGGGGGGGGGGGTATGGCTAAATCAGAGTAAAGGCATTTGTGTACAAGTATAGACAACGGAGTTTTTTTCGGGGGCGGGTATTCCACGTGATGAACATATGATATTGATAACTAGATTAACATTGTGCATTTGTGTTTTTACAACATTTCATTAGATTTTATTTCATTGTATACGTATAGGTACAATTGTTACAGGTGTGTCTTTTATTGTGTCTGTTGACATTCTGTTTCGTGTTAGACTCAAGCCCTTGGCGTTGCTATGGCGTGTAGAGACACAGCGCTCAGTGTAATCCGTACTTGGTGAACCCTGGCGTGTAAAGACATAGCGCTCGTGGTAATCTGGATTTTTTTGGGCTGTTCGCGCTCTATAAGCGAGTTTCCTTGTATTGTTCTTTGGGATGTTCGTGTAAAAGAAGTTTCTAGGCTTTGGGGTGAGAAGCTATAAATAAGGGGCTGTGTTTAGAGCCTAGGCAGAAAGAGAGAGAAAAATTCCAGCGGACACGGAAGAGTGTGAGTCAGTTTGTGGACCTTTCCGATAATTGCAGAATTTATAGATATTCTTCGAAATTTTTAACGGATTTAATACAGTCTTCAGTTCACCTTTGGGATTAACTACCAGAACTTAGAATCTGAGAAGATTTAATTATGTGAACTGTTCATCTGTATTATATGTTTTAAAAGACTTGTTGAGCTGTGACAGTGGTGGTATCCAGAATCAGAGCTTAGGATCCGGACACTCTGGTACTGTGCATTTTTTGTTTTACTGTGTAATTGTATTGATTTAGTGTATTGTAATGTTAGGATTGTTTTAATAATAAATTATAATTATTTGTTAACTAAAAACCACTAAACCAATGACTTCTTTATTCATTACCCTAGACATTTAACGCCGCCTGGTGTTACGGAATCTGATTTTTATTTATCTCCGTAACAAAATTTATGCTCATCACGACGACGTGATCTGTTGTTATTAGGTTCCGTAACATTAAATTTGGGGCTTGTCCGTGAGGCTTAATAGTTTGGAAAATTTATTAAGCCTCGACCTAAACACATTGTTTACAGTACATTGTTTTCATTACATGTTTACAAGATTTATCTCAGTGGTTTTTTGTTATTGTTTTAACATCTTAACATAGCAAATTTCAAACCTGAGACATTTGTTGAAGATCCCGACCCTGAATAACTTGAACAGTTGACAAAAAAGATCAGTTGTTGCGTTTGGGACAACACTTAGGGCTAGGCGTGAAAAAAAAGCTTTGAGAAAGCCTGATATCATTGCTAAAATCATGCAAGGTCTAGTTAGCAAAGGTTAAATTGAAGAGAGTGAAGTGGAAACATTAAAAAAATGACAGCCTTGCTATGCAGTTAGAATAAAAAAAAGTTGGAAATGAAACATGAGCTAGCATTAAGAAAGTTAGAATTAGAAAAAGAAAACCAAAGAGAAGAGAGGGAATAAGAAAAACAAAGAGAAGAGAGGGAAGAACATGAAAGGTAAGACAGATAAAGTCTAGAAAAAGAAAAAGAAATGGAGTTAAAACGACTGGAGTTAGAAAGACTTAAACTAGAACATGGTCTACGTGCTGCCCCAACTCACATTTTTGATGTTACTAAACACATTAGACTTGTCCCTGCTTAAAATGGCCTTAGGAAAATTGGACTATGCTATTACAAAGTGTATTGACTGGCAAGGCCAGAGAAATTTCTACAGAGCTTTCAGTAGAAGCCGCTACTGACTATGACCAGGTCAAACGGTAAATCCTAAAAGGTTATGAGTTAGTTCCGGAGGCTTACCGCCAGAAATTCAGGAATTGGAAAAAGCACAAAAATAAGACCTACGTAGAATTTGCTAGGACGAAAGAGCAGTTGTTTGATCGCTGGTGTAGTTCTAAAAATGTAATGAAAGATAATGACAATTTGCGCCAGTTGATTTTGCTTGAAGAATTTAAGCGCTGCATTAATGCAGATCTGAAAATTTTAAGTGATGAGAAAAGTCCTGAAACACTTGACATTGCTGCTCAATTAGCTGATGATTATTCATTAACACACAAAATGTCCTTTACTAGCAAATTAAACCACTCTTATACAAACAAGATTGTAAATCAGTATGGTCAAAAGAAGTTTAAGGCGCAGTCGCCCAGTACTAGTAGTCCTGACAGTTCAACAAAGTCCATTGCTACACCTCAGTCAATTTCAACTGTGTCCGAGTCCAACAAACACCAGTCATTTTCAAAGAAAATCTGTAATTACTGCAAAAAGGAAGTTATCTAATATCTGACTGCTTGAAATTTGCAAATAAACCAAAGAACAAACCTTCTGGTTTTGTTTCAAAATCTATGCGAGGAGTATCCACTAAATAAGGCTAAGTCCTTTTATGACTCTTGCGAGAGTATTTCAAATGAGGCCAGGTCCTCTTTTGACTTATAGAAGTTTGTTTCTGTTTCTTATCGCGGAACAGCATAAGGACCCTGATATTTCATGTTTGTTTCCCAGGGCAGTTTCTAGAGATGAACTGTCACAAAACCCAGTATGTTTATATGTTAAAAATAAAAAAAATTACGACCACCTGATGAATGCGCTGATGATGAGTGGGCCAGCAAACATCAAATAGAGATGCCGAAACGTTATCGCAATGAAATTCTAAGCATGGCATATGAGGCTCCTTTGTCTGGCCATTTAGGTATAAATAAAACTTATCAGAAAGTTAGTACACACTTCTATTGGCCTAACCTAAGGACTGATGTTGTGCAATATTGTAAATCATGCCATACATGCCAGATGGTAGGCAAGCCCAATCAGAATCCTCCTTAAGCCCCACTTAGGCCTATTTCTGCTTTCGAGGAACCATTTAGTAGGATTATTGTTGATTGTGTTGGACCACTGCCCAAAACAATCTGGACATGAATACCAGCTGACAATTATGTGCGCATCTACCGGGTTCCCTGAGGCAGTGCCGTTTCGCAAAATTAATGTCAAGGGTATTGTCAAGGCTCTGACCACGTTTTTTTACAACTTTTGGAGTACCAAAATCCGTTCAGTCTGACCAAGGGTCTAATTTTATGTCTGGCTTATTCCAGCAAGTTATGCTTGAGCTAGGTTTAAACAGTACAGCTCTTCGCCATGCCATCCTGAGATTCAGGGCGCCCTCGAGCGTTTTCACCAGACATTAAAAGACATGATTAAGACCTATTGCTATGACACACAGAAAGACTGTGATGAAGGAATCCACTTATTGCTATTTGCTGTCAGAGAATCATTTCAAGAGTCCTTGGGTTTCAGTCCCTTTGAACTAGTTTTTGGACACTCAGTTCGTGGTCCATTAAAACTGCTTATAGAAAAACTCTTTTGTGAAAATCCTGATTCTCTTAGTTAATTGCAGTATGTCTCAAACTTTCGCACTAAATTCCACAATGCTTGCAAAGTCTAATCTAAAATCTGCACAAAGTAGAATGAAAACAAAGTATGACAGTGTAAGTATGACGTTTGAGCCTGGTGAAAAGGTCCTTGCCTTACTACCTCTCCATGGCAGACCTCTGCAAGCTAGGTTTTTTGGTCCTTACATTGTTGAAAAGAAAGTCCGTGATTTAAATTACATACTGTTAACACAAGATAGGCGTAAGAAAAAACAGCTGTGCCATGTTAACATGTTGAAACCATATTATGACAGAATAGCACATCAGATGTTGTACATAATGTTACTGCTGTTAATTGTGTAAAAACTGACCCTGACCCAGTTAGAGTAGATATTGATTGTAAGTGTAATGTATGATGTAGACATTCAGTGTGGAACAGTACCACTATAAAACTTAGACGTGCTTAACAACATGGATGCTAAACTGTCACACCTTACCGCACTGTAACAACAAGACCTCAAGAACCTGCTGAGAAATTATGAACATTTGTTTAGTGACATCCCAACGCGAACTAACATATTGTGCCATGACGTCGATGTTGGCGAGGCAAGCGCAGTCAAGCAGCATCCTTACAGACTGAATCCAGAAAAGCAAAAGTATCTACAACATGAGGTTCAATATTTGCTGGACAATGATTTTATTGAACCTAGTAACTGTAACTGGAGTTCACCATGTTTTCTTGTGCCAAAACCTGATGAAAGTTATCGTATGTGCAAAGATTATCGAAAACTGAACTCTGTCACTAAGACTGATACGTCTCTGATTCCGAGGATCGCTGATTGTATTGATAGAGTCGGTAGCTCCAGATATGTCTCAAAGTTTGACTTGCTAAAAGGATTCTGGCAAGTTCCGTTGACAGAACGAGCGAAAGAAGTGTCCGCATTTGTGACGCCGCAAGGACTGTACAAGTATAAAGTTATGCCGTTTGGCATGAAGAACTCTCCAGCCACGTTCCAGCGCCTCATCCATATGGTTGTCAAGAACATTCAGGACTGCGACGCATATATTGATGACCTTATCGTGTACAGCGACACCTGGGAGAAACATCTACAAATTCTTCGCGACCTCTTCGAAAGAATCAGTGAAGCACGTCTGACCGTCAACTTCGTCAAATCTGAGTTTTGTCATGCACAAGTAACATTCTGGGTCATATTGTAGGGCAGGGTCAGGTAAAACCTGTTGATGCTAAAATAAGTGCTAAATTTGCATTTCCTAGACCAGAAAACAAAAAGCAGATTATGCGTTTTCTTGGTATGGTTGGATAATACAGGAAGTTCTGTCAACATTTTTCTGCTGTAGCTGAACCTTGGACTAATTTGTCAAAGAAGAAACAAAAGTTTGTATGGAATGTTCAGTGTGAAATGCATTTCAGAATTTGAAAGCAGTTCTGCAAAGTTCACTAGTTTTAGCAGCTCCAGACTTTTCTGTACCTTTTAAGTTAGCTGTAAATGCTAGTGATACTGCTGCTAGTGCTTATCACAAGAAGGCAGTGATTGCATAGATCATCCAATTATATATTTTTTAAGAAAGTTTAATGCAAACCAGAAAAACAACTCCACTATTGAAAAAGGATGTTTGGCTTTGATTTTGGCATAGCAACATTTTGAAGCTTAAGTTACTTCATCAGTCAAGCCTATCATTGTCTTCAGTGATCACAATCCCCTCACCTTCATGAACAAGCTGAAGTGTAAAAATCAAAGATTGTTGAGATGTAGTTTGTTTTTACAGGATTACAATCTTGAAAACGGACACATTAAAGGGAAAGTCAATGTACTTGCTGATTGCTTATCGAGATGTTTATAAAATGAGATGTTTGTGTAATGTTGTAAATAATATGGTTTTGAAATGTTGTAAACATTTTGTGATTGTTATCGCAAAAAGAAAGTTTTTTTTTTGTAAAAGAAAACTTTCTTTTTTCTTACAGGAGGGAGAGTGTTACATGTGTCTCTTTTATTTTGTCTATTGACATTCTCTTTCGTGTTAGGCTCAAGCCATGGGCGTTGCTATGGCGTGTAGAGACACAGCGCTCAGTGCTGTCCTATTTGGACAGGTGGCGCTGGTGATCGGGGTAACGGTGGTCACTTCGCTCGGTTGATATTTAGACTTTTACTTTGAAAATATTCATAGGACCTACTCCAAACTTCGATAAAAAGGATCATAAGATGCACAGCTGGATTATGTGATAAATATTTTGTGGACCTGTGACTTTGCGTGTCAGGACTTCGAACTTTTAAAGTTGACGTCGTCATTCCAGGCGTGAGCCGTGTTGTTCCCATGTGTTCCCTCGGCAGATTCTGACCTACGTTATCTGGGAACTCTAATGATTGAACAGAAGGTACATAAATCTTTACTATAACTTTTTAGCCCTGTGACTCAGTTCATCAAGTTTTGTTTTTTATTTAATAAACCCGGCAATTCATAAAGTGTGATAAACTTTCTCGTTGCAACACAGTAAACATAAATCACGCTTGAATGCACCGAGCGACCCCTCTTCTTCACGCCTGTGGACTGTGAGCACGGTAACGAATTCTATGCGTCGCACACAATGTAATCGAATTCGCTCCCCGAAACAATTGGGGCCTCCTTGGCGCTGGTTAATGAACCATGTAGTGAAGTTCATATGTGCATCCAAGACCCGAACAGTTTCTCCTGCAAAATCTTTATTCCGTCTGAACTAGATCCTGAAGAATATAAAGCTCTAATTTACCAACCACGTGATATATTCATATCCAGACTTATTGAAATAACCAATGGTGACTCTGTCAAACTAGAAATTATTCGAACAGATCTTTTTGATGTCACATCTTCACAGGATCATTTTCCTTCTGGTACCCTTGAAAAACGCCAGCCTCCACGCACCAATACTGGGGTTACTTTAGAGTACAAATTTGCAAAAGACTGTTTTCTTCTTGTCGCCTTCATGAACGCTTGTCTGGAAGATGATCTCCGTGAGATCTTTAGTGGGAAGGTATTATATAAGAACCAGTACTGTTCTAGTTTCGCACCAGTCGACTCCGGTCAGACTTGTGTATTAAACGGCGACTCTGACGTAGCGACAGCCTGCAGTTCATCAAACACGCTGAACGCTGCCACTTCAGAACATATGAACGCAAACCTGTCTCCTAATCTATTGTGTCCACCTCCATCTTCATATTCCCCCAACCGTGTAGTCTTTACTGAATCTGTACATTCAGAAACCCATACTCTTCCTGAACCCGATCGTCCTGCTTCACATGAAGCTCCAGCCACCCTTAATGCTGAGGCAGATTCTCATCATCCACAATCTCGCGGTACGCTACAAACGTCCGACTCTCACGAATTATCAGTATCAACTTGCGATATAATTGCGCAACTACAAGTTAAGGTTGGCAGCCTGCAAGAGCAACAAAATGATTTAGAGGAAAAGTGGAAAACAAATATAAATACTATACTTGATCATCAGTCCATCAAAGATCCAGATATAATCAACTGTCGCAAGGATGTTGACGAAATGCGGACGCTGATTAACAGTAAGATTGCTTAAGTGCAAGAGCTTCAAGTTAAACATGATAACATTCTGCGCATGGTGCAAGCTGAAACAACTAAATTGTCCCGGGCTGTTGATGATCTTAAAGTAAAACATGAAGATCATCAACATGAGATAGCCAAAACATCTGGGGATTGTCGCTCAGTGCGTCGACTAACTAAAACGTAGCAGTGATTTGGATGGTCTTACATACAAGGTGGCGTCTTTGTCCAGGTCAATATCAACACTGCGTGATCAGATATGTGATATTGTGAAAAATGCTCCTTCTCTGCGCTAGCATGCTCACAGTTACGCCAACACGTTCGCCTTTCCCTACGACAGAACCGCTTACAACAACCCGCTTCCAGTTCCGACGTCTCTTCGCTCACGCCATTCAGATGAAAACGCTCCACAATCTAGATCCATGCGTGCCTGGCAACCAGGGAGGGAAGCTGGTCCTTGGCGATACAGACGCCAGTCGCCATCCAACGTTGACACGGAATCACAGACTGCAGTTTTGGCCACGGACAAACATAATTCAGATTTCATGTCAATGTCCGCTCAAAACACATGTAATCATTTTTATGTTGGTAACATCGAAACAAATGTAACAAATGATGACATTTATAGGTATCTGCACAGAGCAGGCGTTGAAGCTATAAACCCTAGATTACAACCCAGTAGGTCCGGTAATACTAGAGGTGCCTGTTTGACTATTGCAGAGTCCTTCTCGAGGGCCGTATTAAACAAGAGTTTCTGGCCTTCTGGAGTTTATATCAGACGGTGGTTTGCCAAAAAGGGCAAACCGAGTACGCATGATTGACGAACTTAATATATACCCAGAGGCTACACACCGTACAATTAATAGTTATGTTACGTGTTGCTTGTTATAATGCCCGTGGGCACATGTCGAGTGCTTATTATATAAGCACGCTACCATCTTCTTATAACATTGCTGTGTTAGGTCTTAGTGAACACTGGCTATTTAATGATAATCTTGACTTTCTTGACATCATTGATTCCTTGTATGTATCGTTTGGTTTCTCGGATTCCTCATTAGATCCCCATGACCCATACAGGAGAGGTAAAGGAGGTGTAATTTACAAAAAAAACTATTGAAGAATAAGATCAAATTAATAAGCTCTGATTTTGGTGACAGAATTTTGGGAATTGATTACAGGCCGAATATGTCAACTCATATTTATATTTTTAATGTGTACATGCCGCCATCATCTCACAGTATTACGGAATACAAAGAGCTAACTGAACAGCTAGGTTAAATATATGAAGAATACAGCTGTAAAGGACAGGTAATAATAATTGGAGATTTAAACTGTGAACTTCCTGGGTCAAAGTTTCGACCAGTAATGTCACCCAGGTTTGGTAGTTTGTCTGACCTTCTGACTTCACTAGATTTAATCTCATGCATCCACAATCTTACCAGTAAGGGAACGGCTTTCACATACATTCATGACAACCCGAACGCTAAATGCTCTATGATAGATCATATTATTGTTGATCGCACAATGCTAGACATGATAAACAATGGAGAATAGTCGATGAGAATCACTGTAACGTTTCGGACCACCTTTCAGTTCTCGTTGACTTGATAATTCCACTATCCAAAGCGTCTCTCTCAACTGGAAGAAACTCACTCCGGCTATTGTGGCTGAGCGCCATACAAACCAACTGTCTTCAAGGTTGTATATTATTGCTAAACCAGATCTAGATTCTTGTACTGCCTCAAATTTACACCAGTATTATGAGAATATAGTTTCATTATTAGTCCAAGTAGGTAATTCTGTGGTGCCTAAAAGCAAATATATCAGATTTTTGAAGTCAAAGAGGAAAACCATGTGCAAAGATTTACACGATGAGATGCGCGCCTGGGTAAGCGAGGGCAGGCCCAGAGGAAGCTCCTACAAGTCTTACGTCTCTTACAAGGAAGCTAAGAGTAAATTTCGCGTCAGTATGAGAAACTAACGCGAGTCAGCCGAACGAG